>VYXC01005337.1:452758-476654 GCA_013397175.1 Platysteira castanea | reverse complement strand
GCGGGTCGCGGGTGCCCGCGGGGTTGGGCCGGGCGGGGCCGTTGCGGGAGCGGTTGGGCTCGGTTAAAAAACTTGGCGAAGCCCGGAGCGCTCGTCTCGGCTCGGGCCTTTTCCTTCCCTCTCCGTAAGGCGTTTTCCTTAGAAACTTTACGGATGAACTTGTAAGAAGGGCGGTTTGGCGGCGCGGCGGTGCTGGAGGGGGCTGTGTGCGTCTGGCTGCACGTGAGCTCCGTCTCACTACGGGCGTTCCTTTGCATGAATCCTAAAAGCTCCCTGGATTTGGGCAATCCCTGCCTCGCCACATTCATAGTAGCAGTAGTAGGAGCGTGGCATTACTTACTCGCTGTTGGAAGCTCTGTCATCCCACTTAGATGTTGACAGCCCTGGAAGCTGAGGCCTTTTCTGTGTATTCTGCAAGGACCGTTCGTGTTTTGGGGGAGGTCACAGCCTGGAGGTGACAGTGACAGTGAAGTGACAGTGACAGCAAGCTGGGATTCTGTGCCCTAAACTATTCGGAAGTGCCTGCATGCAAAGCAAAACTGCTTTCCAGCAACTCAGGGCTGGAATTCTGTGTCTTCCCAGACAGGAATCACCCTCCTATGCTCCCTGCCTTCTCCCACAGGCATCTCTGATACATCTTTAAGCCACTGCAAATCTGTAATAACATTAATTGTTCCCTTGGAAAGAGGAGGGTGGGCTCTGCAGGCTCACACACACTGTGTTCCGTGTGCTGCCTTAACAGTAACAGCCTGTTCGTGGCTCCCATGAAAAGCAGCCAGGTGGGAATGAATGGGGATGTGCCGAATTCTCCGCTAAAGGCCGAGGGATGAATAATAAATGACAGTGACTCCAGAGCAGGGACTCTCCCACGCTTCATGCTCCTGACTTCTCCTTAAGCTCTAGAGGCAGATGTGATGTTTCTGTCCCATTCAGAAACGTAAAAACAATCCTCGTGCCCTTTCATCCTCTGTGTGCTGTGCCTGCAGCATCCAGGACTCAGGAATACGGGCTTGATGCATGGAGGGTATAATGCATCTGCATTATACCTTCTATTCCTCATGTCTTATCCCTCTGGCATTCCCACAGCCTAGTTCAAAGGGAGCACCAACAATTCCTTTAATTTGCAGTGCTGCAGACCTTTGACCTCGGGGCAGTGCTGCCTGCACACCCTTCCTGCCCAGTTGTGCATCCCAGGCATAACTTTACAGTAAATTTAGTTTTGTTGCCTCATTAGGCACCAGACACACAGGGCTGTGTAAGGACTGTGTGCTCTGGAATGATTCAGCTGCTACACAGAGACACGTTGACCCTTGTGAGCCAGAGCCTGACCCTAAATTCCTGCCCTGCAGATCAGGGCTTGAGCTCCTGGTCAAGATGAGGAGTAACTGCTGACACAGTAGAATCCCATAATTTATGAATCGACTATAAATCAGGGAGGCAGAAACAGACCAAGTTCCTTGAAAGATCACATTGAGACTGAGTTATTCTGGAGAGTCAATTAAGCAGCATTTAGGCTGGCAGTGGAAATTAATTCATTAATTAACACTGCTTGAAGGAATGAAATTCTATCCATGTTTTCAAAACACTCCTAATCCAGTGTGGTTTCGTGGTCTTCCTGGTTCTGGGCTCTGATGATCAGGCTGCAGGAGGGGTTTGGGCTGTGCCATCCATGCTTGGCTGTAGCAGGGGATGAAATCTTGGTGTTCTGCTTTGCCTTGTGCTCTGCTTTGCCTCTCTTAATTGTGTTGAGAAGCCCTTGGTGGGTCGTCCTGAGGTTGTGGACAGTGTTTGTTGAGTTCTCAGTACCTTGATGGTCTCTGCATATGGGGATAGATTTTTTTAAATGGATTTAACACATAGTTATGTCTTCCATGTCATGTATCTCTTATGTGTCTATGTTTCATCCACTGGTTTTAACGGTGAAAGTCAGTGAACAGTTAGAGGATTTGGAGGTAAATTCAAGTCAAATTTCATCACCGAAGTATGGAGTGAGGGATGGTCCATGGAGAGTGTAAGCCAGCTCAGGGTTTATCTCACGGATGCTCAGCCATGAACAGACCAGGCCAATTCTGCTCCCATTTACACCAGAGAGCAATTCCTGCTGAATTCAGTTGTTATTAAGTCAATTCCTTTATCAGGAACTGTAGTGGTGGGACAGGTAGTAATCATTTCAAACTGAAAGATGGGAGATTTAGCTTTGATATATGGAAGGAATTGTTCCCTGTGAGGGTGGGGAGGCCCTGGCACAGGTTTTCCAGAGAAGCTGTGGCTGCTCCATTCCTTGGAAGTGTCCAAGGCAAGGTTGGATGGGCTTGGAGCAACCTGGGACAGTGGAAGGTGTCCCTGCCCATGGCAGGGAGTGGCACTGGGTGGGCTTTAAGGTCCCTCCCAACCCAAACCATTCCATGACTCTATGAATTTATGCCATTGGGATTCAAACATTAAAAAAAACCAGAAATATTTTGAAAATTGCAGTCCAGCTTTTTCCCTTTGCCATCATGATCTTCACGGAAAAATAACTATTCAAAGCATCAGTAGGGAATCTAGGATGCCTCAGGGAATCAGCAATGTGCCATTGCCTTTGGCCATGCTGAGTTAGTGTGGTACAGCAGGGGAGAACCCAGCTGCAAAACTTGAGCATAATATTGAGCATGATTCCTTCATGTTGCAGAATAGCTCACAGTTAAACCATCATTTCAGTTCTTTTCTAGCCAAGTTATTTTAGAAGCTCTAAAAACTGTTTCTTTCAGTGTGTATCACCAAAAGGAGGGTTTTCCTCCATCAAATGCCACAAAAGGGTACAGCAGATGTTGATTTATGTCCACATCAGCTGATTTTCCTCTCCATTACCCTTGCTGCTGGATCTTTGCTTATCCAGCAGGTCCTATCGCCCTGACATCAGATGTCAGGTTGGATGTTTTTGCACATTTGGTGAAAGCTTGACTCAGTCTTTCTCCCCAACTTGGTGTCGTCAGGCGCATGATGGTCATTATGAATTATTGATAGTGATGGAAAAGTCACGAATGCACAGCTGTGCTGCAGGGCCTGGGCCTTTTTCTTGGGTTTAATCATCACTTTATCTCCTCTCTGCCTTTTAGTAATAATGTCAACAGAGATTTCGTGCTGCCTTCACCACAAAAGAGGAGCAGTTCCCTGCTCTGATGCTGCAGCCAGAATCCTTTTTCCTGTTGCAGTTTGACCAGAGTTATGCAGATTTTCTAACTGCAAGCTCTAGAAAACATCTCACTTATCAAAACACTACTTTCTAGGGGAATCTTGGCTGTTACTGATGCAAAATTAGACATAAACTCTTGAAAATACTTTGAAGATAATGAATAATTCATTTCTTTTCCCCCACTTTTACAGTGTAACTCATAAAATTGGGAAAATGGCATTAAAATGAAATCCCACTGCTGTGTTTTGATTCAGAGAGTAACTTTCTAACATAAGTATGGAAATTAATTCATAAAAATATGAATTCTATATGAATATTGTAAATACAAATAGTAATATAATTAAATAGTGGAAGACACAGAAATCTTTGAGTAGCTTGTGAGACACATTCCTATGGAGGTGCCAGCCCAGCCTCCAGGATACTGAAGTTTTCCCAGTTCAATTTAAACTCCCCCCTTGCTGTAGCAGTTGAGAAGAGCCTTTATTTGGAGGAATCCTAAACTGCTTCACAAATCAACCTGGAGCCTGGGCCTGGAGCTCACACCTTCTGCCATGAAATGAAAATTCTGCTGGAGTGGAACAGAATAACTGTTTAACAGAAACACTTTTCTAACATGTGCAGAGCAGAGCATGGGTGATGCTGAGAGGCCTTCGGGGTGCATTTCTTTCAGCTCTCGGGCTCCTCCCAAGGAAAACTCCAAATCCACTCTGGATGAACCATCAAAACCCATCCTCAATAGCCCAAAGGCTCAGTACTGGTTCAGAGTGGAAAAGCCCCACACTGCATTGACTGAAGGAACTAAATGCAGCTTCCAGCAAGGGTTTTTGGGATATGATCAGTCAGAAAAGAAAAATCCATTCAGTGGATGTGCTTGTGTTGGAAGCCTCTCAAAACAGACAGAAATGTGATCCTGGAGGATCCTCTCATGGTTTAGGGACCAAGGCAGTTCTTGGGGATATCTGATGCTTGTCCTTTGGTCTAGATGAGGGGAGGGTGGTTCTGTAGAGTTCCTGAGGAGAGCCTTGACTTTGTAATGCCCTTTTTACCCTGAAAGCAGCCCAGCATTAGGACTGCCAGTGGCACATGGCATCGCTCATCCCTCTTCCTCTGGCATTTGAAGAGGAGAGATGATTATGAAGATGGTTAATAGATGGAAAAGAAAGATTGTTTCAATTTTTACCTTGCCTGCTTTTGCTGCAGTTTAGTCATAATAATGAGAGTTTTTGATAAGTGAGCTTTGGATTGAGTCACTGGGATCTCGAGTGAGTAAATAGATTTTGGGATTAATCTGAGGAGCTGAACAGAGCAGTCAGGGGAAGCTGCAGCACAGAGAGGGAGGAAGGAATCTCTAGGATCCTTGGCTCTTGTTCCTGCCAGTTTGGGGGGCATCACCTTGAAATGCCCTGGGAGAGCTCATGAGATGTCTGAGCAACCTCCACCTCCACCAAAGCCCATGGGAGACATGGGCACCTGGAAGGTTTGAGGATCGATATTTGTCAGGGTGGGACCTGGGAGTGGGGACACCCAAAGGAGTGACCAGCTGGGACACTGTGGGACACAGAGCCCCACATCACCTCGCAGATCCTCAGGATAGTCCCGTGCTCCTTAGGCACAGAGACACCAGGGGAAAAGGCTGGGGAATGGGTTTGTTGGTGCATGTTGCCACAAGTCACATCCTGCATTTGGGAACAGGGAAATACTCTCTTTCAAACACAGGATAATTGTTGACAAAGTCATTTTTATTTTTGTTTTTCCTTCAGCTGAAAAAATCCTGGGAACCCTGAGTGTAGAGTAAGGAAATGATGCTTTTTCCTGCAGTGACTGAGCCAATGAAAGGCAGCTGTTGGGAATAATGTCCCAGTAGGCAAAGCAGCTCATCAATCTCAGCTGCTGCTTCTATGGACATATTATATAATAATGACTCTTCTACAAAAAAAAAATGCTATAAAGGTCTCTCTCTTCTTCCCCTAAATATCACCACGGGAAGCCATAAATTCTGCTCCAATGTTAATCTGTTCTATCATGGTGATATATCCATTAATGGATATCATATATCCATTAAACCTTCCATCCTTGCACAGAAAGAAATAACAATATTTCAGTGTTAAAAAGAAGTTTGTATTTTTATGCAAAGTGACTGATTTGTCTGACTTTTCCAGACTCCACATGCTGAGGGTTTTATCTAAGCAGCCCAGAACTCTTTCCTTTGCCATCAAGGCCTGACCGGCTGCTCACTGCCAGGCTCAGAGCAGAGCTCAGCCCTTGCCAGACTTAACCCTTTATTGCAGCTGCCAACGTGAGCCATCAGTGCACGGATTTGGGGGCAGGTCAGGAACACGAATCCAGCTAATTAGTAGCCCATCAGGAGTTGGAAAGCAAATGAAAGCTGCAGACAGGCCCTGGCACAGCAGACAAGTCCTCACAGGGTGAGCAAAGCAAGTGCTGTGCTTCTGGCAGCACTAAAATGGCATTTTGAGGGATAAAAATCTGCCTGCTGTAGCATGGAGGAGAAATCCATTATATGCCTAAAAAAGGAATAACACAGTCCATACCTCCCTGGCCTGTAATTTCAGCTTTTCCTTCAGGTTATGCAGATATTTACACTTAAATCATACTTGCAATATTTTCTTTACTAAGAACCATATAAAATTACAGCATAAAAGCTGGGATTGTGGAGCACAACTCAACAAGGAGTAAATTCCTGTGGATATCAAACCATACAGTGGACAGGCCCTGCCTGGGATAGTCAGGGAACTTGAGTGGATGTTGTGAACTTTGCAGGATGGGGTGCTGGAATGGGAGCTCTTGGAAGGAAAGCCTGACGAAACTGACTGTTAGCACGTGTTTGAAATGAGAAACAAATATAAGGAAGTGCCTTTATGACAGCAGGTGAATATTTACAGAAATATTTCATTCCAGCACAGCCAGTCAATGAACATGGAAATTCCAGCAACAGGATCCTGGGCTTCCTCTAAATGAACCAACAACCTCATGTGCCAGGAAACAAAACCTTCCTATCAGCTACACACTCTGATAGAAAGAATCTAAAGCCACTACACAATTCATAATACTTCATTCTGCTGAGTTATTATTCGTTCTAAATTTTGTATGATTCTACTATGTGCCTGCTCATTTGCATGTCTATTAATAATATTGAATTCCCTCTGAAAATCCCGTCGGGAAAATGGCAAGTTTGTTAATATCCTTGCAGAAGATTAAGCATGACCTGAAACCCAGAGTCTTTATAAGCACTTTGGTGTTTTTCCCACTACTTTTACCTTACCATTCCCAGCTTCAAAGTCTGTTGTTATACCTGCAGGACTGCCAGGCTGAAATGCATTATTTATTATGTCCAGCAGGTGACTGGTGGTTAACATTGATCTCCCAATGAATGTGATTGTTTGTTGGGTTTTATTTCCTGCAGCTTTCCCGGGGAGCTTCGTGTTTCTGTCAGTGACAAGATGACAATTCATATTTCTGCCAAATGATCCAGTGACTCATCCTATTAACTCTGCTGGAATACACACTTCCAGTCGTCCTGCCACAGTGAGTCCATGGGATTTTGCATCTTTGCTGGGAATATTATTCAGGACTTAGTACATAGTATGTGTTTGATAGTACAAATAATCTTTTCCTGAATGACCACAGCCTCAAACAGACCAAATATTGCGTATGACAGCTATTTTTTAAAAGTTATTAAAGTATTTTAGAGCAATTGAGATCCTGGTGGCCTCATGTTTTGTACGTTGCTTGGTTGGTTTGGACTGGAGGCCCTGTGAGAAGCAGCCTCATGTGTTGTGGGAATTGTTATCAATAAATCGGCCCTTGAAAGTGTTGCCCTGTGAGGGGATCCCCATCTGGCTAAGAATGAGTGTACCATGAGTCATGATGGAAAAATGGGACATCCAAAAAATCCTGAATACCCAGCATGACAGAATATGGATTATGATTTCACACTGGGTGCCCAAATTAAACTCCTCATTTTGTGCCTCCTGAGAACTGCCAGCTCATCGAGCCAATATCCTGGAACATTCCAGTCGAAACAGAATCCCACGATGGTTTGGGTTGGAAGGGACCTTACATCCCATCTTGTTGGGTGGGAAGGGAAACATCCATAGTCCGGGATGCTCCAAGCCCTGTCCAGCCTGGCCTGGGACACTTCCGGGGATGGGGCAGCCACAGCTTCTCTGGACACCCTGTGCCAGGGCCCCCCCACTCTTAAAGGAAAGAATTCCTTCCCAATATCCCATCCAATCCAGCCCTCTTTCCCTTAAAGCCGTTATCCACGTTCCTTGGGTTGGGTGGAAAAAGTAGGACATATTTTTGTGGATCAGGTCTCCTCTTGTGTTTACTTTTTTGTGCCCTCGAAGGTGACATTCTGTGGGACGGCCCAAGCCAACAGCTTTGCAGTGCATTTTGCCCACCCTGCAGCCTTATCTGCCAGGGAAGAGCTGAGTTACCATTTGTTATCCCAGAGAAACTCGATGGCAACTGGACTGAAAACTGATGGCAATTCATGCATTATCTCCTGATAACAGGATAAATAAACACTGCCTCCACTGCATGCATTAGCATTAATGGAAGGAAAACCTCATGGAAAACACTGTCAAACCAGTTTAAATATGTCCCCTTTAGGTTCCCCAGATGCTGTACTGCTTCTCCTTGTCTCATCTGGCTTTAAATTACGACTGGAAGTCCCTCCACATTTGACATTCCTGCCTTTGGAGCTTATGCCACTTGCAGTCCTGAAGTAAGTGAGCAAAATATTTCCAAATGCCTGGCTTAACAGAGAAATGGAACTTTGAATTAAAATAAAGTTTTAACAGGAGATCATGGAAATTGTTAGTGATGTATATCATGTGTAAGCAGGAAAACCAGTGCAGAGATGTGTGGAATGGCAGAGTTTCTGTGGGTGTTTCTGAAGTGATCCCCCAAAACAAGGCCACCACAGCACCTCCCAAGACATTTTGCCACATCTCCTTTTTAGCCTCTTCTCCTAGGGAACAAGGAAAAGGATGAGAGGAAACAGCCACAAGCTGTGCCAGGGGAGGGTCAGGTTGGACAACAGGAGAAATTTCTTCATGGAAAGGGTGGTCAGGCATTGGAAGAGGCTGCCCAGGGAGGTGAGGGAGTCCCCATCCCTGGAGGTGGATGTGGCACTCAGTGCTCTGGGCTGGGGACAGGGTTGGTCTCAATGGTCTTGGAGGGCTTCTGCAGCCTCACTGATTCTGGAACTCTGTGATCTGTAAAAGGTCCCTGCACAACTGATTTCAAGTGAAAAGTAAAAAGAATTGGAGCATTTAAGTATTCCCAACCTTCACTGTAAACAGAAAAATATGGGAGCAGATTGAAGCAAAGGGAAGAAGATGGAGCTGCCACAGCTGCACAAAAACTATTTCAGCTGTATCCTGCCTGAAAATGCCAGCACATGGCAAACCCTTTGAAAACACACTGAATCAACATTATGGAATATATAAAAAGAGAATCTAAACAGTTTATCAGTAAAATATGAGCTAAATTTGATGAGACTGTTCTCTAGACTGTAAGTATCTGTTTCTATGAAAGTTGTGAGGAACGTGAAAGCTGTCATTAGCATGGCAGATTTGCTTCATTCAGATGTAAAGCCAGATCTGCATGGATTTTTCTGATGAAGCTCATGCGTGGTGGAGTGCTAAGAGGTGGTTAATGAAACATTTTAGCATCATTGTAAGCCCAAACTCAGAGCTGCTTGGTCCAAAAAGAAAATTAGAGCCTCTAATTTCAAGAGGAAAATAAATGATAAAATTTAGCAATGTTATGTTGAATCATCCAACAGTATCCAAACATTTTTCCACATTGTGACTGCTTTATCAGCTGAAGGTGACCACTCAAGGACAAGTTGGAAGTTGAGTCAGGGAAATATTTTTCTAACCTTACAATACAGATAATATACCACAAAACTTGACTGGGTCCTCTAGCCAGTGTATGTAAAAGAAAACACCCTGAAAACTGCTTTTCCTCATCATTTTACCTTGCAGAGCTCTTTAATCAGGTGGGATTCAGGGTCTGTTGCAGTTTATGGTAACATTTTTAATCCCATAAACAAAAAAATGTAAGAAAAATCACTAGGAGAGAATCTCAGCAAATTACAAATATCGACGAAGTGTGGAAAAAAAACACCCTCTTTTAAATTTCACTGCCATGGTGGTGATGTTTGTGCAGCTTCCATTTGCCCACGTGCAGACTTTAGGACAAGAAAGCCCTGAATGTGGAACACATGAGATGCTTTGGGGTGTTCCTGTGGAAAGAGTTTCACGAAGGGAATTCTTTGGCAGGGTGCAGCAGGGAGGGCTTAGGGAGGGCTGGGCCGGGGGGTGCCAGTGAGGGGAGGTGAGGTGTATCTGCCTCCAGGGATCACGGAATCCCAGGATGGTTTGGTTGGAAGGGGCCTTAGAGATCACCTGCTTCCAGTTACACTTCCACTCTCCCAGGGTGCTCCAAGCCCCATCCAACCTGGCCTTGGACACTTCCAGGGATCCAGGGGCACCCACAGCTTCTCTGGAATCTGTGCCAGGGCCTCCCCACCCTCATAGGGAGGAAATTCTCCCTAATTTAATCTAAACCTCTCCTCTTTTACTTTAAAACCATTCTCCTGTCCTATCACTCTCTTCCCATGTAAATTGATCATCCTCCGTTGCAAACAGCACCAGTTTCCAAGGAATAAAGTGATTTTCCAGCCTCTTTTCCCATTAACCAGCTCAGTACTCACTTGTGCTTGGCTTCATCCAAGTGCTGTGGTCACGTGCAAGAAGTTTCCTTCCCTTCATCCCAGGATTGCTTCTTTTACACAACACTTTGACTAATTACAACCTCAGTGTTGCTGCTGATGTATTGCAACTGAGGTTAATTACATTATTAATAACTCCTGGCATTAACCTGAGCACCTCAGTAAATAAATTTGCCCCTGCTTTGAGAAATCAGGTCCCTGTTGGCTATAAAAGTGCCTGGAAATTGTTCTTGTTGCCAGACAAGTCTGAAGTAAAGAACAAAAGAAAATCCTAGGAGAGTGCGGGTTTAAAGTATTGGGTTGTAAACTGGTAACAAATTAGGAAATAATAAATACTACTACAAATGTTTATTTAGGTTTACCTACAAATAAATTATATTTTTGAAAACTTAATTCCTGGGATTTTTTCCTAGTACATTTTCCTCACCTGTCAAAGTTGAAGGTGTTATTTCAGCACAGAATTCTTTAATATTTATCATAAGACATTAATGGTGAGACTCTGAGCTCCCAAAGCCTCCCCAGATTCTCCAGGAATCACTTCAGAGAAATGACATTTTGAGGGACGACTCTTCAACGCAAAAGAGAGATTTACTGACATTACCTCCTTCTTTCAGTTTCAAACCTCACTATATTGCAATAACATCTGAAACACCTAAAAACATGTAGCAATAAAGGAAGGATTTCTAAGCTTATTTATGGATATGTCCATCTTCTGACTTTCCAAGTGTTTAAAGAGGGTCCCTCTGCTAAAAGGGGATTGAATTTCAACATTCCCTTCTCTACTTTTTTTTTACATCTCAGCGTCAGCCTCAAAAAGGTCAAAGTTTTGCAATATCAGACAAATGCCATAATAAAAACTACTGCTTAGACAACAATTCTGACAATTCTAAGTTTGCTAAGAAACCCCCATTGGGGCTGGTCCACCATAATCTGACATATAAAAAGCTGGACTTGATGATCTTGGAAGTCTTTTCCAACCTTAATTCTGTGACTCTATGGATGACTCAGGTGACAACATGGCAGCAAAAACATTTGAACAAGACTCTCTCCTTCCAACCTGCCTCCACCCAAGGTTGTCCCACTTCCAGAATTTCTGTAACAGTTGTTTTTTAGGATAAACTTGTACTGGGTTGTCATAAAGGCTCTGAAGGATGCTTAGCAATAGTTTTAAAGGAATAAGCATGGAATTCTACTGAATATTTAATGGTGAAATCATTAGCATGTAAAATTGGCAGTGCTGTGGATGGCAATTTCTCTCCTTTTCAGTTCAAACGTTGTGTCCTCTAAATGCCTGCAGGAAAAAACATGGATATTTCTGAATACACCTGAAAACATTGCTGTTAGGTATGTGGAATTATGCACTATGTACACGATGCCAGGAGCTTCGTGGTTGTGCCAGACCTATGGGACCGATTCCAAGACCTTCACGCTGGCAGTTAAATTCCCAACTTCAGTCCTGCTTTAGCCAACTTTTAAAACATTCCTTCAACTTCAAACATCTGGTTAGTCCCATTCTTTGTCACAAGGCCAGGAAGGTGCTTGGAATTACATATGCTCCTGATCAGCTTAATGGGAGCTGAAATTCCAGCAGAAGTATGTGAAATAGAGCTCTGCCATATTCCCAAGCCATTTGGCAGCTCACAAGTTACTTGAAATTACTAAAATATTCCAGAATGTGGAATCTGAAGGCGAGGGAAGGGGAATGTATGACAACATACATATGGAGTCACTACTGGTTAAGAAACAACAGTGGGCACTTTTCAGTAGTGTTATTTCTTAGTATGATTTTCTTTTATTTTTATTCTTGAGCTTTGGCTGAAAGAATATGTTTGAGCCATCTGGCTGCAGAAACACTCGGGGGTGTTTCGGTAGCAGGTTCCGGGAGCTGGCAGATTCCCAAAGGCACTTCTTCCACCCGGCTGGTGCCTCACTGAGTGCGTTCAGATCCCACCTGGACATCACCTGAGTGTCTCATCTCCTTGCTAGATGTGATGCTATGAAGGCAAGATATCATTTTAAACTGAGAAGTTCCCAAATCTGAGCTTTATCCCATGTATTCTAGAGGTGCTTCTTCACAGGCTCTCTTGAGGTTCTTTTTCCACAAGACTGGAAGTGGTTTTCCAACCAGATCTGCAAACCAAGACTTGCAGCATTGATATATTAATGTAAAACATGGTTAATGGCTTAGAAGGGAAATATTTTCCTCAGAAACATCATGGAAACAGCTTAACAGTTATCAGACATCCAGTCCTTAAACCGCAAGTGATATTAAAAGATGCATGTGTTTCGATGATCCGTAGAGACCAAAGTTCATCCAAGGCATATGGCTGGATAAACAGGGAGCAGGTTGTATCATGCCTGGTTTTCACAAAAAACTTCCTGGTCTTTTAGTACTTTTAAGTATTCAAGTCACTGAAGATCAAGGGAGATGTCTTGGCAGGACAGAAAGAACAAATTTGCTCATTTTGCTCATTTTAGCTCTTCATGGTGAAATTTATTTGGAGTTTCATTAGAACCACCAAGTATTTTGTGTTATTAACCTTTGAGTAGTATTAAATTGGATCTATATGGTTTGCTGCATTTACTTTGAGTCATGGGTTATACAATAACGTGATGGCTTCTCAGCAGGATTAAAACCTGAGTACATTAAAATTCAATTAAAAGCCTGCGACAAGTGCAGTGTTTGACTCAGACCGTTAACTGGGGTTGTGTCTCTGTAAAATGAACAGCTCTGTCACTACTCTGGGGGAGGAAGTTTGGTATAACCAAGTGAAATGTCCTCTCCTGTATTCCAGGAAGTTCTAACATTTGTCTCTAATTCCTCTTTCTCCCTGTTTAGCCAACTGATATCACAATGACTGAGGACTTGGACCACAGATTCAGTTATCTCACCTGGGATCAGATTAAAATCCTGGATCAGGTTTTGGCTGAGGCTATACCTATTCATGGGAGAGGAAATTTTCCAACCCTGGAGGTAAAGCCGAAGGATATAATCCATATGGTAAAGGAGCAGCTCGTTGAGAAGCAGATCCAGGTTAGAGACATCCGCCTGAATGGTTCCACTGCCAGTCACATCCTGGTGAAGCACAATGGAACCAGCTACAAGGACCTGGACATCATTTTTGGAGTGGAACTTCCCAGTGAGCTTGAGTTCCAGGTCGTTAAGGAAGCAGTTCTCAATTGCCTATTGGACTTCTTGCCAAAATGTGTTAACAAGCAGAAAATCACGGCTCAGACCATGAAGGATGTCTACGTGCAGAAGATGGTCAAAGTCTCCACCGACCACGACCGCTGGAGCCTCATCTCACTGTCCAACAACAGCGGCAAGAACGTGGAGCTGAAGTTCGTCAGCTCGCTCCGGCGGCAGTTTGAGTTCAGTGTGGACTCCTTCCAGATCGTCCTGGACTCCGTCCTGGCTGTCTACAGAGCCACGGACCAGCCCCTGACACAGGACTGTCACCCCACTGTCATCGCCGAGAGCATGTACGGGGACTTCAACCAAGCCATGGACCACCTGAAATACAAACTGATCTCCACCCGGAACCCGGAGGAGATCAGAGGAGGCGGCCTCCTGAAGTACAGCAACCTCCTGGTCCGTGACTTTAAGCCGGCGGATGAGGCTGAAATTAAATCTCTGGAACGTTACATGTGCTCCAGATTCTTCATTGATTTTCCCGACGTTGCTGAGCAGCAGAGGAAAATCGAGTCCTACCTGCGCAACCACTTCATCGGGGAGGAGAAAAGCAAGTACGACTACTTGATGACCCTGCGTGGGGTGGTGAACAAGAGCACAGTCTGCCTCATGGGACACGAGCGAAGGCAAACCCTCAACATGATCACAATTCTGGCTCTGAAAGTGCTCGGAGAACAAAACATCATCCCAAACGCAGCCAATGTCACGTGCTACTATCAGCCTGCTCCCTATATCAGTGACAGAAACTTCAGCAACTACTATATTGCTCATGGACAACCCCCTGTGTTCTACCAGCCGTACCCTTTCCACATACAGCTACAGAGTGGGATGGTGTAGGAACGCTCCGACCTCCAAGCACTCTCCGCTCCTCTTTTTCCAGTTCTCTCCTTAATAAAGGCCTCATTAAAGCGAGTTTTATCAGCACTTTTGAGTTAAGGACATATTTTCGTGCAAGTTGCCAAAGCTGTTTCGTTGATCAACGTCTAACTCACCATTAAGCAGGTGAAATAAGTGAAGCGTCTGTCATTCGTGAAGTGTTTATACCTTGATGTGTGTTTGGGCTGTATTTTTTTGCAATGAAAAGAGAAGGATATGAACTATTCTAATTTTATAAACATGAAATGCACTAAGTTCTGGGTTCTAAAAAAAAATTCTTAAGCAAAATTTAAATGGTGTCAATGAAAACTGAAGCCAATGAAATACCTCTCTGTAGAAATGCCTGATGTTAGAAGGGACAGTGCTCTGGGTACATCAAAGTCAATCATCCCTTGGTTTTATCCATGCAGTTCCAGCAACATTTATTTGCAGCACCTTTGAAAGTACACATTGATGGGTCATCTCTTGGTGGTGTGAGCTCTGTGGATCATTCCTCAGGTCAGTCAGAGACTCAGGGTCACTTCCCTCCCCAGAGTACTGGTTCCTACTGGTGAGCAGGAAATGCCCCTACCAAGAGCAGACTCAGCATTTTGTGTATCCAAAATTTCCAGTGATCCCAGTGAAAGATTTAGCTGCCCAATCAGGCAGCGTCAGAGCCCAGGATCTGCCTCACAGATAACGAAAGCTGTAAGAGATACAACTATTCTGATTAAATTGGTCTTGAAAGCCAAGGCAAGAGAATGAGAAAGGAGGTGAAAATTGAGCAGATCAGGCTCGCTTTCTATTGCTAATTTGTTATTGATCAGAGCTGCTTTAATGCGCAACAAACAGAGTCAGGAAAAAACTCCAAAAGCCCAGGACTGCTATTTTTAAGTGGATTAACACAAATCCTTGGCAGTGGCATTTGAAAAACTATTTTATACTGGTAAAGTCCTGTCTGTGTTTAGATACCTGCACGCATCTACCAGTAGCAAACGAGGATTTACAATCAGGAAGCAAAACCTGAGTTACACATTTGTGTGTGTGTGTGTGTGAGTGTTTACCAAAGATAAGTTTTAAACATGTCACATAAGTGCCTCCCTGTGCCAGTTGCTCCATGAAATGTTGGAAATGGTGCCAGAGAGCTCCTGAATTATGGAAAGGAACACATGGAAAGGGAAACGTGGAAGGGGAAACACACCCTGGGGTTGCAAAGGGTTTGTAACAGCAATGGATGAAGGGTTCGCTGCCGGATGAGCAGGTTTGGGACAGATGGGTCTAAAGTGGTGTCACCAAAACCAGACATGGGAAAAGGAATATGGAACAAGAAGGATTAGTGGGAAAAGGAGGTTTGGAAGGGGTGTGGGTATAAAATGGGAACAGCCAACTGGAAATGCAAGCTGTAGAGTTTCTTACATCGACTTCGCGTGTCGCTGCGTTGTCCCCGCCACTGTCCATCCTCATCTCCTCCTGCTCCAAAGCAGTGTCTGCATTGCATCCATTTACAACAGCCCTCAGGCCTTGGGAGTTTCTTCTACTTGGGCACAAGAGTTTGATTTATTTTACACAGAAATTGGGTCCATAAATGTGCTGTTTTAAGTCAAACATTTCTTAATTTTCTAAGTCCAATGGCCAGTGAAATGTAGCTTCCCTTTTCCCCATTATATCCTGTACATTTGAACAAAGAATTGTTCACAGACAGCTTTGCTGACTATCATCACTAAAGTCAACTTTTTCTACAAAAGACAGTGCAAAAAACTGGTATTTCTGCAACATAAGAAGGGTTTGCTGATGAAGCTGATTCATTTTGTGATGTCTTTCATGAATAGAGTACTGTTACTTTTGCTGATTTTTCAGGTATGTCCAATTTGGTGTCTGAAAGCACACTTTATTCCACTTCCACTAAGATCTTTCCATTGATTAAACAATATTTAATAAAAACCATCAGTTCTAATTGCTCTGTGATCAGCTGTGGTAACACCATACTTGCATGAAAGCACTTCTAGGGAATTCCCCCTGTCGGGAGCAAAATGGAGTGAGTCATGGTGGATTCCTTTTATTTCTGTTTTAATTGAACTGTCTGGGTGACAAAGGGAACCTTTACATTTAGTTTGGTGTTTGCCATGTGAAATAGCACTGTGAAATTCTGTAAGAGCCTTATGTGGGTCGTGTCCCTGCTACTGCTTGGGATCTGCAGGGATGAGGAGCTGAGAGCTGGACTGGGGAATCTGAGGGAACCAGGCATCCAAATGCCTTAAATTTCAGGAGGAATGGGGCTCCTAATCTCTCTAGATTTGTTGGAAAGTCTCAGTCCATCTGCACTGGCCTGTGACCTTAATGTAGTGTTGCCACTTTGATTTATTACTCCTCCACTCCTGGCTTCCTCGGTTGCTGGGTGGAAAAATGGGTTGATCTTCCCAAGAAGCAGGGAACAGGTCAGGCAGGAAGGAGCATTTTCAGCGTGTCTTGCATGGCCAGTGATCCAACACCCGGAAAAATTCTTCACTAAGGTGTTCTCTAACCAACAAGTAGAAACATGCGTTGGGTAAAGGACTAAAATTCTTTCCAAATCAGGTATTGTGGAAGTATCAGGAGTGGTGATCTCGCTGTGGCTTTGTGTAAACCAGCCTGTGCACTTGTACAGAACTTTATTTAAACGTATATTGAATTCTGTCACCTCTCTCTTGATCCAGGTTAGGTAAGGAAGGGCTCAGACCAAGTCCATGGAGCTGGTGGGAAGAACCCACCTGGCTGCAATGGGCTTTGTACCCCAGGAAGCAGGAAAGACTTAGGGGAGCACCTTCAGGCAAAGGTACAATGACATCAATATGCAAAAATCTCTCAGGTATAAAAAAAACCCTTTAAATTTATGGAAAAAGGTCTTATATTTCTTACCTAGAGGTAGGTCAGTTCTGAAGGTTGAGGTTGTAATTTTGTATATGTAAGCATATAAATGTGATTTAGCTTGCCTTACATATATAAAATCTCATGTATCTACAGCTACAGGGGCAATTAACAAAACCTGGTGGTTTTAATTATTTCCTTCCAGATGTTTTATTGATACCTGGCAGCAGTAATTGACCTGGAGGTTTTTATTTTCAAGGTCATAATGACTCTGTAAAGTAATATTAAAAAGGGGATGATGTATTGACTGCTGCTTGCAAAACACTGATATCAGTGTGTGGGATGAAATATTGGAACCTCTTCTCTGGTTGTTACTGATTTAATCATGTGCAGATCTACATCTACAAAGAATTGAGAGTTTTCTCAGTGCCAGTCTCCTGAGCTTCATGTTTGCATTATAATTATATCTTGTTGTTACAATCTGTTCAATGATTATACTGCCTGGAAATTGTAATGCTGATTTTATTTAATCACAGAACTTCTTAGAGTTTACAGCTTAAAGTAATCTAATGTTGTCAGGACCTAAGTGTTACAGTTTCAAGTGCTTTCCTTAAAAAATGTCCTTTGAATTTTGTGTTTTGTTGTAAGAGGTCTATTTGAAGCAAATACTTTATGGTAGCTCCTTTAAAATGTATTTTGTGAGCTTTATACTCGATGCGTTACAGAGGTTTTTGCAATGGTGAAAGAAATGCAAATTGTCCTCAGTGGGGGTGTTGCCTCTCCCATGTGTTACCCAGAGCCTGTGGATCTGTGAGGGGATTTGGGTGGTGTTAGAGGAGTTACAGTGATAAACTGGGAATAAATTTGGAGTTACACAGGTGTGAATTCAAGATGAGCTGCAGAAGTACCTGGAGAAAGGAGGGCAGAGAGCTCAGTTTTGGTTTGATCCTTTTTCTATTAAATTTATCATGTGGAAGGGTGTTCAGGACAAAGCTGTTGCAGGTGAAATATTCCTCTTAATGTGCCATCTGAAGCTGTGGAAAAAAATATTGTAATGCTACAAATGTGTAAGAATCCCACCAATTTGTAGGTCATTAGTCCACGGTGTTGACTGGTGCCTTTGGGTATTTGGGGGGTGATCATTAAAAGAACATTTTATTTAACATGTGGTTTCCTGTAATCCCTTCATTGCTCCAGCTGGAGCAGGCAGGTTTCTCCAGGAAGCCAAACTGGACTGGGGTAACTGCAAGAGAGATGAAAATGTGCTTCCAGTTCCTTAGGTGGGTAAACCAGAGGCTCAGGTTCATCCTGGCAGAGCCACAGGGGAGGTTCCAGAGCGGCCGCATTCCCGTGGATCTCCCATCCCTTGGAATGGCTCTGTGCTCGTTGTCACCAGGCTTGTGTCAAATACTCACATTTGAAGTGCCTACATCTCTATATTTATATAATAAAAACCTGACTGTCTGCTGGGTCAATAAAATTAATACTTCAGAGACAAAGGATTGGGCTTTACATATACACATCCCCATAAAAATCTAATCCCATATTTATCCAGGATTTCTGGTGATGTTGGACCAAGGTCGGATAAACTCCCACAAACTTGTGGGGTTTAGCTGGGCAACATAACCACACTCATCACAGTTACATTTTTGGTTGTTTACTTGGATTTTCTGGGTTTTGGGGAGTTGGGTTTGGGATTTTTTAGGGGTTTTATGGTTTCATGGGCTGGGCTTTGAACTACTCATTAATTCAGAGTTTTTAAAGAGGACAAGACAATATTGCTCTTTCTCTGGGGGGTGTCATAGCTGTTAAATCCCATGGACTCTCAGAGTCTTACAGAGGAGGGGCAGGAACATTCTGGAGGTTTTGACCCGGTGTGAGAGCTTGGAAATTCCCAGTTGACTCAAAATGGTCCCCAGTGCTTTCCCCAGCTCCGCTCAGCTCTTCCTTGGGCACTGGAGCTGTCCCAGGCTCTGGGTGTGGGAGGGCAGCGAGACCCCTGCACTCCAGGGAAACCTCAGTTTTATCCGACATTGCTCAAAACAGGGTTTTTTCACCTGTTTTTCACTGTGCAGTGGGTAAATTTTTGTAGAAGTCCTCCCATTATTTTAACCAGCAAACACCATTTAATAATCATTTAATTTCCTGATTCTTTAAATACAGCTGGATTTTTAAGAGTTTGTCTGAATAAAATGGGAAGTGGGGAAGTGGGAAGGCAGCACAGATAGGGGAGTTTCCCTTCCTCAAATATTCACCAGATGCTTTCCTGAGGAATTCAAAATCTGAGGAAATACATGAAGCTGAGTGAGAGCTGTTTGGTGTTCTAGTCCCTGCCACCCCCATTTTTTCTGCTCCATCAATCCCCATCATTAAATACTATTTCATAAGCAAGCGATTTTCTTCTTCCCAGCTGCCTCCATATTCAGCTCCGTTTCATCTTGCGCTGTTGCAGAACCTGTGCCTCGGAAATCACAATTAGTTACCATGGAAAGCAATTCAAGACCGTAATAAATACACTTAAAGGCTGCTCACTCTGCCTAGGATTCTGAAATAAAAGTAAAAATAAGTCCTCTGGAGAACTGGATGCAGATCATGGATGTTAATGGGCAGTGTGTGCTCATACATCCCCAGGTTTATGCTATTTTTATTTCATTTTCCTCATGTCTGGGTGCATGGGAACAGCAAACACCCCCACGATGCAGCCCCGCTCCCTCCCAAGCCCACCCTCCAACAGGAACCCCTTCCCCCATCCTCTATTGCATTTTCCTATAAATATTCCCATCCTGTTGTTGATAGGAGTTTATTCACACTCCTCCTGGTTTGCTGCTGGGATAGACAGGGACCGGATGCTGCCCATCTGTCCCTGGATTTCTGGGCACACGGAACCGGCGGCGTTTCTGTGTCCCGGGAGCTGCCCAGGGCCGGCTTTGCCCTCCTGTTTTCCCCATGGAGCAGCAGAAGGATGACAATTCCCAGCTCAAGATGATGTGACCCCACAGTGCTCTCACCATTTGTGCCAACGATTTCTTCCCCCAGCATTTTCTTAGCTCCTGACATTTTCCAGACAATAGGCTGGAATTGAAGCTCATGGTTCTGTCTAAAGGATCCACATGGAGGTTGGAATAGATCCCTTTGTATTGTACTGCCTGCTTATCCCTGGCAGCTCCCAGGGAATGGCACTGCCCAAGCCAGGATCTGGATTCACCACCAGCCTTGAGTGGCTGATTTACCCCCAGGTCAGGAGAAGGAGCTGTGACCTTCCCATATTAAAGGACCAACAACCCATTACCCCTCCTTAAAATTGATTCAACCAGAAGTTCCATCCCAAACACTCAGCTGTGCAACATTAGGATCATTTAGGTTAGGAAAGTCCTTTAAATACTGTATTAAGTGGATGAATTTCTCAACTCTTACTGTAGGAAACCAGAGTATCACAAGTGTTCCCACCCAAGGTGTGAGCCAGGCAGGTGTGCTGTGCTCCTTTCACTGAGACATAGCCCTGGGTACATTTAGGTGCTTTCCTGAACTGAAATGGGATTTTTCCCCCATGGTTTCTAAATCAGGTCGTAACAAGAAAATAAGGTTCTAGGACAAAAACTAAGGAAGGGCCCTGGGAGAGCGTGGTTTAGGTAAAACCAACCCGTGTTTCTGTGAACGTACAAAACAAGGGGTGCTCAATGCCTGTGGAAGCCAAGGAAGGAGGATCCCAGCCTGGAGCTGCTCCCTTGGTCTGGGTGAGGCTTGGTGATCTTGACTTTGCCAGTCTGGGAGGCAGGATGGAACCTTTGGCCGTGTCCATGTCCTGCCCGCTGGCCATGAAGGACCCTCTGTCCCGCTCGGCCGGGGACAGCAGCTATGGAAACCCCGCTGGACATCGTTATTTATGGCACTCCAGTCACCCTGGAAACAAAGTAGCTGCTCCCAGACATGACTTTTAACACAGCTAATTATATCATTAGTGTCAGGGCCACTTAACCACGGCCATATCCTTTCCCTGGGCCGGTGCTGCTGACATTTCCATGGGAATGACCCGGCTCCACACCTGGGAGGGGACGCGCCCGAGATGTGACAGGACCAGGGTGAGGTGTCAAAGCTTTCTGCCACTCCGCCCAGGGCAGGTTTGTTGGCTAATCCCAATTGGCTAAAAAAGACTATTTGGAGAGCAAGAAACTGCTGATGAATTCAGTCCGATTAACTGAGCACTCTGCCCTGAAACATTTCTGGTGCCATCCCCGTGCGTGGGACTTCAGCAGTGCTCCCACCTCAGAATCCACTGAACCAAAAGAATGCATGCAATAAAAGATAATTACAAAAAAAGAGCAAAGTGAAAGCTTTCCTCCCTCTTTCCCAGGGCTTCCTGATCAGCCCCAGCAATGCTGATCAGCACTTTAAGGTTTCAGAATGACTCAGAGGAGGTTTTGGTGGGAGTCCAAACCATTCATTGCCTGGCACAAGCCACTGGTTCCATGGGGAATGTGACCATGTCCAAGAGCCGTGTCCAGCCAGGATCTGCTGCAACAAGAGCCTGCCGGGCTCCTGAGATCCACAGGCAAGCAGGAAAATGCTGCTGTCTTCCTCCTCAGTTGTTCATACCTGGGGCCAAATCACTGCTGATGGGTTTTGTGAAGTTTAACAGCATTAGAGCCACACACTCACAAAGAATATTGGCTTTAGTTTGTGACTGAGCAGCAAACTGCTCTGTAAAGACCTAATAAATGATGCTTGGAAGAAAAAACCACTAAATTATTAAATCCCTGTCCCGAAGGCTGCACACATCGGCTCTGCATCCTTACAGAGCTGCTTCCCCCCAGGAACAGCCCTGATGGATGGACTGGTGGGTCTGGGGCTGATCATCAGCATCCAGCTGTTCCACAGAGGTGCTGTCACCACTGCTGGCTGGGGCTGGCAGCATTTTGGGGGTGATCAGTGTGTTTTCAGAGGATGATCCCTCCCCAGAGCTGCAGGTGGTGGTTTCTGAATTCAGAGAAATAAGAGGAGGGATGGATGGGCACATTAAAGCTGAAAACTGTGCTTGTGGATTTAGAGAAATAGGTTAAAAAATAACGAAAATCACTAAAGAGCCACTGAGAGCCACGTGAGTCTGGTCCCCCTCACCTGGGAGAGAGGGATGGCTTCGTTAGCAGGTGATAACCAACAGATCCAGCACTGCTGGAGGCACAGGTTTAACCAGGGAAACCACAGGGATGTTGTGGAGATGTGCCCAAAACCCTGAGGATAAACCCAAGTGCCTGGTGGATACTTTTCAGCAAGGACAAGTCGTGCAGTTGGGGCGTGTTTTGCTGGGGTTCAGCTCCACGGTTCAAATGCAATGGGAGTTTTTTCCCCTTTTGATGATGCTTCTGTTCATCCCCTGTGCCCATCACCCCACGTGGCACATCCCTGGACCCAGCCATGCACCCACCTCTGACATTCCTTTACAGCCACTGGAGTTCTTGAGGTTCCTCTGCCTGCTCTGTGCTGCAGCTGTTTCTTGCTCCAAAGCAGAAAAAAACTGGCAAAATGATGCACCTTTGTAGAGGAAACGACGTCAAAATGAAACTACTCTGGGGAGGAAATAAAAGGAAGCAGGTGGCTCTCGACTGGAAATACTTTATTGCAAAGTTTGGGCTGAAGGGCCCAAATTCCTGCACCCACCCCATCCCTTTCCACCCCAGCTCTGGAAAAGGCGGCAGGAGCAGGGGTTGGGCACTGTCACCCCAGCCAGCAGAGTGGGTTTGGGCTCCTGCCCCAGATTCCTGTTGGGAAGAGCTCATGGAAGGTAGGGCTGAAGGGCTGGGGCACACCAGCAGAGCCTGTTCATTGTGGTTGTTCTCCACGGACAGAGGGGAATGGGGCAGGAATGGCTTCCTGCTGCCGGAGGGCAGGGCTGGGTGGGATACTGGGCAGGAATTCCTCCCTTCCCAGTGGGAGGGTGGGGAGGGCCTGGAATGGATTTCCCAGAGAAGCTGTGGCTGCCCCTGGATCCCTGGAAGTGTCCAAGGCCAGGTTGGACACTGGGGCTTGGAGCACCCTGGGACAGTGGAAGGTGTCCCTGCCCATGGCAGGGGGTGGGGTGAGGATTTAAGGTCCTTTCCAACCCAAACCATCCTGGGATTCCACGGTGCTGATCTGTGCTGTGCCTGGGCTGACTCTGGCACAGATTCTGCTGCAAATCCAAGGACACTCTGCAGCAGAATTCCTGCTCCCACCGAAATCCCCTGGCAGCCTCTGCCTCAGGTGCCAATTAGTTCAAACCTGACTCCAGCTGAAGAGCACCTGCTCATAAATATCCACAAATCCTCCCACATCCTGTTTGCATCATCCTCCCTGTGCTTTGGTGGGAGAGAACATGAGTAAATGACTGACTCACAAGGTCTTATTTCCCAAATTTCATGCAGTTTTCGAGTTTTCCTTCTATTTTGCATTAAGATGCTTTTATAACCTTCATTACACAGAGTGCAGACCCAAAAAGCTCTTGAAGTCATAAATATGGAGCAATCAATGTATTTTATTTTGCAATTATTGGGATAAACAAATAGACTATTTTGGGGCTGCTCAGATGTGCTCTGTAAGTGATGCCTCCCATTGTCCTTCAATTGTAAGGATTTGGTAAATGAGCTTTAAAGGGTCTATTAGTATTCGTTAGGCAGAAGCTCCCATACATTTTCTGCAAAATTAATGAAATAGAACTGTTTCTTCTGCTGATGACGTGGCTGAGCTGCACCCCAGCTCAGTGCAGGTTTATTGCAGGTGTCTTTTACGGGTTCTGCCCAAATCCTGCTCAGGAAGGTTACAAAGTGGCTTTTTTCAGCTCGTGGCTCTGTAATGAACACAGGGGTGGGCTCTCACCAATCTTCTGAGGATTTTCAGGGCAGAGTCCATTGCCTAGCTGGGAAATGATGCTTGAAATCCAGCTGGATCTTGGAATGCTGAACCAGCATCACCAAGCCAACACCTTTGGGGTGTCCCAGTGCTCCCCATGGTCAACCCCAAAAGTGCAGCAGGTGCTGCCAGTGCTGGGTGGGGGAAGAGGAGGTGACCCCTGCCCAGGGGACTGGGGGGG
>VYXC01005337.1:442515-452632 GCA_013397175.1 Platysteira castanea | reverse complement strand
TTTTTTTTGTTTTTTTGAGGTTTTGAAACATAAACCAAGCTTTTTTTTTTTTTCTTTTTAAATAAAGCCAACTGCAACCAAAAGCCCAAAGCACAGCTACACAAGTCCAGAAGGATCTATAAAACCACAGGTGAAGAGCTGAGGATTTTTTCCTAGCAAATTAAGGAAAACTGCATCTAAGGAGGGTTTCAAGGGTCTCCACACGGTGGGAAACTCTTGAGGAGGTGAGGAAGATGAGCTGAGACTGAAACAGGTTGTGCAAAGGGGTGAAACTTCCACCAGCACGCCCCTGATGGATTGGTGGAAGAGGAGGTTCTGTGGGAACAGCCGCACCAGTGGCTCTGTCAGGAGCAGGAGGCAGCACATGGGAACAAAGCTTCCTGCGTCATCCCTGGGAAACAACACCCACTGCCTGCCCGGGCGTGAGGGGATAACATCACAAATACATTCATCATGGAGGGTATAAACGAAAAGCAACCCCAGACGGGACTGGCGAGCTCTGCTGAGAGGAGGTTTGTTATGGGTTTGTTGTGGAGATGCCAGCTCGTGTCCTGCCAGGTGATGAATAACCCGGAACTGGAAAGATCCCGCAGCCAGTTCCAGGAGCTGGATGAAAAATGAGCCAGGGCAGAGCAGGGGGGGAGGCTGCGGGACGTGACAGGTTCCCTCAGACAGAGGTAAAAAATGACTGGGGGAAGCGTAGTTAAAAAACCAACTCAAAACCAATCAGGAGAGCTATAAAAAAATCAATTAAAATATAATGAAGACTAAGACGTTCTGAATTTTCCTCTTCCCAAAAGTCTGATTAAATCAGCACAGGGAGTGGAGGAGCTTGGGCTCTCATCCCAAAGGGAAACACTTGTTGGAACAGTGATCCATCAGACTGGGAGAAAAGTTCATCATCAGGGGATTACTTATGGCAAAAGAGAATGCCACCCCCAAGTCACAGCAAACTGTGGGATTTGGCTCAAAATCCCCATGGAAGTGGCAGAAGCCTTGTTCGTTATCCGGAGGATCTGTTTAATAAAGAAGGGAACAGGGCAAGCAGCTGATGGCTCTATATAAATATTTAAATGGCACCAGAGCAGCCCAGCATTTGTGTCGCCCAGGGTTTCAGGCTAAATAAATGAAGTTGGCCTTTCCCACCTTGTCCTCTGTAGCTAGGTAAATATTTGGGGTGCCCAGCCACCGAGGACAGAGTTTGGGAACAAACCCACAGCTGGCACTGAATTAAGGAGCAAATAACTCCATGCTCCCACTCTGAGGGAAGAAATTATTCCTGCTTTCTGGTTAAGTCAGAATAATGAAGAATTTAGTAAATTCATTGCTTCAAGGCATCTGAAATTACGGATAAATGATGCAAACAGAAATGTTATTGATCTTTTGCTCCATCCCAGGGTCAGGCGAGGACAGGCAGCTCCACGTTTGTGGCACGTGATGTTAATGCATGGAAAGACAAACTCCAGCCTGCTTCCCCTGACCAGGAGGAACTCTGCTGGGTTTAATGGACTTTGAGGCATCCCGAGAATTCCTTTTAGGACCTGGGATGTGGTGTGTAGGTGAGGCATGAATGAGTCAAGTTTTTCTCGGTTGGAAGAGGCACAAGCACCTCCTCCCGCTTTTCAAGGGCAGAGCAACACACCGATCCCATCCCTGCCCAGGTCAGGGATTTTGCACATCTCCATTCAAGGCAAAATCACTCCGATCACCGTGCGAGTGCTCTTCTCCCCCCCAGCCCACGCAGAGCAGGGCAGAGGCTCAGCAGCACCAGCCAGAAATAGAAACACTCCTCAGCAGAGCCTGAGCTCCCTGCACGTCCCCAGCCTTTGCCTCACGCAGGGGAAGGGCCATGGAATCATTGCATAACTGGGCTGCTGCAGGAGCTGCTGGGCTGGAGGATACATGGGGAGGTGGGAAGGGACAAATCCCAGCTGGAAATTTCCAGCTGAGCTGTCCGGGATTCAGGCTGGTGGCAGGTGTGAGGAGAGTGTGGTCTGAGCCAGGGCTGATGTGCCACGAGCTGGAAATGCCTGAGTGGCTTCTCTATAAAGCAATTTAAACTGTATAATTTCATGCAAAATGCAAAATAAAAGGTATTTTGTGGAATCACGGAATGGTTTGAGTGGGAAGGGATGTTCAAGATCACCCATTCCACCCCCCACGATCTCAGGGACACCTTCCACTGTCCCAGGCTGCTCCAAGCCCCGTCCAACCCAGCCTAGGACACTTCCAGGGATCCAGGGGCAGCCACAGCTTCTCTGGGCACCTATGCCAGGGCCTCCCCACTCTCACAGGGAACAATTCCCTCATAAATCCTCCATTCCCCAAAAGAGAGCCCAGAACAACCTCCTGTAACCGCACAGGGACGGGAGAAATGCCTGGAAATGGAACTCCAGTGACCAATACAGACCTCTCCATCCAACCCCAACCAAAGCAACACAAACATACTGAGGGAGTAAAACTGTGTGATCAAGGAAATAATATTTCCCCACCAGCTTCACTGGGATCAGAATCTTCCCACTGGATGAGGCAGGAAGGATTGGCAAGGAAACACCTTTTCTGTCCACTCCATGGCTACATCCCCTCTCCTTAGGGGCTCACCTTGTTGAGATAAAAATGGGGAATTGTGTTATTTTGATGTAAATCTGCAGCTTGTTTTGCATCCGAGGAGCTTTGCTAGCTCCAGTCAATTATCCATTTGAAGTCCCAACAAGAGTTACTTTTAGGGGTGGGAAGGAGGGGCCTGTATCACATTAATGGTTAAACCTGGTCCTGGCTGCTGTGGGCATTGGTGTCGCACCACAGCCCTTCAAACAGGGAAATGAAATGGTGCCAAACCTGGAAGAGAATCCTGAGAGTGTCCACAGGTCTGGTTCCTCCCTGCCCAGGCTGCCACAGTCTGATTTGGGTTGGAAGGAAAGCATGAATCTACACTGGGTGATAGAAGAGATGAGATTCTCCTAAAATGAGCCTTCCCAGCTCTATGAGGTGTGGAAAAATTCACTCTGAAGAGGAGAAAACTAAACTATCATCATTGTGAGTGCTGCTCAGAGACATCTGCAAGAGCTCTGCTGAAATGTCACAGATAAACGAGCACAGTAATGTAATATTGATAAATGAACACAATAATGGGATATTGCCGTGCACATCGTGGGAGCAGAGACAAAGCCTTTGAATGAGCAATTGCTCCTGCACGGAAAACACTGCACGAGGTGAGCTTGCAGTGCCTTGGGACCCTGTGTCATCCCAGGTCACATTTCCAGGTGGGCTGAGACAGATAAATGTGTCCTCCTTGACTTGGCATGTGGTTCTGGAGACTCTGTTTTGGCATTTAAATGGGACGTGGGAAGCAAAACACACAGGGAAGGATCCCGAATGGCACCCAGGAGGCCTCTCCCACTCCTCCTCCTCCTCCGGCCCCACCGAGTGCATCCAAGGCTTCCCTCCCAGCTAAACCCAACTCTGCCACCTGAGCTATGAATGTGGGGGTTTTTTTTCCCAGTCCCCCCTTTCCCACTGCTGCATATTCTCAGGAACATCAAATCCTGCAAACTTTTTAGAGTTGGCTTAACACACACCTTTTATACAGAGGAAATCCTGCACTCATCATATAAAGTTATTTGTGCTGAGGGGACGTAAAAGGAACACAGTGGACTTTCTCTACAGGGGAGTAAGGGAGAGCACAGGAATTGTGTACGTTGAGGGAATTTGCATCCTTTCACCCCAGAATAGCTCAGACCTTCCACAGTGTCCAAGCAGGAAAATGAAGAGACAACCCCACGTCCACAAATGAGTGTCTGCAACAGCCAAATCCTGACTGTTTTGGCCAGAAATAGTTAATTTTCCAGTTATGGGACCTGCAGGTGGCAGTCTGGATGTGGCACTGGAAACAGGAGCTGGCAGGGGGCATGTGATGACCCCGGATCACCTCTGCCAGACAAGAATAATTTGGGGTCTATTTCAACACTTGAGAGATATTTGCTGTTTCTCCCATCCTTTAATTCCCCCTAAAAACAGTTTCCTTGCCCAGGTTTTGGGGGCTGTGACTGCTCGGAGGATTTAGAGGTTTGCATGCTGTGGAGAAGGATCATTTCTGCTCATTTACAGCTGAAACTGGATTATCCACGCCTGGAACACAGAGGTGTTTTTATCAAACTCCAGGCAGGATGGAGTTCCAGGGGCTTTCCTTCCACAGCCTCATCCCCCTGGCTGGCAACCAGGGACAAGCCTTAAGAACTCCCAGCTCTTTTCAAGTATCAGAGCCCTTTGCAGATTCCTTGGTTTGTTTTTCAGGGAGACAGAAACACCAGAGCTAGATTTGCTCAAATAAAAGAATTCCAGTGAAAAAATAATTATGATTTGCATAAAATTGAAGGCAAGGAACAACCAGAGACCCTTATAAGAGCTCCCCTTCCCAGGGTTGGGAGAAAGGGCAGGACCAGCCCAGCCTCTCCCTTTGTGTACTCAGAACACCTGGTAGCAATTTCTTGCAGGACATAATTAGCTTTTAATTAGCAGGCAGCTCATTTGTCACCTGAACCTGCTGAGCAACACCCTGGGTGCTCCAGCTCCGGGTACCCTGGCCTCGCTTGCTGAGGGACCTTTGCCCACAGGAGCTGAGGTGATGTGTGAGGCAGTGCCTACCACTAAAAAAGAGTTTATTTCTGGTATTATTTACCGTGACATTGATACGGTTGTCGTGGTTTTTTATCGGCTGTAATGAGCTGTATCCCGGGGGCTGCCGGGGTGGGAGTCTCTGGAGAAAGGGGCAGGGCTGCTCCGGGAGGGCTGCTCGGGAGCGGGGAGAGGGAAGGTTTGGAGAGCTGTGCAGCAGCACTGCCCCTGCTTGCGTGTTTTGTCACCTTATTCCAGCTGTGCCCACATGGGCTGAGCCGTGCTCTGGGGCTTGGGCCAGTAATGGAAGGGATTTCTGCCCGGATCAGCGCCAGCAGAGCGGGGGATGCTCGGGTGGGTTTGTCAGAGGTCCCCGGGCGTGTGACGGGTGTGGAGGAGGCTCTCACCTGCCTCTGCCCTGCCCTGCCGCTCTGGGGGATTCCATGGAAAACCACAGCAGGGAGAGGAGCTCCGGGGAAGGACGAGGCTGTTTTAAGGAAAACCATTTGTTAATCAGGGTGGAAATCTACTGAGGAGAGGGGGCCTGGGCACCGATGGCTGTGCTTTCCCAGGTGCCTGCTCGGAAAATATCCTCATAATGTGGGTTAAAAATCCTGGATTTTAACGCACCTGCTCATCCACCTGATTCACCCAAACACTTGAAAGCTTTTCTCTTGACTTTCTGTGAGGGAAAAAGCTGAGTAAATATTTTATAGGATGGTTATGAAGGGTAAATTTGATTAGGGCAAATAATATTTGTAACAAACTGCTCCTGCCCTGCTCTCCCTGCCCTGGGCACGGGCTCCTTCACAGGTGCAGAGCGTGCAGGAGGAAAGAAAACACTAAACTTAGGGGATTGCCATGGAGAACTTTCTTTGTTGATAGCTCGGGGCAGCAAAATGCTTCCTGACATGTATTGATTCAGCAGAAAGTCTATGATATATAATAATGCCACTTGGTCATTTTATATCCAATTATTTCTGCTCCACATCCTTGGGATTTCCCAGCTGAGCATTATGAAGTGGGCAGAGAGCAGCCTGCACTTTTTAGCTTGCTTCAAAAACACAGATGCTGCTGATCCTGGAGGAGCAGCTGAAATTCTTCAGCCTGGGCTGGGCAAGAAGCCTCCTCTCACGGCCAAAATGCCCTTTGCTCACACCTGGGATTCCCCTAGAAGTGTCTGCTCCCCTGGTTTTCCTGGTCTTTGCTGCTTTCTCCGTGCAGGAGGCTGAGCTGTGATGTTCCCTAGGTCCCTCTAAGCAGTGGGGACACAGCAGCCCCGGTGTGAGGGCTGAGGGCTCAGCCCCTCGCTGAGGTCGGGAGGAGTCTGGTTTTCTGCACAGATCATTGCTCACCTGAAATTCAGCTGCTCTCACCTGGAACAGCTGCAGTGACTCCAAACACTGCCTGAGCTCGTTACACAAATAACCCACGCAATGAGCTTTAGAAATTAATTGTTATTGATGCTCAAAACCACTGCAGAAAGACCCTGTGCTCGTGACCGTTGTTCTAATTAAAATTTTCTGCTCTGAAAATCTGAAACTCGAATTAAATGTTTAAAAAATGGCAGTGGAGAAGATTCCTGTGTGCCACTGACAGCACCCAGTGAGTTGTTCCTCATGCAGCTGGGCAGATGTGATCGGAAAATAATTTTTGGCTGAAGGAGGGCAGTTTTAGATCAGCTATTAGGAGGAAATTCCTCCCTGTGAGGGTGGGGAGGCCCTGGCACAGGGTGCCCAGAGAAGCTGTGGCTGCCCCTGGATCCCTGGAAGTGCCCAAGGCCAGGCTGGACAGGGCTTGGAGCAACCTGGGATAGTGCACATGGCAGGGGGTGGGACAGGTGAGCTCTAAGGTCCCTTCCCACCCAAACCATGCTGGGATTCTATGGAATGGCTGGAGGAGGTGTCAGGTAAGAACATCTGGAGCCACCAGGGGAAATAGCGTGGCCCATCTGATGTTTGCTTGGTACCACCTTCCAAGGAAAAGCCATTTCAAGTACCAGCAGCCCAACACCAGCACACTGATCCTTGCAGGTGACACATCACCCGTGCTTCCACGTCTCCCTCTCGTCCCACCTTTGGCCATTTCCCACGCAAAGACAAAAGCCCTGCCACGCAGACGAGGTGCATTTCCCGGGAGCTGATCCATTCTCCTTCCCTCCGCTATCACAATTATGATTTTCCATGCCTCGCTGGCCCCTCGCTGCCTCGGGCCGTCATTGCCATGCAGAGCACGGGCTCCTCAGGAGCTGTTAGCATTCATTAGCACTCCCGGTCCTCCCGCAGAGCCACCCTTGCCTGCCTCATTGTCATTCTCTCCGTGACACCGCTGGCACCGGGAGCCGCCGAATTCCGACGGTGGCTTCGCTGGGTGACATCAGAGCCTGCGTCACCCTGGTCCTTCACAGCTGTCCCTGCCCACACTGGGAGTCTGGGGCGGTAATTATTTAGATTCCTCTGGAGCTCCAGAGGTTTCCGAAGGGTTTCTCGCTCGCTGTCCTGTGCAATCCCGTTGTCATGGTGACCGGGGGGATGCTGGGCACCAGCCTGGCTCCCCTTCTCGGAGGATGGGCTGGCTCGGGATCGAGCCGGTGGTTGCCAGTGGAATTCTGCCACACCTGACGAGAAATGTTTAAAAAAACCCAGGGAAATCTGCTCTGAAAAAGACTTGGAATTTTTTGCTTAAGCCTGATGACCAGGGATTCAGGATTTTCACTATTTTCAGAGAATCACAGAATGGTTTGGGTTGGAAGGGACCTCAAAATCGTCCAGTTCCAAGTCATGGGCAGGACATCTTTCACTTTTTAGATTAAGAATTAGAAGCCTAATCCTGGGACTGGACTAAACTTCCCATGGCTGAAGCCGTTGTGGATCAAACCTGAGCTGGGGCTCCTTTGTGCTGTTCTCTCACACAAATTTACCTCCCTCCATGGGTGACCGTCACTCCTGTGACCACACGTTGTCCCAGCAGGATTGAGGCTCCATAGCTCAGTGCTCCAACCCCTGAGGGTGCACGGAAATGTCCGGGGAGGGGGGCGGAGTCACACTCCCCCCACCCAGCTCTGCCATACTGATCCCTCTCCATTTCAGCAGGAAAGCACAATTTACCTTCCAAACAACTGCAGAACCTTCTGCTGCAACGTCAAGTCTCTCACAGGACCACGTGTCCTGGTGGTGCACAGGGAAACGTCTTTGCAGTTTTGAGCAGGTCACCCTTTGTGAGCTGGTTTTTGGTGGAGCAGCTCAGCTGACGTGTTCTGCTGGACACTGCGTCCGACACAACCTGTTTGTGGAGTCACCACGTTCATTACCTACAGAGAAACTGAAAAAACATAAATTTTGCATTATCTATTTACTCACATCTCCCGGACTGATTGTTTATTTTGGTGGACTTCCAGTGCCCTGGGCAGACAGGTCATTGGAGCCACTAATAGCATTTCTTTCTCCTCTGCTCAGCCTGTAATTGTTGTCTTTCTCTCCCTTTTATCTCTTCTTCTCTGTAGTAATAAAGTTCTGATTCTCCAGTGGTGCCTCAGGATGTCTGACCTGCAAGAGGGATGCCCATGGGGATGCGCTGCCACCAAAGCAGGGGACGGCTCCAGCTGAATTTTAATGGGATGTTGTCAATTCAACAATAAATCTGGTTTTTTGTTGCTGATCAGATGAAAACTTCCAGGCATGGGGAAGCTGGAGACAGAGGAGAGCAGGAGTGCTGCTGCCCAGGGCAGTCCTCCGTGGGCACCAGCTGCTCGGGAGCGGGATGAAGTGAGAGGAGATGGACCGTGCTTACAGAATTTCCCTGGATCACCCTTGCTGCAGGGTCCACGTGGCCAAGGGTAGAGTGTGGTGATTATGGGAAATATCTTTATATTGTCACACTTCGCTTCATGAGCTGTGGAGTGTGGGACACCTGGAGAACACTTCCCTGTGGGCAGGTTTTATCTCACTGTACCAGGGTCACCCTGGCACCAGATCAGCATCATCTCCAAGCCCCTTTCCCTCTCCTCCAAGAGTTCTCCAGCTCTTGGATCTCTGTGTTGGTGCAGGAGCACCCCTGGCAGAGGCACCACGTCAGCCCCACTCCTGGTTTGCTCCTGGTCGGTTCTGCGCTCTTTGGAACTTGCCTCATTTCTGGGCTGCTTTTGATGACCCTGAGCTTTCTGGGGAATGGTGAAAGCTCCTGCTGTGGTGATTTCAACCCAGAAATACCCTAGGAAGAGGTCATCTTCCTTTTCTGGATCCTGGACTACCTCAGGCTGCCAATCTTAGCAGCGCCAGAGCTGAGGGTTTGTGCTTTATCACCTTTGAACCCCTGATGCTCCATAAATACCCAGGGCTGACCTTAGAACATCCCAGTCAATATCTCCTTGGATCTGTATTGCACAGAAAGTAGATAAAATATCCCAAAACCCTACAAGATGTTGAACTTAAGGAAATTAGTGAAGGCCAAGTAGCTCCTTTGTGTTTTTCTACTACCAGACAGATGTTAATCCTTAATGAATTATGTTTCCCTGAATCCAGGAGCACCATTTGTTCCTTGTGACCTTTGCTGAGTTGAGTTATTAAGTGTTATAAATAACTACTCTGAATATGCAGGCAGTGTCCGAGTGCTTTTTATACTGATTCAGGAACAATCACAAACTAATTCCCCACAAACAATTCCTAAGATATTTGAATAAAAAGAAGACTGCATTTGCATATCTGCCCAGAAGGAACTCATCTCCCTGAAAAATATTCTGGTTTGCAAACTGCATTAGTAAATGGCTTGAGCGGAGTCACTCTCACAAGAAATTATGCTAATCCATGTGGGAGATTTCATTTTCCTTCAAAAAGAATGGAAGCTCAGTAAGACACAGAACAGCCCAAACGACTGCAGGGAGAGGCGCTGCCCTGAGAAATGGATTTCAGGATCTACTCAAATAAGTCATGGTTTGTTAGGGAAAAATATTAGGCAGGTTTGAATTAGATATATCTCTGGACAAGTATTCAATAAACAAATAGAATTTAGGATTTAATTAGAGTATGCAGGTGTTGTGTTACACATGCGGGACTCACTGGGCTTGGCTACTGAAAAACAACCACTTGGAAATATCCAAGAGAGAATCACAGAATCCCAGGATGGTTTGGGTGGGAAGGAACCTTAAAGCTCATCTCATCCCACCCGCCTGCCATGGGCAGGGACACCTTCTGCTATCCCAGGTTGTTCCAAGCCCTGTCCCACCAAAATACTGGAATTCAACTTAAAATCTCATGGACCATTTGGCTGATTCATCCCATGTATCCGCAAAACTGACAGGGTGGAAAAAACCGCAAAAATCTACAGGCCCCTATGGCAAAGCAGTGATTTTTTTAAATGTATCTGTAAATGTTTCCACATATGGGGTCCAGCTCTGGATCCCCAACAGCAGAAGGATGTGGAGCTGCTGGAGAGAGTCCAGAGGAGGCCATGGAGCTGCTCCAAGGACTGGAGCCCCTCTGAAGCCAGGCTGGGAGAGCTGGGGGTG
>VYXC01005337.1:373521-442299 GCA_013397175.1 Platysteira castanea | reverse complement strand
AGTGTCCAAGGCCAGGTTGGACAGGGCTTGGAGCAGCCTGGGCCAGTGGAAGGTGTCCCTGCCCATGGCAGGGGGTGGAATGGGATGAGCTTTAATGTCTCTGCCAAGCCAAACCATCCTGGGATTCTGTAATTTCTGCACTATTTAATTTTAGATTCGATGAGGAGGACATGGAGAAGCCCAGCGTGGCCCTGTCACAGGGCACCTGAGGTGACCTGCAGAGCTCAAATCCAGAGTTTGCTCCTTACCGTGTGAGACAAACCCAGTGCCAGCACCGAGCCCTGAATATTGCAGCACTGGGGATGTGATGCCTTGGCCAACACCCCGAGTCCTTAATTGCCAGCTTTGAGCACCACCTCTGTTTGAATAAGACCATCAAGCTGTACTTTAAAGCAGCTTTTTAGTCAAAGGAAGATACAAATATTCTCGTGTCTGCGAAGGATCCCATTAACTGAAAAAATCATAAGACAGCCTCTCCTGAATGAAGCCTGGGCTGGGTTGTGAATCTTTAATGTGCATTTCTGCAGCTCCTTTCAACACTCAGCAAATTCACGTTCTCTTTGACAGAGTAGACATTTTCATGAAGTATTTATAGCAGCCAAGCAAAATAACCCGATTTCCTTTTTAACAGAAGTTTTTGGGAGGCAGCTCCCAAATCCCAGTCTTCCTTATTTACACTATAAACAGCAAAGAGATCAAATAATAAAATGGAACTGCGATTACACTGGTTTTTCCAGTGGAGAATACCTTCTTTTGTAAGAAGATCTGGGTAAATTCTGGCTGTTCTGTACAGCTCAATTATTTATGAGTCAGGAGGGGAAGAGAGAACCGGGAAGAGCTGAGGGAGGAGGAAAGAGCAAACCCAAACACGCTCCTGTGTCATCAAAACAGAGCCCATCTCCTGGGCACGTCCCCAGCGTGGGGAGAATGGTTTGTTCTCCAGGGAAAATGGCTTGGATCCATCAGCTGATAAAATTCACTGCATGGCACAACTGACAGACTTCTACTCAGAAAAGCAAGGGAGACAAAGATTCTCCATCCTCTGGGTGAGTTCCTTTCACTTGGTGGAAAAAGTCCTGATGGTTGGAGGCCCTTGGAGGGCAGCTCCTCAACCTTCCTTCTCCAGCGCCTCCGTGGTGGCCGGGTCCTGGTGTTGTCCCTCCCAACACCACAAATATTCCAGGCTTTGGACTGATTTTCTCTGTTTCTTACAGGCTTGTGACTCACAGGATCTGCTGCCATTGAAGTGGCTGGGTTTAACCAGTGGCAGAAAGATGAGATTCTACAAATGTGAATCCTCTGCTCCAGCTTCAGCATTTTATAAGTCACTTGATATTTCCCAGTTTAAATTACTGCAATAAATGTGGCTTGCTGGTCGGTTTAGCAAGATGAGTGTTTCTGGTGAGGTCAGTGCAAGACAAATAAGCAGGTTTCAGTAAAATGACTCGTAACATTTCATAGAAATTATTAAAAAATCATAAACGAGTGTTGCTGCCCACTAATTGCCCGTTTACAGCCGTATCCCCATCGCTTCCTTCGGGAGTTTCACCAGTCAGACCTTTAAAAAATATACAAGGAGCTTAGAGGAGACGTTTGTTACGATTGATTGGATGCAGATGTCTATAAAAAATGGAAAATGGGAAAAGGAGAGCAATATCTCTGAGTTTTCCTGGCTTTTATGGGCAGCAGAAGACCCAGCTGCCGTTGCTCTTCTGCCTGAAGGCAAAGATTTCCATTACCAGTGAATCAGTCACATGGGCAGGCAAAGAGATGAAAACTGGTCCTTTGTACAGTGCTCAGCCGAGGTAATTAATTGGGGATTGATTCAGGAGAAATCCAACTCATTTGAAGTCTATGGCAATAAAATCACGACAGATGGGATGGAGCAGGAGGAACTCCAGCCTGGCAGGACACAGAGTGAGCTCCGGGTGTGGGAGCAGCCAGCCCGCCCCAAGGCTTTCCTGAGTATTTCCAAAGCTGGGAATTTTCAGTTTAACTCTCAGGAGTGGCACTTCTGTCCCCATTTCAGCTCCATGTGGCTGCTCCCACCTTGGGGGGGGGCTGAGGCTGCAGCCTCGTGCCTGGTTCTGCTGGGATGTGATTTTTAAAGCATGTAAACTGTAATTGTTCATAAAGCACTTCCATAAGCCACGTCTTTCTTTCCATCTACACAATTTTCCCTGCTCTGAAATACGATCCAGTCAGTGCTGTGCTGTCACTGGGCCATCCTGTCCCTACCCTCATGGAAAAATTGGTGCCATCCACTCCTGGTTTTCCAGCCCAGCGTCCCTGATTGCTGGATTACCAGAGCATTACTGCTGAGTGCCTGCTCTGCAGCCTCAGCCTCCTCCGTCTCCTTCCCCTTTTCCGTGCAGCTCTGCTGACCCTCTAATTGGGAATTCCTCAATTAACACTGTTCTTTTTTCCTCTTCCGAGCCACCCAGGGCCATGGCTTCACCAGCCTGAAATATTCCCTTTAATACCCACTTTTGGTCCAATTATGGATCCAGAAATCTGGCAGGCAGAGCAGCATCCCTGCTGATGGTGATGAATGGAGCAGGCACCAGCCGGATGCCAACCACTGGATCCACCCTGCTCTTTTCCAGGACCAGGATGGGTGCTGGGATCCTCACACTCATTTGGAACCTGGAGCTGGAAAAGAGATAAAACCCAGGCAGTGAAGTCTTGCTGCAGAATTTGATATTCCCACTGCCAGTTTTTAAGGTTTTGGTACAGAACAAGGGTTCTTAAACCTGTTATTCCATAATGAAGGGGGTTTTAAGCCTGTTATCCCATATTCCACTGTTTTACCAGGCACACAGAGAACTGGACCAGAGCAACAGTTTTTTGTATTTTATGTACAGCAGAGCTTGCTTGTTGTATTTTATGTACAGCCTTGGCTGTTCAAAGCAATTTTCAGTATTTCTTGTGAGTTAAATTAAAAAAAATAATGAAGTTTCATGTCGGCTCCTGGGGGAAATAGAGGTGGAAATAATGAATTCACGAATATTCTGTGTGCTCCATAAAACGGTGACGCAGCACCGGAGCGGGGGAGGCGGCCACAGAAAACCTGGCACAAAACTTCCTGTGGGATTTCCTCCTGAATCCCCTGAGCCCTCTGGATGCCCAGGAGAACACCAGCCAGAGTAATCCTGACTCTCGGATTTTGTCTGCCTGATATGAGTTCTTCACAGCCAGGGGTTTGGTGCCTCCTGGTGCATCCTCAGCTCCTGGAGTTGAATGGCTCCTAGCAGGTTTTGCCAGGATGCAGGAATGTGATGTGTGGATAAAGGAAAACCTTTTAGAAATTCGGGTTTTGCCAAATCTTGGGAAAAACACATTAAGAGAAGAGGTCCTGCATGCAGCAGCACAGGGGGTGATTCAGGCTGTTTCTGTGTAAGCAAAAAGAGCCTTTTGCAGGTTTGAATTTCATTTGGATGTAATTTGAATTTGTATTTTCTGCATTTTGAATTGTACAGAAAATGTAAAAAATCGACCTCTCAGTTGATCACAGTCCTCCCCCAAATGCTACCAAACTAAAATGTAGCTGTTTTTGCAAGCAAAGGATTGGTTTTGCAGCTCTCAGTAATAAAATACCTCAGACAAAGCCAACGGCCTCTCTCCAGGAGCAACGGAGCCATTCCCGCCCTCCAACTTTACAGATCCTTATTTTCATTAGGTTTTTATTTAATGAAAGAATAAAACCGACACACTCACACAGAGTCAGCACGGAGGCAAAACCCCAGGGAAGTCTACTTTAAATAAGAAATTAATGTAGTTGTGCAGCACAACCCCTCTTCCCAGTCTTCCCAAAAATCTGCTTGGAAGGATAAATTTCAGGTGGGACATTGTGACTGTGAGCAACGTGGGGTAGAAGATATTTTTATATATGAAATACTTTGTTTTATCATAGATTCATGGATGTCACGCCACTGATTCCCACAAATCTCACCTCCCATCCGAGCTCTTGTGGATGTGAATCCCTGGATGTGCTACAACCCTGCATCCCTCACCAGGCTCAAGTAAAACCTTACCTCCTTCTCTGCCAAGCATAACACTTGTTTTAATTTTAATTTTAATTTTTTTGTTTTCTTGGTGAGGTCCCAGGTGCTGCCAGGAGATGGGATTTTCTTGGGCATCCTGGCACTGTCCATGCGAAAATGTGAGTGAATATTTCCTGAATATTTGCCTGACACAGATGGCCCCAGGACCTGGAATATCCTGGTAAGGGATGAATAAAATTCTTTAATTCAGGAATTATCCTGGGCAGCCAGAGGAATACTCTGGACTCCCACATCATTTTCCAGGCTCTCAGTAGCAAGAGGAATGATTTGTGCACCTTGAGTGGGCCTCTAACCTCCTTTAAGGGGCTCCCTAATGGGAAATAAATAGATCTGGGTCAAACCCCTTGTCTGATGCCCACACGGAGATAACACTGATAACACTCCAACAGGAAAGAATTCCAAATCCAACAGGTTCCAGGGAGCTCCTCCCTCTCAGATACCACAGCACAAAGGTGGTTTGAGAGTTAAAAATAAGCTTTATTTGACCCACTGGTACAAAGTGATGAGGAAGCTTTAACCTATTGATCCAGGGCACGGCATCATGTGTGGCAATGATCCCTCTGGGAGCTCCGGGGCTGGATGTGGAATTAAAAGAGCATTTACCACGCTCACATGGAGCTCTCTCTGCCTTCAGACGTGTTTTCCTTGGTGTTTGCATGAATTGTGCCCATTGTTTCCCTGCTAGAAAAGAGCAAAATGCTTTCCCAGCATGGAAATTATTTGCCATTTTATGAATAAAATTATCCCATTGTATCCAGCAAAAGGGCATTTGCTCCAGTTCTCATTACTCCTAGTTTTCCCTCTTTCAGTGCAGTTTCACAGCACTACATCCCAGCTTTTTTTCCATTGTTAATGGAGAGGAAAAAACATCACACCCGGGGTAAATCCCAGCTCTGCCCTTCTGCAGGAGCACAAGCACAAACCCCATCCCAGAAACAGACCTACCGCCAAAAAAAATCCCATTTTTGCCCCAATTTGCTCCTGATACAAAGCTATTTTCCAAGAAAACAAGCAAATAGGAAGGAGCAGTGTCCACTACTGCCAGCCTTCGTGTTATCAGGGGTGAAAAAAACATCTACAGTAGCAAAATCAACCTTTTGATTTTCCTTTTGCCCTCCTTAATGGTTCCTAAGTCACTTAAAGTTTTGATGGTAGAAATTTCTTCCTAAGCAAAGCCTTGGACCATCCCAATCCTGAGGGATGTTTATGGCTGAGCTATAAAGTGATGGTAATGGAAATGCTGATAATCTTTAGCCACAATGATCCCAGCTGGCCCCTCTGATAATAAATTATATAAACTGAGGATTTAAAAGGACTCTCTGATTCACCAGGGCTGTCTGCAACCGAGTGGTGAAAACAAGTTGGATTTTCAGACTGCCACATGATTTGGGGTTTTTCTTCTCAGTTTTTATTTTGACCCAGTGGCTGGAATGTTTGAGATTAGTGTTGGGGATGTGTTAAGATTTTATATTGTGAATATTTCAGTGGATATGAGTCTTTAATACTCTGCTCTTCAAACCTTTTCTCTGCTTAGCTCAGGAAACTTGAGAATTACGGTGCAGAAATGACACAAAAAACATTGTTCTATGGTGCACCAGCAAAACAACCAGCTGAAAATTGTCACAGTGTTGGCTGCACTCTTGTAATCAATTTAGCTTTGCACACATGCAGAGATGTTCCCTGTGGGAATGTGCTCGATATCCGATTTTCCCCGTGCCTCAGGAACGCTGAAGGGATCAATGGTGACCCAAACCAGCAAGCAGATGGATGTTTCCCTCCACAGCCTGCTAAAAGGTCCCCAATTTAAAATTCTTTTGGCTAAACAACTCAAAACGCTTTAATATGCTGGAAAAACCATGGATCATCCAGTTTTGGAGCAGGGAACTCCCAGGGTTCCCGGGCAGAGCCAGGCAGCGGAGCTCAGCCACGAGCGCCTCGCTGCACAGCCTATGCTAATGAGCCTCATTATTTAATGATAAACAGCAACGTTTAATTAGTGCAACCATTACTACACATCAAACCCTTTAATTAGGCCGAGGGCTGGTGGGAAGGAGCCAGGCCGGGGTGAGCCGAGCGGGAGGCTCCGCTCTGGAATGCGGCCACGGGCAGAGGCAGAGCCGGGATTCGCCCGCGGGGTAATTACCCACCGCAATCACTCCGCTCCGGGGTTCATTGGCACAGGGGTCGCTGCCGCTGGCTCAGGGGTGGCTCCGGCTCCCTGGACACTGCCCGGGGTGGCCGTGGCACCGCTGGGTGGGACAGGGATGGTGCAGCCCAATTCCAGGATTTCAGCCCTTCATTCCCTGCGAGCTGAGCCTGCAGCCTCCCTGCAAACCACGCAGGAGGCCTCGGTTCCTTCCTCTCCCTGGCACTTTTTCTCCTTTAAAATGTGCCATAGGACCTGCCCGGGTCTTTCCCACCTGCAGGAATGTCCACGGGCACAGGGCCATGGACATCCCCGTGGCCACATGGAGCAGGGAGGAGGCTTGGCTCCAGCACCGCCTCCTGCAGCATCCCCTGCCCGAGCAGTCGCTGCCCGCCCCTCAGCTCAGGAGGTGTCTAAGTGAGGGATTTGTAGCTCTCCGGAGGGATCCATCTGCCGGGGCTGCTCCAGGAGGAGCCCGTGTGAACCCACACATAAATAATTCCTTGTGTCCTCCCCGCTGGAGACACAAATCCCTGGAACCCGCGTGGCAGATGGGCTGGAGGCGCCTCAGCAGCATCCCTGGAGCTGCCAAGCGGCCAAGGGGCTGCTTGTGTTGTCACTACCCGGGAGAGGAGTTCTGGGACACGGCTGTCTCTGGCTGGAAAAACGATGAAACGATGGAAAACGATGAAAAGTGATGAAACTGCCGAACCGGGGTGGAGTTACAGCTCAGGGTTTATCCCTGGAAGGATAAACGGAGGCGGGATGTGAACTCTGGGATGGAGCTCACCTGAAATCACTGCTCGGGTTTTCTTTTACTCCAAAGCCTGTGCTTGTACATCCACCTGTCCCAAAACTGCCTGGCCCCAAAGCCAGGACGATTCACTGTCCAACAGTGAAAAGTATCTTGCAGCTTTGCCAGCATTTAAACAAAATTAATCAGTGAATCAAAGATTTCATAGTTAATTTTATTTATTACATCACTTTTCTTAAGGTAGAGCTTTGAAATTGCTGAAGAATTTTATTGTAGCCTTTTCTAACCGGGAAATAACCATTTAAAGAATAAAACAATAGGCCCAAATCACCCAAAACCACATTTAGTAATGATAGAAGTGTGAAAAACAGATTGCAGTGAATTGGTGAGGAATGTCTGTGGTGGCCAGGGCCCAATGGGCTGGGCAGGGTCTGCACTGAGGTCTGTACCTGTTGTAACACCTCCCACCTACCTGGGACCAGGACGTGCTGGGCTGGGTGACTTCATGCACCTTCTGCTCCTCCAGCTGGGTTATTTCCAACCTAAATGTTTCCATCATAAGTTTCAAACCCACTAAAACAAATGATGACTATGTGGCTTTGTAACAAACCCGTATTTTGCAAGTTTGAAAACTTCAGGTTTTTTGTGGGCACATTTTCTTCTGGAACTTTGTGCTTCTGCCTTTATTCATCAGAATGTTTTAGTCTTAATTCACCATTATTCTGTCGCTGCTTTATGGAGGAGAATCACGTTGCTCTCCCCACTCCTTGCATCTGCCAGGAAAACAAAAAGCTGATCCTCTGCACCTGTCCCCAATTCACCACCAGCTGAAATGAAATTCAGTCGCTCAACAAAGTGCCAGCAATGACTCAGTATGGAAATAAGACTTATTTCTTTTAAATTCTATTCTGTGGCAGCACAAGAGAGCGGGCCTGTGTTCCACAGCAGAGCAGATCTGCTGGGTCACGTCCACAATCGTCTCCCAGAGCTTCCTCAACAGCTCAGAGACAAAAGGACAAAATACTGATCTTCTCTCCGAGACTGAGGCGCATCTGCTCCAGTCCCTATTTACATTTCTGAATGTTGACAAGGCATGGTTAAAATGCAAGAAAATGGAGCAAAATTAGAGGAAATGTTGCAGATTCCAAGTTACAGCCAACCTGCTCTTCAGTTTTCCCAATATCCACCAAATTTAATAGAAATTTGTTTAACAGACTCCCCCGAGGGGTGATTTCCCAGAGGCTGAGGTCACCATCCCTGAAGGTTGTTAAGACTTGGCTGAGCAAAGCCCCAGCTGACCTGGGCTCGTGGGATGCTGGGCTGGATGAGCCCCACGGTCCCTCCAGTCACCCTGGCTGGGATTTGGATTTCCTACAGCTGTTATGGATAGAGCTGAATCCAAACCATTCCTACAAGTGTGGGTTAGGAATTCCATGGTCTTCCTGTGCTGCTGATGGTTTTCAGCCCCCAAATCTTCCCTGTGAGGGTGGTGAGGCCCTGGCACAGGGTGTCCAGAGAAGCTGTGGCTGCCCATCCCTGGAAGTGTCCAAGGCCAGGTTGGACAGGATTTGGAGCACCCTGGGATACTGGAAGGTGTCCCTTCCTTCTAGGCTGGTATTCCCATCCTTCTTGGCTGGAGCCAAGCCTCCTCCCTGCTCCATGTGGCCACGGGGATGTCCATGGCCCTGTGCCCATGGACACTCCTGCAGGTGGGAAAGACCTGGGCAGGTCTGATGGTGCTTTGTGAGGAGGAAAAGAAGGGGGAGAAATGGGACAGGATTTAAGGTCCCTTCCAACCCAAACCATCCTGGAATTTTATATTGAAATAATACACCTGGAAACATTTCAACTCTGAGGATGCTGGGGCAGGAACTGCTGTCCACCTTGACCAACCCAGCTCCCTTCTCCACTCGGATTATACAGCCACTAACTTCCAACAAAAGTTTCATTTTCAGGTTTCTTCTCTCTGTTCCCTGTTTTCAATAAAATTCATTTTGTTGTGGTGAATGAACCTCATCCATTCCTCATGGCAGTGAACACGGGGAGTTTTTGCAGCCACATAATACAGCTATTTAAAAAGTGCTAATTGCTTCTTTTGGAAAAAGTGCCTGAATGTTCCCATTCCAGCACGGAACGCGCTGCATTTGTGCACTGCTCTCAAGATTGTTTCTCTTCCCTGCTCCTCTATGCCTAATATTCTCCACTTCAGTTATTCTGAAGCCTGGCAGGCTCCATATAAAAAGAAAATGAGTAAACGGTTTAAAAAGGAGCTGGTTTAGAGTTGAGCTGAGTGTAAAGCAGTGAGTAAAACAGAGTCTTATTGCAGTTGTGCCATCCTGGTGTGGAAAGCCGTGGGAAGCCGTGGAAAGCCCTTGTACCCTCACCTCAGAGAGGCACTGACACAATTATTTCTCTTCCCATTTGCATAACATCAGATTAAATGCAGAAATATTCACCCTCTGAAGGATATGGCCTGGGGACAAAAAGGCAGCAAAGGTTTTCACTGTGTCACCCAGAGAGCAGGAAGAGGATTGCTCCTGCTTGGAAACCACTCTTCCAGTTTTTCCACTTCGTGTTTGATTCACATCTCTGTTAAAAAAATAAAGTCAAGTAAAAACTGTTCTTTGTGGCTCAAATAATGATGTCAGTTAATAATTGTGATTTACGACATTGGCTGCTCCTGTTTGGTGCTTTCTGCCCATGATTCCATCTGGAAGTCACTGCCAGAAGTCTGCTTGCCGTCAGCCGATGGCTCCAAAGCTTTCTACAGGTCTCAGGTTTATTGCTGTGCTAATATTGGGAAAATAGGATTCACTGTTGAGGAACATGAGGGAAATGATGTCACTCAGCCACCATAATTTTGTGAAGAATAAAAAATACTGGGCCTTTCCTGGAGGACAGAGAGGCCACCTCCTTTTCTCATAAAACCAAGCGCCACAGGATCTGTCTTGGAGACAGACTCCTGCAAGCCAGACAGAACACTGGAGCTGTAAAACAGCTCCTCATCACAAATGGCTCTGTGCCACTACAAACAGGAGGTAAAACTCTCTTTAAGGTGTATTTGATACAACCAAGTTCAGCTTGACCCATATGCTGGGCTTGAACAGTCAAGCTTTTACCTCTCAGTGTTAATCTAGCCTAAAAATCTTTGTATTCCCAGTGAAAGGCTTTATCTAAGCCTCCATGGAAATGCTGTAGTGCACACGGATTGACAAAATCATTCAAACAAAGCCCATTTTTAGAGAAGCAGAAGTTGATCCAGGTCATGGAGCCCAGAGGGGTGGATGTGTCGTGTGAAGCCAAATTAAAAACTTCCTGTGAAGTGAGGATTGCACCAGAACTCGAATTTGGGGCTGTTTAAAGCCTTGGTGATCCCTGTGGGTGCAAAGGTGACTCTGACCCCGTTTCCAGGCAAAGCCAGGGCACTGCTGTCCCGTCCCTGGGCGTGACCCATTCCCCAGGCTCCGAGAGCTGCAGCAGGGCAGATTGCCAGGGACAACATCCCACTGTCCCCTGGATCTCACCTGGAGCTCTGCAAACAGCACTCAGGCACCAAATCATCCCTGGAGAAGCTGTTATCTTCTTGACTCATCATCCAGTGCCACTGTGGGGTCCTGGCAGACTGAGATGGATCCGATGTTCCCACAGCGTGATGGGAACACGGTGAGGATAAAAAAATTGCCACAAATCCCTCTCCTTTCTCTCCCATCATGGGAGCTCTGCCCTCCCAGCCAGACACAACCCCTAAATCTGAGTCTCTGCTTGGAAAAACAAAGGTTTGGGCACACTTCACAGGCTTCAGGGAAACAGGAATTTCCAGTCTGAGCTGCCTGGGAGTGACAGGACAAGGGGGAATGGCTTCCCACTGCCAGAGGGCAGGGTCAGATGAGATTTTGGGAAGGAATTCTTGGCTGTGAGGGTGCTGAGGCCCTGGCACAGGGTGCCCAGAGAAGCTGTGGCTGCCCCTGGATCCCTGGAAGTGTCCAAGGCCAGGCTGGACGGGGCTTGGAGCACCCTGGCATAGGGAAGGAGTCCCTGCCCGTGGCAGGGGATGGCACTGGATTATCTTTAAGGTCTTTTCCAACCCAAACCATTCTGGGATTCTGTGATCCAAAATTTTTACTGGTAGGTTTTTTATGAGTTGACTGCAGGAAGAGACATGGACATAAAATTTCATCCCTGACAGGGAAATCCAACAGCAATGTTTTATCCCTGGAAAACACAATTTAGTTCATGCCTGCAGTGAAACACCCTTAAAAATGATCTCAAACTGAGATGTGACCTGCTCCAGGCTGCCCACACAGATCAGGGACACCAAAGACATCCAGCTGGAGCAAACACCACAAATGAGCTCAATTTGTTGGTAAAACCCTAGTTTTATCAACAAATGGAGTTTCCAAGAGGAGCAGTGTCTCCCCTGAATTTCTTGGCAGAGATCCCTGCTCCTGCAGAAAGGCTTGTGAGCCAGATCTCCGTACTTTTTGGAGAGGCAGCAGCAGACACTTGATGAGCTCAGTGAATAGAGTTGTTGATTCACTGGAAAATACAGGAAAATCTGGGGAGAAGACAAATCAAGTCAATTTAAATTGCTGACACATTCCTGGATTGGGGAGGGAAATGTAAAAAGTGTTTTGAAGCAAGGCAATCACTCGGTAGCCCCCACAGAAGAATGAATTTCTCATTTGACACTAAGTATATTTGCAATAAAGTTACCAAGTGTGATTTGAGAACTAAAAAAACCCCTTTTTGAAAACTTCTGGAAATGGAAATATTGGGTGATGGTTTTCAGTGAAGAAAATGCAAATATAATCCATTCAATGTCTCCTATTGAATTAAAATATCTAAATATTTTGAGTGAAGAATTCGTCCTTCCTCTCATGCTGGGGAACTGGAGAACAACAAACTGAAATCACAGCTCAACTTTCCCCTCCCATTTTGCTGATAAATGTGGATGTCCAGAGGTTTGGCCAGAGATGCTTCAAACACGAGAGAATTCAGGGAGCTGAGCTCTTTTTCAGTGTTCAGGAGGCTTTTAAAAAGCTGCATTTACAAGAAATTACTCTGTTTGTGGGGTTTTGTTGTGACATCAAAAATCAGCAGCATCGCAGGGACCAAAGCTCAGTGTTTGAGCTGGAATTCACAACCCCCCTGGGGTCCCTGAGCAGGAACTGCTGAGCTGTGATAACCCATCTCACCTTAAAAACGAGTTCTGCAGGGTGATTAATTTGCTCTGGAATTATTTACTCCTCTAAATGTCAGCAAAAGGTTTTGTGTTCTTGAAAAAAAAATTATTTTCAGTGACAATTCTTGAGCTGAAAGACTTTGCAAGTGCTGCCAGCACAGTTAGAAAGGCTTTGGGTTTTTCATCCAGCTCCTTTTTACACCTTTTACCAAAAGTTCCTCTTTCAGTGCCTTCCATGTGTGTGAGCACAGAGCAGAGCTGAAGGGCTTAAATTTGTAACTTTGGCTTTCTCTTATTTTTCCCCTTAAATGTGAACTTTTTACATTTCTGATGCTCATTTGGGACATAATTAAAACAGCTCTCTCATGTATATTGTTGGAATTGTTACAGCAGGTTCTCCACCTCGGTGTCACCATCTCCAGGAATATTCCCAAATGTGCTCCAGATGAAGTCCCAGCCCTTCCTCAGAAGAGAAAGGAATCTTCCCCATCCTGTTGGGTGTTCATGCCCACATTACAATATTATTAATTATTTTGCTCTGCAGTGATTAGATCCTGTCTGAGGCCAGTATTTAATGAAAGGCCACCAGGCAGCAAAAAAAAAATAAATTCATAAATACATAAAGTCTCATTGACCACTGAAGCCATCGGTGGGAAGATCCACTCCGAGGTGTAAAGTTTCTCCTGTTTTCCTCCTCCTTCAGCTCCTCATGGATCCTTGAACACAACTGAGGGTTATTTTTTTGCTAATCCCATGCACAGGAGAGCTCATGGCCGCTGAAGCCCCACGAGCACAGGACCATCCCCTCTGTGCCAGGCTCCAGGGGAGTTGTGCTCCCTGAAATCCCCTGGGAACACATCCTGCCCGAGAGCACTGCCGTGACACGGCTTTTCCCCTGCGTTTTATGGATAATCATCTCCTGAGCAGCAAAACCAGTCGGGCCAGACGCTGCCCAGCCACCCGAGAGAGCTCCGGGGAGGTTGTTTGCATGGAGCTGTGACAGCGGGGCGTGAAAGGAGGTTAAATACGTTTTATTGAGCTTAGATTTGCCACCTCCCAACCTCAGCAGGTTTATTTCCCTTCTCTCTGTATCCTGGGAGTCTGTAAACAACTTCAGTGCTTCCCAGGGGGCTGCTCTTGCAGCCACACAGTAAATGTGGGGCTGGGTGAGAGATGCAAGGGGTGTTTCCAATGGGCTGGAAGTGGTGGATTTATTTTTTTTTAATGAAAATTAAAAAACTGTGAACTTCCTTTTATCAAAATTTGAATAAGAAAGGAATATTCATTTAGATCTCACAAATGGAAAATAAAGGAGGAAGAGGGCAGGAACAGAGACCACTCAACTTGGCTCCCAGAGCTCCCATAGGGATGGACATTCCTGATGTGGGAGTCTTCCAGGCCAACAGAAAATAAGAATTTATCAGCCTGAAAATTAAGTTTTCTACATTCCTAAGAATTTAACTCAATCAGCACACTGAGAAGTCATTCTGTTTCTGCTCTTCCTTAGCTTTGGGCTCCTACTGCAAAGAAATAACTCTCCACACTCAAGAGGTTATTGAGAAATTGTTTTATTAAAGCTCAGCCAGAAGATGAAAATAAATGTAAGAGTGGCTGAAAGCACTGGAATGAGCTGCCAGGAACTGCCAGGACACAGAAGGATCTTCCACAAAGAGTCCCAAAAAGCTTAACCAGGCCCCAGGCTCTTATTTGAGAGGTTTTAGGAAATTCAGGTAGTGATGGGAACCAGAAAAAAGGGCCACTCCATGTTTCCAGCACTTCCAGCACATGTGGGATATTGGCTGGTTGAAGTAAAAGCCTGCAGATTCCCCAAAAAATTGTGCAAACCCTCTCCTGGTGTCAGAGCACGGGATGAGCCGTGAGGAACACCCAGCCCAAACCTGACCCACTGACTGGCAACAACCAAAATGCAACATGAATGCACAAAAAAACCCCTAAGGGAATAGAAATGGGATGAAGTGGGGAAAATCAGGATTGGGATGTGGTGGAGGAACCTTCACGCTGCTTCTTGGTGGCACCGAGCCACGGAGTCCCCTCACATGTAACCACAGACCTGCCAAAAACTTCAACAGGCTTTTTTCCCTCTCTCCCTGAAACAATAACAAACCCAAGAAATATTACAGTTCTGCAGTCAGGCTGTGGAGTGTTAAAAGTGCTTTTCTCTGCTGGGTGCTGCAATGCAGGTGCACGGTCCCCGTGATGTCACCAAGGTGTGCACGGTCCCTGTGCCACCAGCAGAGGTGTGTGGTTCCTATGCCACCATGCAAGGTGTTCTTGGTCCCTGTGCCACCAAACAAGGTGTGCAGGGTCCCTGTGCCATCGAGCAAGGTGTGCATGGTCCTTACACTATTATACAACCTGTGCAATGTCCTTTCATCACTGCACAAGGTGTGCCAGGTCCCCGTGCTCCATGCAAGGTGTGCAGGGTCCCTGTGCCATCAGGAAAGGTGCTGGTGGTCCTTGTGCCACCGTGCAAGAGGTTCCTGGTCCTGGAGCTGCCAGGTGAGGTGTGAATGGTTATTCCATCACCATGCAAGGGGCAACTGGCCCCTGCACTGCCATCCAAGGTGTGCATGGTCCCTGGGCCATCAGGAAAGGAGCGTGTGATCCCCACACTGCTATGTGAGATGTGCACGGACCTTGAATCGCTGAGCAAGTTGTGCATGGTCTCTGTGTCATCAAGGAAGGTGTGCATGGCCCTTACACCACTGGACAAGGCGTGCGTGGTCCTTGCACCATCATACAAGGTGTCACACTGCTCAAGGAGCACGGGACAGCAGCAGCCTCCCGACACCGCTTCTTGCCCAGCACGGGGTGAATCCCCGAGCGCCGCTGGAATCCCCCTGCGCAGCCCCGGCTCAGCGCAGGCCCCGGCCGGGGCAGGGCAAGCAGGGGCAGCAGGAGCAGAGGCCGAGAGCCGCCGTCAGCAGGGCCGAGAGCCGCGACGGCCGCTGGTATTTGCCGGCTCTCTTCACCTCGCCGCCCGTCTGGGCCGCGTAGTCGAGGGTGCGCAGGACGTGCTGCTCCACGCTGTCCGCAGCGCCGTGCTGCTGGGCCAGCAGCCCCTCCAGCTGCAGGAACAGCCCGCGCAGCTCCAGCATCTGCGCCTCCAGCTCCAGCAGCTGCCGCTGGCGCGCTTGGGCCAGGCCGAGGTGATGCTTGGCCTTGAGCTCCTCCAGGTCGCGGCCGACGATGCGAGGCCCCTGGGGGCTCTCGGCAAGCAGATCCACGTCCTGGGCGCCCAGATCGATGCCCGCCAGCTCCGCCTGCCTCTGGATCTGCTCCTTCAGCCGGTGTCGATAGCGGCTCTCCCGGGCATAGTGGCGGGCGAGGACGGCGCCGTAGCGGCGCAGCAGCAGCCACAGCTGGGTCTGGCGGACGCGCGGCCCCGCTCGCCCCGAGCCCCCGGCCGGAGCCGCCGGCAGCGCTCCCAGCTGGGGCTGCAGGGCCGCGGCCTGGCGAGCGAAGGCGGCCCGGGCCGCGCCGAGGCCGCTCTTCTCGCGGGCGATGCTCTCCTCCGAGGTGCAGCACAGCACCGACTGCTGCGTCCTGTCGATGCTCTCCGAGAGCTGCTCCAGCCGCTCCAGCGCCCGCCACAGCTCGGCCGCCTCCCGCAGCGCCCGGCCCACGGGGCTGGCGTCGTCCCCGACGAACGCGGGGTTCTCGAAGCGCAGCGAGTNNNGGACAAGGCGTGCGTGGTCCTTGCACCATCATACAAGGTGTCACACTGCTCAAGGAGCACGGGACAGCAGCAGCCTCCCGACACCGCTTCTTGCCCAGCACGGGGTGAATCCCCGAGCGCCGCTGGAATCCCCCTGCGCAGCCCCGGCTCAGCGCAGGCCCCGGCCGGGGCAGGGCAAGCAGGGGCAGCAGGAGCAGAGGCCGAGAGCCGCCGTCAGCAGGGCCGAGAGCCGCGACGGCCGCTGGTATTTGCCGGCTCTCTTCACCTCGCCGCCCGTCTGGGCCGCGTAGTCGAGGGTGCGCAGGACGTGCTGCTCCACGCTGTCCGCAGCGCCGTGCTGCTGGGCCAGCAGCCCCTCCAGCTGCAGGAACAGCCCGCGCAGCTCCAGCATCTGCGCCTCCAGCTCCAGCAGCTGCCGCTGGCGCGCTTGGGCCAGGCCGAGGTGATGCTTGGCCTTGAGCTCCTCCAGGTCGCGGCCGACGATGCGAGGCCCCTGGGGGCTCTCGGCAAGCAGATCCACGTCCTGGGCGCCCAGATCGATGCCCGCCAGCTCCGCCTGCCTCTGGATCTGCTCCTTCAGCCGGTGTCGATAGCGGCTCTCCCGGGCATAGTGGCGGGCGAGGACGGCGCCGTAGCGGCGCAGCAGCAGCCACAGCTGGGTCTGGCGGACGCGCGGCCCCGCTCGCCCCGAGCCCCCGGCCGGAGCCGCCGGCAGCGCTCCCAGCTGGGGCTGCAGGGCCGCGGCCTGGCGAGCGAAGGCGGCCCGGGCCGCGCCGAGGCCGCTCTTCTCGCGGGCGATGCTCTCCTCCGAGGTGCAGCACAGCACCGACTGCTGCGTCCTGTCGATGCTCTCCGAGAGCTGCTCCAGCCGCTCCAGCGCCCGCCACAGCTCGGCCGCCTCCCGCAGCGCCCGGCCCACGGGGCTGGCGTCGTCCCCGACGAACGCGGGGTTCTCGAAGCGCAGCGAGTCGTCGTGCGGGTCCCCCTCGGCCGCCACTCGCTGCCGCAGCTCCGCCAGCCGGTCCCTCATGCTCCGCGGGGCTGCGGCACCGTCTGCGGGGACGTGTGAGGCTGGAGCTCCTGCGGGAGCGCCGCGAACGTTCCCTCCTGGCACCAGAGCAAATATTGATGGAGGAGGGCAGGTCCTGCGTCAGCCCCAGGCCGGACACCGCCGGCGGAGGGAAGGCTTTGTCCCGAGGCAGAGCGGGAGCAAGGCCGGGGCCGGGAGCGCTGCCAGCACCGCCCGCACCTGCGTCACCAGACGGGCTCCGGCTCCTCACCTGATCCGCCGAGGCTCGGCACAAAGACGCTTTTATTCACCCAGAAACAAGGACACCCGAAAGTCCCGTCGGACGGGGCACGGAGGGGTTGCCCCACCCGGCACCCCCCGGCCTTCGAAACAGCTCCACAGGTTCACAAACCCAATCTGCCACCGGCCTTACAATGNGGGCTCTCGGCAAGCAGATCCACGTCCTGGGCGCCCAGATCGATGCCCGCCAGCTCCCCCTGCCTCTGGATCTGCTCCTTCAGCCGGTGTCGATAGCGGCTCTCCCGGGCATAGTGGCGGGCGAGGACGGCGCCGTAGCGGCNCCTCACCTGATCCGCCGAGGCTCGGCACAAAGACGCTTTTATTCACCCAGAAACAAGGACACCCGAAAGTCCCGTCGGACGGGGCACGGAGGGGTTGCCCCACCCGGCACCCCCCGGCCTTCGAAACAGCTCCACAGGTTCACAAACCCAATCTGCCACCGGCCTTACAATGTGCCCCAAACCCAGCTCCTGGGTGATCCAAATGAAAGGCAAATCACACAGAGTCACTGACTCTGCCCGAGTGGGAAGGGACCCACGGGGATTACGGCGTCCAACTCCCGGCCCTGCACAGCACCATCCCCCAAAATCCCACCCTGGGCCTGAGGGCGCTGTCCGAACACTCCTGGAACTCAGACCATCCCATTCCAGCGCCTGCTGTGAGCTGGAACGCTGGGATGGAGGCAAAGCTTGGCCTCTCCCTGCTGTGCAGTCGGGAGGGCTCACGACCACCGATGTCACTGGCAGTGCCCTGCACTCCTAAAGCATCGTGAGGGTGAATTCAAAAAGGTTTGCGGTTTCCCAGGCTGGAAATGAGCGTTGGGATGACCCAGTTGTCCTGCACATCACTGCAAGGCTGTGTTGAGTCCACACACTCATAAAAAATCACATAAAAATCATATAAAAATTTTGTCCGCATAAAAATCACAGTTGAATTCTAAGACATCTATAAAAATTACCATTAAAAAGGTACTTCTACAAAACGCATTTCCACAGTGCAGGGGAAAAATAATTCTTCTCTACTCAGGTACTTTATGTAATGTATTTTATAACTTGTATTTTATAACATGTATTTTATAACATGTATTATCACATATGACCTAAACATTATATGAAGTATATAACAGCTATGATATAATATCAATATAAAATCAATATAATATCGACAGAAGGGCAGCCAAGGGGCGTTTAGCAAAGGTCAAGCAGCTCTGAAGGGAGCAGAATTCCTTCCCTCCAATGCCATCTGATGGATGGACATAAAGGGGGGCTCCAGCATCTCTGCAAAACAAGTTTAATTTTGTTCTCTGTAACCATCGAGGCCAAGACAGAAAAAAAAAAGCCCTTTTGTCCCTGGGGTTTGGAGGATGAGTGTTGTGTTAAAAAGGAGATATTCATTCCCACTGGAGAGGAAATGCCACTGGAATCAGCGCAATAAAGTGAAATGTCTAGTAAGTCAGCAGATTAATGAGGGGAAAAGTCAAAATAGAATGACAGAATCCCAGAATCATTAATGTTGGAAAAGGCCTCCCAGACCATCGAGTCCAGCCAGCCCATGCCCACCTTGTCCCCAGCCCAGAGCACCGAGTGCCACGTCCAGTCCTTCCTTGGACACCTCCAGGGATGGGAACTCCAAACCTCCCTGGGCAGCCCCTTCCAATGCCTGACTGCCCTTTCCAGGAAGAAATTCCTCCTGAGTTTATTCCGTATATTTGTTGTCACCACCTGCCCCTGGCCGCTCTACACAAACCTGGCCCCATCCAGCCCCAAAATCCCTGTCTAAACAATGTTATCGCTGCTATTTAACAAGAGGGCAAGAACAGAGGTGGAAAAGGAGTAATTCCTTGTTTTCCATGAAATATCCCTTAGACAACAGGTACAACCTTCTCAAGCCAAGTCACCCCTTGAACCCCCCCCATGTCCCACAGTGGTTCAGGGACCTCACCCAGGAGCCTCCTCCTCCTCTCTCCTGCTCTTTTCATGGCATTTTTATCCATTTCACAGCACTTTCAGGCATTTTTTCCCTTCTTTTCCCGAGAAATCACTAGCTGCTATCCTTTTTTGCCCAGAAAAACGGTACTTTGGAACCAGATCGGATGGTGACTGGGGTGAGGGTCTCCATCCCATCCTGCCCAGGATCCTCACAGTTTCTAAAGCTTCTCTACCCACTTTATAAATAAAGTTTCTATATCTAGTTTATAAAACTTTTCATTAAAATATAGAATCATTCAGTTGAATCAAAAAGCAATTTTCCTTTTAGATCAAAACCTCCATTTTAGCTACTGCTTTTTTACATTTTAATGTCTCAACTACTCAGTAAGCAATGCAAAACCAAAGCAAGAGTTTCTCTTTTTATTTTTTTATTTTTATTAAGACAATCCCACAGCTGGAAAATGAAACATCCTAGATTACATCAGTGACTTCAAAAAAACTCTAGAAAAAAATCTTTACAAATTTACATTTGTACAATACAAAAAACTAACAGCTCATTGCATATAAATATTACATTTGGTCTGCCAACACGTGGCATCAAAATCCCTGAAGTATTCATTAAAGGGACCTGAGATAGCGGATGTGAAGATATGGGCATAAATATCACCTGAAAAAAAAATAATATAGAAAGTAGACATAATTCTAATAGTTTTGTGCATTTTTGGAGTATTTTAAATCCAGAACATGACCTGGAGAGCCTAAATCATGTGAATTTTGCTCCAACATCAAGTGGTATTTCTACATGAAATCTGCTCTAATGACTCATGGAAGAATGAAGAGCCTGAATTAATATTCCTACAGAAAAATAATCCTCAGACATTGAGTTCTGAACACACCCGAGCAGCCACCACTCTCTGAGGAGGAATTTTAGGACGAGAAACGGTGGATTTGGATTTTACCTGCGAATATTCTGGCAGGATTTCACCCCCCACCCCCCCAAACGGCTCCTCACAGACCCAAAACCCAGGAAGATCTGCAGTGCTTGCCAATGAAACCCCCCAAACTGAGGAACTGCTCCTAACTGCCCACTGGTGGAATTATTTCCCAACTATTTACACATTTGCCAGCTCCCCAGCGTGGCTGCAGTTACTACCAGGAGTAGTAACTCCAAGTGCTTGCTTTGCCTTGGAAGTCTCACAGACTCGGATCAGGTACCCACATCCACGCACCTAAATGTATTTCAGCACCATTTTTAGAACACTAGAGTTAAGGCTGTGACAGCAATTCCCACTGGAAATCTAAATTTTTCAGGGATTCATAGCACAGTTGTGTGAGTTCGCTGTGGGCCGAACAGGACGTAGTAAAAATGTACAAGCTTCCAACAGGTCTTTGCATTTCTAAGACTAAAAAAAGACAAGTTTTTAGACTAAATTTTGCAGGCTGTTACTTACTGTACATAAAGGAGTTTTTTTACCATGTGTAAACCTCGGATATACTAAAGAGTTGTAAAGTCTCTGTCGCTCATGCGCGGGGATTTGCTATAATACACATTGTAAGAACACAACAACAGCTCCCTACCTACTAAATATAGAGTTAGCCTTGGAGGGTTAACTGCTCCTTCAGGAAATCATCAGCATTTTATAAAACTCTGCAGGATGGTTTTTAAATAAGAAGATAAAATTAAGACATGTAAACACACAAAGACGTTTTTAACCCATGAGATCCATGACGGGACACTCCAGATCAGGACATGACATCTTAAACCTACAGCTGTTCACTTTTCCCTGGTGTTCACCACTCAAAGATGGAACTAATCAAGTTTTTACCAAAAACTAGTGATTTAAACTGATTTTCTCATGTTAATATTCTGCGATTTGGAGCACAGGAACATTCCCGAGATGCCCAGGAGCAGCTTTTCCAAATGCTTGGCAAGGGTCATCTTGCTTTTGGGAGTCAAGAGAACCTCCAAATATTTTAATTTTTGAAATTAATTAAAAACTCTCTGCCACACCCCTGGTGCCAGCTCTTTTCCATCCTCTCTGAACTACTCAGTCCTGCTTCCCCACAGGAGGAGCAGCTGATGGACATTGAGGAAAATATGCCGGGAAAATGAAACTACACAAACAGGACACAGAATTTGAAGCAGCCAAAAATCCTCCATGAAACATTTCTCCACAATTCTTTGTACTTTTTGTGTCTGCAGGGTGGGGGTGGTTGGGATTAGGGGGTGGCATCTTCTTGGCTGATGGAGAAAGGAGTGATGGAAGGAGGGAGGAGGGATAAAACTCCACCCAAGTTCAAGCACCAACACAAAGGTTTGGATTAAACCTTAGAGCCTGGCAGCTGAGCTGAAATAAAACTCATCACGATATCCGAAGTTTCCAAGAGAATAAATAAATAACTATAAAAGGAAACTACAGGAGAGAGGTGGGGCATGGCAAAGAGGAAAATAAAAGGTGATGGAGAAAATAAAAAGCAGGTGAAGTTCGGGCTGAATCATGGCATCACTGAAGCTGGAAAAGCCTCCAAGATCATCAAGTCAACCAAACCCCACCACGGCCACTGAACCACCAAGGGCCACACGTGCTCAGTTCTTGGATGGTGACTCTGCCACCTCCCTGGGCAGCCTCTTCCAATGCCTGACCACTCCTTCCAAGAAAAAATTTTCCCTAATATCCAAGATGACAGCACACCACTAGTGCCTGCTTTGTCATCCACGCCCTGCTCTGGAGAGAAAGGGGAGCACTACAGGGTTTGGGGCTGGGAGAAGCTGAGAGCAAAGACACGCAAGATTTCAGCCCCGTCTCTGTGGAGGATGGAGTGTGTGGGCCTGAGGCCTTTTCCAAGGTGTCCCCAAGTGCCCTGAAGTGCCCCAGCAGCTCAGGATCAGGATCCTCCCAGCGGGACATCTCGAGGGAACAGAGGCACCAATGCCCAAACACCTACAGGAACAGAGGAGCCCCTGGCCTGCTTGCTCCCCCTCAGGAATCCCACTCAAAATCGGATCTTAAATCCCATTCCTTAGGCAGAGTCTGGAGTTTCTTGTACAGAGTGCAAAGAAAGACAGCACATTCCTGACTTCGCAGCCTGCACAGAGCTCGGCAGCGTCTGGAGCAGGGAGACTTTTGGATGGTTTAATTCACTTTAAATTCTGCTTCTGCTGCACCTGGTCGGCTCATCCTAAGTTTACCACACCCATAAATGGCCCCTGATAGGATCTAGGATTTGAGAGCATCCAAGTTCCTACAAAAGTGTCATTACTCCACAGAACTTTGAGAAATCAACTTCCCAACTCAGAGAAAGAATCCAGACACAAATCCAAGCAAAAAGAACAGCTCTAAACCCAAGTTGTCATGCTTATAAAAGGTTCTCATGCACAAAAAAAAAAAAAAGCTTTTTTTTTCAACTTTTACACTAAATTCTGCTGTCCCAGCACCCCCTGCTCTAGCTCATAGTCATGGGACACAGTAATACTTACGCCACAGCAAAGTGATGCTTCACTGGTATCTTCACAGTACAGAGAAAAGATACAGTTAAGAACATATTTAATCTTACTCTAATTGCTGCTAAAATACACCCACTTATAAAATGATTTCTCTGGAATCCCTGTGGTTTCTCTCTCCCCGACCCCTACACGAAATAAATAAGGAATAAGTGGATTTTCGGCCAGTCAGAAATAGAGGAAAAAGCATTTCTTTTGCATTTCAAGCTTTTCAGGCTTTAGGACAGAACCCATAGTGTTTACATTAGGTCAGAGGACTGATCTAAGGGCTATGATTCCAACTATGGACTGATGCATACATGCTATTCCTGGTTACCATATGTAAAAAGACCAGTCAAACAAATAATACATTTCTTATAAATATAAATGCGTGTGTATATATACAGATATATGAGAGAGATGATAGGACAGGTGTTTATACTTTAAAGCCCGACACAGAACTAGGAGAGCCTCTGCACTTGGTTTTTTTCCCCCGTCATCATCAAAAACCAGATCAAATCCAGCAATGGATTACGGCTGATTCCAAACATTCCTTACAAAATGAAAAGTGTGGTTTTTGTACTGTACCATAAACTCATATTAATGAGCAATTTCAGATATACTCTCCTCCATCACAAAACTAAATCTCTGCTTTTTTATTTTCAAGTCATTTTTGCATCTAACTAGGATTTTTTTGGAAAGCGAGATAAAATAGCTAGTGCTTAATATAGAAAGTCAAAAATTAAATTCCTTCTCCATCTGAGAATATACATGGGTCACTCTTTGCTGCCTGAGGTTTTCCAGAATTATTGACCAAGCTGTGCACAGAAGAACTTCAGGATATTGGATGAAAGCTTAAAAAAACCCTAAAAACCTTGAAAAACTCCACTGGAACTTTGTAGTCTTTTTTGACTTGTTCTGTCTGTAACCTGACTCTGCACTGTCAGACAACGGGAGGAAATTGGAATCCCACGTATATTCCAGCCAGAGCCCAGCAAGGAAGGAAGAGGCCGCTCACCTCCAGCTCAGCCCACGCCAACGCCGAGGTCACCGAGGAGCCAGAGCAGGGATCTCCTCACCAACTGCACTACCACTGCCAGAGGATTTCAAGTCAGCATTTCCCAGGACAACAAGAGCACAGTGCAACAGGAATTCTCTTCTGGAAGCTTGAGACACAAGAGTCAGTCTGGGGGGTGACAGCTCCCTCGGCACCTCCGAGGGGCCGACGGGCCCAAACCACATTTCCATGGAGCACGGGGCACGGGGGCCAGCCAGCCCCTCTGCACAACCAAATCCCCACCTGCCCCAAACATCTGCTGCTGAGAACTCTGAGAACCACTGCATTGGATTTCATGGTGGCAACACAAGGAAGATACAGCTACTCACAACTTCCACCCCTCTACGCTCCTTCTCGCCTCTTCTTCACCACGCTCTGAATAACAGCATCTATTTTCTTTTCAGTTTCCAGTAGCTGTAAATAAGAGGTAGCTGAGCTACTATTAAAAATCATGCTTTGAAGAGGAGGAACCTTTCAAATGTTGAAGTCACCCCTTTAGCTGCACAATCTCGATTAATACTATAAAAATATGAGAGGACAAAAAGAAAATAGATGCAAGTAACTTTTGCATTTGGCACCTTTTGTCTAGATATTCATACTTCTCAAGTATTCTCTTTTTAATAAAGTTAATGCACACATAGGACACACCACATCAAAGGTTTGCTACATATTTACAAGGCACCAACCCTTTGTCACTTTTTTACACGAATAAAGAACCGATAGAAAGCACATCAGGACCCCCAAAACTGTAGTATGGACATACTTCAGTTCAGCACAATTCCATCAACGTTTGGCCTGGGAAGATTAAAATAATCCAGATCCTTCTTACAATATAGAAACTGTAAACATTTTATAGCTGCCTTTAGGATTGGTGTATTGTGCAAAAGTTATAATTATTACTGTGTCTAAGGATTTATGGCAAAAACCACATAAAAACTCTGTAAGAAGGTGCTGTTTCTATAATACAAAAACAAAACGAGGGAGAGAAGTCATAAGCGTGACTCGAAAATGTCATGTTCTTACTGAGAAGCTGGAAGCCTCTGTAATGTGATGAACTCGTAGTGTGTGGGGAAGAATTTCTGTAATTTAAGGCCTAATGACTAAGGCTTGTTTTGACCAATGAAGTGTGGAGATCTGAAGCTTTAAAACAAACACAAACTGACAGGATGGAAAAGCACCACTGTGAAACGTGAGTGGAGTCCCCGCACAACTTGCTTGGTAGAATTTCTGGTAAAATCCCTGCAGTAGAAGGCCATTGAAGTTCTTTTAAAATTGTTCCAAAGTTTTCCATCTGTCAATAATTCCATCCCATGAGATGGCTGACCCTGGCTTTTTCTGTCATTTTCCGCACCCTGCCTGACCTGGAAGTACCAAGGTTCAAAGGATCCTCGGTGTGCACAAAATTGTCATTGTCGGAGTCGTCGTTGTACAGGACAGTTCTCCTGCCCTCGTTCCTGGTTTTGATCCGAGGGGGGCGGCTGAATCTCCCTCCAAACACGTTCTCCCCAAACTGTCCCCCAAAGAGGTTTTCAAACTCATCGTCGGCGAGCCGGGCGCGTTTCGCTCTGGTGGCTCCTCGCGAGGCCCCTCGGCCTCCTCGGCCTCTCCTTCCTCCCCGGCCGCCGCCTCTTCCTCTGCCGCAGCCTCTTCCACCTCTGCCCCCTCTTCCCCCTCGGCTCCACCTGCCCCACCTGCCCCATCTGCCCCTCCTCCCTGTCCCTCGGCCCTGCCAATTCCGTTTGCCCCCGGTGAGTTTCCGTTTGATTTTCCGTTTGGGTTTTTTGGATTGCACAACTTTGCTGTAGTCGTGGTCGCCATCGATGTAATCCTGGTCTGTTCTGGAGGTTGATTCCGAGTCGGAATCAGAGCCACTTCTGCTGTCAGAGCTGGAGCTGGATCCCGATTCCCCGCTTTCCGATGAAGACAAACCAGACTTTTCCTTTAATTCTCTTTTCTTCTTTTCCTCTTCCTCTGCCTCCTCCAGTTGCTCATCCTCTTCTGAGGCGCTCAGCAGCTTCCTCTTCACTCCTGCCCGGGGTTCTCTGCCATCCCCGTTGGTGAGCGGCCCATCAGGAGAGTGATCTAAGCAAACACAGAATAACCCCATCAGCATCACGCCAGAGCCGAAGAGGACACAAAAAGTGGGGTTTGCCTCAGTTGCTTTTGGGATTTTCCTCAGCTCCCTCTGAGGTGTGCTCAGGGGTGAGCCACTGGGAGCTACTCACCCTTTACGTGCTGGGGACACAAGCAGGTGCTCTAAGGGGAAATTTTATCTAAGTAAAGTTTTTCTCTGGAAACAACAACTGCAAACTCTCCTGACCAAGAGCTCAGTGAAGATCCAGGCAATAAAAGGAGCCTAGAGTGACTGGGTTTGGACACAAACATCTAAAACTCAGGTGAATCCTACCTGGGGTGCCAAGGCAGGAAAAACTCTAAGATCCATTTCAAACCTATATATACATAAAAATAACATTCTGCAAGCAGCCATTTATTCCCTATCAAATGCACATTCTCAAAAGGCTTAGTCCAGGGAATATTAATGGAAAGCATAACTTGAGAGAGTAAATGACCCAAGAAAGCTCACTGGGATCGCTGAACACCTTAAATGAAAATTAAATCAAGTATCTTGCTGGCCTGGGACCCAAAACCCTCCACATTTTCGGGATTATGAATCTGACAATGAAGATTAAATATCTTCTTTAACACAGGACAGGAAAAGCTCACCTACAGCATTCAGCATTGCTACAGCAGAGGAGTGTGGACTCTGGAAAGGCTGCAGGGCTCAGGAAATGCCCACTCAGTGCCCACCTTGGTGGAAATTGAGTAACTTGTCCCAGAGATTACCACACCTGCAGTGTTTCTCTTCTAATCACAACTACTTTGTCTTGCGTGTGAGACAAAGGTTTTGCAAAGGTTACAAAAGCTTTTGTAAACTTTTTTTCAGTTTAAGTCAAAGGTTTTGGGGTGGGGATTCTCTTGGTTTGTTTGCTTTTTGTAACTCCTTATGGAACTGTAGGAGTTTAAGAACAATCAAGTTTTCCATCTGGAAAGATTTTAAAGGACTTCACTAAACAGCACATGGAACCATCTGCATTCCACACCTCAGACAAGACACCACAGAACTGTAAGGGGTAAATTCCATTTTTGGGTATGGTGTGGGGATATATATAAAATGCTACACTGAGGAAGTAATTCCATAAACATCAGACAGAAGCAAGATCTTTCATCTCTAGTGAAACCAGTCAGTCAAAGCACAGAATCCTATTATTACCTTGTTTCACTGGTGTAGATTTGCTCCTGACTGGTCTGCTTTTCCCTGGATCTATGGCATTTCCACTCCGGCTCTGTGCATTTGAGCCTGATGAAGATGGTTGACCCTCCAGTTCTTCACCAGTGGCTGAACCCAGAGGTTCTTCTGCTGTATCTGAAACTGCAGACAGGACACCACAAGGGGACAGGGTGATTTTAATGCTCTATTTACAGGGCTGTGTCTGGGGAGGTTTTGTACCCCCTGAGTTAGCAGCCCAAGTCAGGGTAATCCCCCCCAAGCTGTTCTGACATTCCTCCTGAATGTCATCCCAAGCAGGATTAATTTATCCATAACTGCTGTAGGAGAGAAGCCCATACAAAGGAAGTCTGGGCTTTTGTCACTGGATTAATTCCTAACATGGCCAGACCCAGGTTCCCAACTCCCTGATCCTTACCCAGAACTTCCCAACAGCCAAACTCAGCTAAAACAACCTACAAAAAACATTTTCAAGACCTCGCTCCTTCAGCAGGTGGGTTCTGCGTGTGGCTCATGAGGATCGGACTCGACCTGCACAGACAAGCTGCTGTAAGAGAAAGGCTGGATTTCTCCTCACCATGAGATGAGACTGAAGAGTTAGTCCTGGTCAGGGGCAGTGAGGTATTTTGGTTGGGTTTAGGTTGAATCTTCATTTGCTTCTGCTTCCCTTTTGGGCTGCAAACACAGAATACCCCAAGAGATAAATCTGTTATCACCAAAGACCCAAACACAGAACTGATTTTTCCTGCCAAGTGATCTCTGTCCCAGGTGTGATAACACTAAAAATAGTTACACCATGGTGCTGTTTGCTAAAGGTATAGGAGTTTGCAGGGACAAGATTTTATCTCCTTTTTTAAAACTAACACTTAGTTTCCTTAGATGACGTATCAGATGAAGGTAGGGAAGTGTTACACAACACTTCTTTCAACAGTGAAAAGGTAAAGAGACAGCTGATCTTTCACTTCCTCCAGAGAGAACACTTGTAACCACAACCATCTTTCACTTACCGGAATTACAAACTACAAACTGAGCACGATTTTATCTCCCAAAAGAACAACTTCATTGGGAAATGAGCAACACTGTTGCTGGTTGTTCCCAAAAGCACATCTCCCCCTGTCCTCTGGAATGGCACTGCCAGCCAGGCTCACCACCCCTGTTTTACCTGGATGCTCTGCTGGTTGAGGGGGAACTGCTGCTGCTCCTCAGCCGCTTTCGGTACCGAGGCCTTTTCCTCTTCTGACATTGCATTGCTGACTTGTACTCAGAGATGATGTTTTTCATGTGATTCTCAAATAAGGCAGAGAGTCGAAGGGTCATGCTGTAAATCTGCAGTGAGGAAAAATGGTCAGGCTTATTAGAACTGAGTAACTTGAAGATCAGCCAAAAAACCACCACAAAGATATCCAGACTTTGTGCAGAAAGAAAAAATTCACAGTGATATTCCACTATGAGGTTCTTAACAGATTATTTCCTTCCACGGGCCATGTGTATTCTTGCAACAGAAAGTGTTTTTGTAAAAGGATTTAATAACAGTACAGAATATTTCCAGAGTTGAAGGAAAATGGATATCTGGATTACTGGAATACAGTCCCCTTTCCCAATCCCCATAAAGCATGGAAGCAGGCCTTAAGATAACTTGAATACCAACGGAAAACAACTGGATTTCATGTCTCCTCACATTTGTTTTTGCACTAAATCCCTAGTGAACTGTCCTTACGCCACCCCTACAGAGCTGCACAGAGAAGCTGCCCAAAACATCCTCGTTCCTAATTTCTGTAAACCGGATGTCAAAATCTTTAAACCACCCTCCTGTCCTCTTTCTAGGCCTTGCCTCTGTGTAGCCTCATCCACAATATGTGCAGTTATCAAGTTATATTCCTTGTTTCCAGGGACAAATTATTGAAAAAAATAAAAGCAACTGGTGACCAGTTTTCTGTTACAAACATTGCAAGGAACAGCTGCAACAGTGACCATCGTCCCAGATAAAAAGGGATGTTAGAAGTGATCTGGGAGAGCAGAACAAAGCAAGTTAATAACCACAGAACTGATGTATCCTGGTTATTTTTATTACACCAAGCAGTGCTTTGCTCTTCAGACCTCATTTCATGTGTTTTATTCATGTAGGGCCAAGGTCTTTGTTAAAAAAAGGCTTTAAAATGTATTACTTACACGAGATTTTTTATTAGGAGTGTAAGCTTTAGAGTTGCAGAATATTAAACGAATATCTTTGTAGAATTCCAAGGGACTGGTGTAGTTTCCTGCTTCCAAGGTCTCTTTCACAGTGCTGAAGTCCATGGGAGTGTCTACAATATCTCGATAATCCTGTGAGAACACAGAAGAGAAAAATCAAAGCTCTCAAATCCTACAGCAGTAAAATCACCTCAGTGTTCATCCAGTGGCTCAAGTCATTATTTTACTTCGAGAGCTGTTGCAGATAATTCCCTGAAAACATCAGCTCATAAAAGGAGAGGACAGATCCATGCCTAGCATGGATGTCCTGCCAAAGGAGGAACAATTCTGCATGTGGAAGCTGCACTTACAGGGTAAGAGAAGAGATCAACAGGCTGCCTGAAAGGCTCTGAGTCCTCTCGTTCATAAATCAGGTTTAAGAGCTGCTGGCACTGCTCCTTCCAAGCATCAGCACTGGCTTTCATGGGCTGCCTCTTCACTCTTCGTCTCACCTGCAGGGAAACACGTACTGCAGATTGTACCAGAATATTCACACTGTTCACTTGAAATTGCTATTAATTTCCCAGTGCTCTGATTCAAAACATTCCCCAATTAAAAACAGAAATCCAGGAAGATTAAAGCAGAGCTGATGGCACAGCAATATGCATATTAGACAAATCTGCCTTTTCTGGTCATATATAACACTCAAACCCAGGAGAAGCTGCCATACTTCAGCTCCAGCCTTGCTGTTTTTATTAGCTGCACTGAAATTTGACTACTGGAGATATTTTTTTAAAGGCAAATTTTTAAAAAAATGACCAAAGCAGAAATTCTACTCACTCGTCTTTTCCCAGAGGAAGTGCCTGGAGCATCTGAATCCACATCTACTTCTGCCACCTAAAGGCAAAGGGAATGATCACACACAGGCAGGTCTGGATGCACCCTCAGCCATGGAAAAAGGGTTAAAAACCAGCCAAGAACAACCACAGGGCACTTGGCAACAGGAACTACAGCACACTTCAAACTGCACTGAAGGGGAGAAGGTGTAAGGAGAGAGAAGAGCTCAAGGCAGTGATATCTACCCTGGATTCTACCTGACATTTCATTCCAGGGATCAACTGATGGGAAATGACACAGAATTACATAAGGAAACCAGCTCTGCTGCCTCGACATTGGAAAGCTGTTGTCCTTCTGACTGAGTAACAGCTCCACTTCCCAGTTCCCCTCATTACTCATCCTTCCAAGAAAACATCACGTACTGAGAGAAGATTAAAGACAGACAGTTCCAAGAAGCATTTTTACTTCAGGGAGCTTACTGTCCCAGGTGAGCCTAAACAGCCTCATCTCCAAAACTCAGTGCAATTACCCATAAAATAAAGACTCAACAAAAATCAAGATTTCTTTCATGTGCTGAATTTTAAAAGGAAAGGAAATGATCTTACCTCCTCTTCCTCATCAGTACTGCTCAGGTCTTCTGCTTTCACCTTGTTGTAGATTTCTAATATATCAGTACAGCTCTGATCTCTGCAGGACAATGATAAAAACCAAGGTACACAATGAAGGATCTCAGGAATTGGAGTTGTGAGGTCCATGAGGCCCAAACTCACCCAATGAAGCGGAGCAGGACATCTGTGACAATTTTGGCTGCTTTGACTATGGGGCTGTCTGGCTCGTTGAAAGTCCTGGCATTGTGTTCAATGTATCTTACCTCCCACATCAGGGCAGAGATTCTCCTGAAAAATACACAAAAAGAAAGGAATGGCATGGAGAGGAAGGTGTGTGTTACTTTTCTTCCACGTTCAGTAGGATTCTTTGGTAAAAAATGGAATTGGGAATTCAGATCACGCAGAAACAGGTGGTCCTCAGAGGGGAAAAGAAGAGCAGGACATTGTTTATTCCCAAATTAACTAGAAAAACAGAGATTTCCAATTTTCCAGCATTACTCAGTCCACTTCTGGCAACTGCAACACAAGCAAAGCCCCTCTTCAAAGGCAGCAGGGATGGAAACAAAGCAAACATGCTCTGCCTCCAACACAGAGCAAGGCTCAGGGTGTTAGACCAACACTCCAGATCCAACTATGGCAGCTTTTGCCTTAAAACGTGGCCAGAAGAATCCATTATTCGGGAAGACTCACCTTGCCCAAGGCCAATCTGATGTTATGCAGTTGCTGAAGGGACTTTACACAGCTTTCAGCTGCACACTCTCCTTCATGGGGCTGTAATAACTATCAGCTACAAACCCAAACTCACCTATAAAACCTATTTTCAAGCCTTCTCCTGATCGTGGTGAGGTCAGTTGGATAAGCAACGACAGTGCAATACATGGGATAGGCACTAAGGTCCACTGGAACAGCAAAGGGATTAGAAATGTCTGCAAGACAAAAGACCACAATAACTTAGATGCCTCCAAGGGATGTTATACCAAGAGTCCTTTTAATGGTTTCTGGGGTTTCTTTCTAAGAATTCAGCAAAAGCAACGCAGATCTACAACTGAGAATGTAATTACCCACAGGGCGGGGCTCTTCCTCTTGTATCATCTATTTCTTCTCTTGAAAAAGCACTTTTGGTTTAAATATCACATCTGAGATACGTGTGCCAGCAGCCAAATCTGACTGAAAGGAACGTGGCATATGCACTTAAAACAGGAATACTACAACAGGCAACATAAAGTAAGAACACAGACATGTCCTGGGTGTGAACAGTGGCCAAATTTAAATCACAGTGTGCTATTAAATGGCTACAAACCAGTTACAAGGAATTTGGAGGTGAGGATTTGTTGGTTGGTTTTGAGGGGTTTAATTCAATGTATTCCTCTTTCACATTTAGGTAAGACTCACTGGGAAGCTCCACTGAAAGAAATCAGGTGAAGCCCCAGAAAAAAATGGACTATGGCTTGGAAATTGGAATATGAAGTTTAAAGGGCTCTTTCCAGTAATTTAGTTGAGCACACTTCAAATACTCCACACCAAGTCCCAGCACTCCATCCCATCTACTCTTCAGTCCTGTGCCACAGCCCTATCTGTCTCAATCCTTCCCCCTTTTCTCCCCAGACACACCAAGGGAAAGAAGCTGCTCAATCCCTCGGATTACTCGTTCACATTCTTCATCTCTGGAATGGGCTCCCCATTCTCCTTCCTGGGGTTTGTAGAGAAGAGCTGTCAGCTCCTCTGGGGTCACAGGAACTCCAGCGCCGACCTCCTCCGGATACGCAGCTGGGGAGGAACAATTCCAGAGAGTAAATCCAGAGCCCCAAAGCTGTTTGCTTTGTACAGGGACAGGAATCCCACACACACTTACTTCCTTCTGGGATCGGTTCCATGTCCCATGGACTCATCCTCTCTCTTTCATTGTTGTCCCAGCTATTAAAAAAATACAAGCAAATGCACAAGTCAGAGCTGAATATAAAGATACACCTTTTCTTTACCAGATTTAACCCAAAAGGTCACTCCTCTTAGGAACAAGACATTCCAATTCCCTACTTTTCTCTTGTATCTCCTAGACAGTCACTGCACTGCTGTTAACACCAGGAATGTTGTTTTAGGAATAAACTAAAAAAATTAAATAAGTAAATATTAGAATTAAGTAAATAGTCAAAGTATTCTAAAATAAATAAAAAGTAAGTAACAAATAAAAAGTACAATAAGTGAATATTAAATTAAGTAGTAAATAAAGTGTCTGGGTATGTATTCAAATGGAAAAAGGGATTCTAGTTCTTGAGGTTCTTGATCCTATTTTTGAAGTTCTCTGAGTTGTGTAGGAGCCCCAGGACATGGAAATACTCACTGGACACTGTAGCACTGGAAGGAACTATCAGGATATTCTGCCTGGAAAGGCTGCTGACTCTCCACAGTCCCAAACCACCAGGCATCATCAATTATACTGCGAAATCTATCCCCTGGAAGGGCAGACATTCCATTCAGCAAAAGAACAACATCAAGAATTGCTAAATATTTCCTTTCAGAGAATCAACTCCATCTTTCGTGAATGCCCTACTTCCATCCTTACACTCTGCACGACAAGAGCCGAGCCCTTCCCCTCAGGGAAGGACTTGCACATCTCTGGGAATTACTCACAGCTGCCTCATGCCTTAGATCCAGGTAGATCAGGAGATTCTCCTGCTATCACAGCCCTTGGAACAGTTTCTCTCATTTCTCCTTTTTTTTTTTTGCTACAGGAATTGCAGCAAACATCAAATAAAAGTTTCCAATGATCTTTACAATATCACGTGCATATAGTCCTTTACATCATGTAATAAAGACACTGCATCCCATTAAACAGCTGCCGAAATGGTGCAAAACCCATGGAATTGGGAAAAAATACTCACCTATTTGCCAGTTCCTTTCTTTGGCTTCATTATAAAACTGATGCAGCACAAGGAAATCAATAACATCTGGCATATCGTGGTACCTTCAGGAAATAAGACCAAAAAAATTATTATTACCCAGAAATACAGTTCTCTATGAACTACACAGTCCTCAAATTCCAAGCATTTGGGATAATCATTACTGCCATCATCATGCCTTGCACAGGAAATAAGAAAGGAGGAGGGGGAAGTTTCTACACTGCAAGGAAAGCTCTTGAAGAATGTCATCAGCATTCCAGTGACTTACTTTATGGAAAAGGATTCTCCTGTCATTTTGCCTGTGATTGGGTCCAGGAATGCAAGCTTCAAGCAGCAGAGTGTGGGAGGCCCAACTTCATATTTAATTCCTACAGTCTTCACAAATTCTTGTTCCTAGTTAGCAAGAAGCATGGAACAGCATTACTTTAACTTGCCAACAACAAAAATAACCATTTTAAAGTGAAATATATTGATAAACCCCGAATATGTTTCCACTTGACAGCACAGGTAATTTCACCCATAATTTTTCTTTTCCAAATACTAAAATCAATCACTGTCACCTCAAAAAGAAAAATGAAGATGCTCATTCCCTTGGTAGGTTTGTGAATATGATTCCCACAAATTATTTAAGAAGGTTCTAAGGAACAAACCCAGTTTTAAGCACACCAAAGGTTCTCCCTGATCTACCCCAGGGCCCCTCACTCTTGCACAGGGGGAAAAAAGGAAATTCTTCCTCCGAAAACGGAAATTCCACAATAGCCTTTATGTTCATGTCCTGTCAAAGCCCATTCTAAGTGAACAGATATTTCCTTTTCCTCACGAACTGATGATGCCTTGGAAAATTACAGCTGGAATCACTGAATCCCTGGGACTGGTAACTGGGTATTTTCCCAGTAATGCCATTATTTTCATTAATAGAACCACTGGCATGGTTCTGTGAATATGAGGACATACATGGGCTCTTCTCTTGATACGAAATCCGAGGAAAGCAGGAAAAAATATGGCAACACTGTGGATTAAATGTTGGGAACTCATTCAAAGCAAGATCCAGTGTTTAAGAGAGGTCCTGCACACATTTAGGTGTTTACGCCATGATTTCTTACTTCTTACCACAGCACTAAAAACAAGAAACAGAACCCAAATACCCAGGTCACGGTAGAGTGATGAGAGAAACACGAACAGCTCTGCAGTGCTGGGTTCTGAATGGATTCAATGTTTAAGAAAAAATAATTTGTGTTGAAGGAGACCCCTGAGAATCAAGTCCAAAACCAGGAAGTGAACAGATGTAAGGACTTTGTGTTAATACAAACTAACTTTAATATTTACTATTAAAACTTTGATACTAACATTTTAAAGTAATGCTTTCTTTACATTTTTCATGCTGGTTTTTCAGGTTAGTTTAACATTACAGAGACATTCAGCTCTTTGAAGTATTTCTTGAACTTACCCTGAGTTCCATTTTGTTCCATGGTTGTTTTTGCATGTTAATACTGTAAATTTTGGCTTTCCTCACTGCCCTCACATAAGCTTCATGGCCTTGCCTAAAGTAAATGATCTTAAAAGAGAAAAAAAAAGAGAAAATTAGGAGAGAAAAAAAGAGAAAATGAAAAGAGAAAAATAGAGACAATTATTTGTGCGCTTCCTGTTCATTCTATGCAAGGTCTCATCCCTTTCAGAACACACTGCACACTTATTTATTTCATCAAAAAACACTCTTCTTGTTAAAAATCTTTATATCAGCCCCCAAATTGGTAGCTGCTCTGTGCTTTAAAACTGGGAGCATGAAGAAATGTGCAGGTGAAGATGCACAACCAATTCTTCCTGCTAATCCCAAGTTACCCATGCAGAAAAAGGGACGCACGACGTGTAAACAACAAATGGCCTGGAAATTACCAAAGTTATCAAAACTCAGTCTGTCCTGAGCACAATTCCCTGCAAATATTGCTGGGTAGAACAGTCCTGAGCAAGCTGAGCTGAAGATTCCCTGGGAATGTGGGAATTGCTGAGGGCAGTACCTCATCTCCCATCTGGGGCACAAAGGGCGAGCGGCGGGGAATGGTGTCCAGGATCCACTGTGGAGCCAGCCACTCCTCACTGGGCTCCCCTTCCAGGGACAGCAGCCCACTGGCTTTCTAAACACAGCACAGGAGGAGTTAATACAGGTAAGTTACATATAGAAGTTAAACACATTGCATTATCTGTAGAATGCAATCAGCACAATATTCAGAATACAGTTAATTACTATGGCAGAACACATGAAAAGCTCGTCAAGCAGCACAGCAGTGACTGCAGGTAAGACACAAGGAAAAGCAAATTGTGGAGTGTCATCCTTCCCAAAATCTCCACTAAATAGTAGAGAATAAGACAGGTTTGTTATAATTGAAAATTAAAACCTTCATAAATCAGTAAAATGCCTTAAAACATTCATAAATCATTAAAATGCCCGTGGCAGGGGGGTGGGATGAGATAACCTTTAAGATCTCTCCAACCCAAACCAGTCTGTGGTTCTATGATAATAAAGAAATTGTATTTTTATAAATACTCTAAATATCTTTAGAAAAAAAATACCAGGAAAAAAAAATCTGACAGTGTCAATACAATACAGATCCATTATAATTTTTACAACAAAACCACCCTGAAGTAAACCCAACTGTGGTGAAGAGCATAAAATCTGGGAGAAAAAAATGGCATTTGTAATGGAGTACCACCCGTGGGAACCATGGAAGCACAATAAAACAAACAGTAACATTTCTTGGTGCCACAATTGCTGTGCTCTCTATAATTTTTTTTTACTCTGTACCCATTTATGAAAATTTTTTCTTTTAAAACAACCACCAAATCCCAAATTTATATTCATAAAGTACAAGAGACACTAAAAATTACACTTCCTGACCTTTTTCCTAGGCTGTTTAAGTTTCCTTCGCTTTGGCTCCAGCCCTTTTGTTCCCTTCATATTTTCATCTTCAGAACTACTACAGATTTTCCGAGCTGCCTGCCTGGTTTGTCTCTTTGGAGGCTGCAGATTAATCCCAGCATCTGCTGTCCAGTCTGAATATTCACTTGATGAATCACTGTAGATAATAAAAAAGTTGTAAGAAAGAGAACAGGAAACTTCAGTTTTCCCACAGTGTATTGGAAAGTCCAAACATTTAACCTGCTCCCCTGGTTCTGCTCAGGATTACACAAAATTTTGTTATCATGTGAATTTAAAGAAAACCAAGTGCTCTCTGATTTGTGATTTCAGTAAACTCTTTTATCAATTTGAAACTCACAGTAAAACTACATCTATGGCTGATACCAATTCTCATTATCTCACTGATTCACAGACTGACTTCATAAGAACTGGCAGCAAGAAATGCATGAAACATTTAAAGAACTAGGGCACTTCCCTAAAAATCCACTTCTGACTTCTTTAATACCAAATAGCACATTTACAGGATTTATTTGGTAAACTGGCATTGATTTTTTCAAGCAGCTCTTAATTAAAGACATTTTCTTATAAATGGTCTTTCAAAATAATTTTTGACTTTGAAAAGAAAAAGAACAGAAAAAAAATCACAATATAAAATGGTTCATGAAGAACTGGTTAAAAATCAGTCCTCAAAATGAAGTCTGAGTATCTCAATATTAACTGTCATACTTAAATCCCATAATAAACCAGTGTTACCAATTCAAACCCAGTGGAGGTACCTGGAACTGCTTTCACTCTGCCAGGCTGCCACAGGATCATCCACGGATGCATCACTTGTGCCAACAGTCTCATCTTCCTGTAGTGAAAACAACAGGATTCTCTTTGGGGCCAAGGGTAAAATGTATCACTTTTGTTTGCAAGCGAGTTGTGTCACCTGAGGAAAGCTTTGTATTCAAGGGCTGCTTTAGCTTTAAATAAATAAATCCACAATTTCTTCCCGTATCTTAATTAATATTACAATATATCCTTATATAGCTCCTATAGAAACAAAGGTGAATTTTAATTATATCAGAACTATAGAATGAGTTTTTATTTAAATGTTTGATTAATAAGTTTAGTGCTCAGGGCCCAGCTTTTTGAGCTGTTCTGGACTTTCAATGCCTTTACAAAGCAACAATGCTCAGTCTCTTCCTTAAGGAGAACAAGTTATATTTAATCTGGTATATTTTAAGTTCTTCCCTTGCCAAAATCAATGATTAATACCAATACTCAATCTCTTTCAACAGCAGTCTACAGATGCAGATGAAATCAAAGCCCTGCAAAATGAAATCAAAGTCCTGACCTAGAATCCATGTGCTGTATGAAATCCCAAAATAGCAAGTGGTTTAACACAACCCAGTTAAATTTACTTGAAAATGTTTCAGGTTTCCAAAAATACAGGAGCTGTTTTAAGCTACTTTTGAACACTGTCCTGGCATTTAGGTAAATGATCCTTCACTCTCCAAGACCAACATGCCACAGGAACACCACAAATCCCAGAGACTCAATGACCTGAGTGTTTCTTCCCATGTGGAGAATCACAGAAAATCCTGAGCTGGAAGGGACCCACAAGGATCAGAGTCCAGCTCCTGGCCCTGCACAGACACCCCAGCAACCCCACCCTGTGCCTGGGAGCGGTGTCCAAACGCTCCTGGAGCTCCGGCAGCCTCAGGGCCGTGCCCATTCCCTGGGGAGCCTGGGCAGGGCCCAGCACCCTCTGGGGGAAGAACCTTTTCTGATCTCCAGCCTGACCCTCCCCTGGCACAGTTCAGCCATTCCCTTGTGTCCTGTCACTGCCACGACCCCTCTGGATTCCCAAGACTGCTCAAAAATCATTGAGGGAGGCTTTGGGATAAGATCAGCAGCAATTTGACGATTCTCAGATGAACTCTCTCACGTTTCATCAATTTGTAGGGATCCAGCCGGAGCAGCAGATCCCACACAAGTTTAGGGTTGACTGGGAGCTGATCATTCTCAGTCATAGCCCTCCAGCTTAGAGCACTGGGACCCTCTTGCTCCATCATCTGTGTTGAAGGCAGAGGCAAAGATGTGTTAAATCGGTCTGCCCTGGCCCTGTCCTTGTTTGTGAGGTGACTATCCCCATCCTGGAACAAGCCAGTATTATTTTTACACTGCCTTTTGCCATGAATACATTTGAAAAACCTCTTTTTACTGTCCCCTCCAGCCCTGGCAGCTCCACCTCCAGCTGCACTTCAGCTGCACAAACTTCCTCCCTACACTGGGCACATGGAACCTTGACGTGCTCTGGGATTTGGGAACAGGGGAGCTGTTGGAGGTTGCTGGGAGCTCAGACCTCCGAGGAGCTGTCGGACTCGTGGCGTGCGTAGGGGTTCTGGCTGGCTCCCTGCTGGCTGTGCTCGATGGTGGAGCGGGTCTGGTACGCGTGCTGCCGCTTCCGCTGGTTCCTGCGCAGGGAGCGGCCGCCTGCCGCCTGGAACTCGCTCTGCCACGGGGACAGGAGCACAGACAGACACAGCAGCGAGTTACTCATGAGTTACACACTTAAAAGGTGCCTGGTTACAGCGACTGAGTGCAGCACCCGTGTTACATCTGACCAGTGAGAAATCACTGTAGAATTAGACAGTATCTCTGATACACTGTGGATGTTTCAGGTGTGGATTTTTGGTTCAACAGAAGTTCTGCTTTATAAAGTAGCAGTCTTTGGAAAGGAAATGACTGAAAATACCCTTTTTTTCTACAATATTCTTCCAGTCTCTGCGTAAGATAAATCCAGCCCCTTGTAAAAGTTTGGCACCTCTACTTTCCACAAGTCAAACTGAAAACCCACCGTGGCTCTGCTCTTTTCCTTTCCCAGCATCTTCCCACCTCTGAAGCCTCAAGGATAGCAATTTACCACTATCGGGATGTTATAAACAGCCAAATCACAGTTACAGAAGGAAGACAGTGAGCCAGAGAAACAATTAGGACTACCAATCTCCTAAATAATTCAATAAAATTGGTTTGGGGTTTTCTGTTGGTCTTATTTTTGTTGCTCAGTGCTCAGAACTGCTTCCCACCCAGGTTCTCTCTCCCAGGGCATTAACTCACCCGTTGTAAGGTGTGGGATGGCTTTCTCTTCTTGTCAGCAGTGTATAAACTGATTTCTATTTCACCTTTGGCAGCTCGACATTCTTCCTGGACCCTAATTATACATAAGAAACACACATTATGTTCATTAAATCATCATGGAACTCAACAGCCTCATTAATATACACATTAAAATACTTGTTTTGTTGCTGTAAGAAATCTGTACAGAAATCCTCCTAGCAGCATCCATCCATTCACTCCTAGAACCACAAGCTAAGGAAGCAAACTTGTTAGCTGAGCAGCCGTAATTATTTTCAAGTGTATTAAAATTATTTTCAAGTCTTTTTAAAATAAAGCTGAAGGGAAATGAGGTATTTGAAATACTGAAGAAAGACTGAATCGTGAAAAGAAGCAATTACCATTTTCAACGCTCCATTCTGATCCTAATACTCCAAACAACCCAACCAACCAAGCCCCAAAGCTGATGCATCACTGAAAAATCATTCTGGGAATATGGAAGGATCATTACACATTATACCACTCAATCTCTTGTCCCACTTAGCCTCTTACTTGCTGATGCCCGGAGGGAGCTCGTTGACCACCACCCTCCTGCTCCAGGCCATGAGGTCCCTCTCGGTGGCCATCTGGCTGCGGGGCGCGTTGTGGTGCATCTGCCGCACGCCCTCGATCTGCCCGCTCCTGCGCAGCCCCACGTTGGGAGGGGAGGCAACGTCCAAGCCCGGGCTGCGCAGAGCTGGGGGAGAAACGGAGAAAGAAAGAAAGAGCTTCTTCACTTCCATGAACCATCAATAAAATCATGGAATCACAGGATGGTTGGGCTGGGAGGGACCTCAGAGATCACACAGTTCCACCCCCTGCCATGGGACACCTTCCACTATCCCAGGCTGCTCCAAGCCCCGTCCAGCCTGGCCTTGGACAATTCCAGGGGTGGGGCAGCCACAACTTCTCTGGGCACCCTGTGCCAGGGCCTCCCCACCCTCACAGGGAAGAATTCCTTCCCTGTAACCCAGCCACAATTTGAAGCTTAAGGATAGCACAAAGATTGATAAACAAAGGTTGATAGTAATGGAATCACTGCCACTGTTGTCCTTATCAACACAATTCCCACAGGTGTAAATACAGTAAATCTCATGAAAATACTGCATTTATGGTTGTGCAAAGCTATATAAAAATATCTGGCTATTTAAATACTTTGATAGATAGATAATAGTCTAATTAACTTACTCAAAGGGGCAGTTCATGTTGCAAAGTCATTGATCAATGCAAGTTCTAGAAGGGAACTGCTTTAATTTCCACACCACTCATATCTGGAAATTTACACAGCTACAGGGACACACAAATAAAACTGGGAACTGGGGCTGTACAAAACATCAACGTATCCTAAGCAGCAGAAAAGACTTTGTGTGAGCTGAAGCTGCCTTTTAGGCAACCTTTTTGACATATCAACTTGGATCAAAGCAAAAATGCATTTTCATATTTTTCCCTGATATTTTTCTTACTCCTTCTTGAACTGAAACACAAGCAATTCCAAATCCAAATCCTTATGAGCTTTGCCAGGAAATCTACTTCAAACACATGTAATCAGTCACTTAACCTAGAAGTGATTTATTAGCAGCTGTGCATTCTCCCAAGGCTCAGGCTGACTTGCAGCACAGTCCTGGGCATCTGCTCCCTCCCATCAGCTGCACTCACTCAGCTGCTCACATCTGATTGAGTGTGGTTTCAATTTTTAATCACTTTGTGTATTAAATATAAAATCACAGTAGCAGAACACTTACCAGGAGAATAATCTCAAGCTTTCTAAGGAAACACTAAGACAGAGCAACATGTTTATTTTATTAGCACTGATGCTCAGCCTTGTGCTGCAGCAGGAAACCATTAGTCTGTCACAACACTGTATTCCACTGACAGCCCCTAATTACACGCTTTCATTTTGGAATTTTGCAGTTATGAAGTTTTATCTCTGCGCTGATATCAAGACAATACAGTGAACTTCATGCTTATTTTTCAGGAAACTGGTTTATAACAGGAATAATTCCAGTCTAATAACTCCAGGCAATCAGATATAGTCCAGTTAGACCATTGGGTGCCCTCAGCTACCCCTTAAATTTGTAATTCCTCCGTTGGAATCCACAGAACATCCCACTGCTCCACAGGGGTTAACAAGGTGTACAGGAAGAGGAGAGAAAAGCATCCTCAAAGACACAGTCTCATAACTAACACTAACACTTTGATCAGTCCTTCCTGTGATAAGGAAGGAACTGATGGAGATAAGGCTGGGACACTGACCTCCATTAACAGAGTGGGATCTGTTGAGTGGAGGGTTTGGAGGAGTTTCTCCTTCATTAATTAGCCTCAGATCTTGTTCCCTCTGGAGCTCTCTGATCATTCCATCAAGGATACTCTCATCCTGGTCATTTGTTTGCTGCCCGATGACTTGTTCAACCACCTCACCATCACCTTGACAAGAACAAAGCCACAAATACTGATAAAATGATGGATTTCTGTATTACCAAACACCATAGAAATAATCCCATTTAAAACTCTGCACCACTATTTGTCTGCTCTGCAAAACATCTGATCACCAGCTGGCTTTCTGCTCTCATGTAATAAAATGGAGGCAAAGTTTAAGAGAGAAGTTGCAATAAAATCCTAAAACTCCAGACCACATGTAGACCATAAACAGAAACCCTCAGAAAAAGCAGAAAGAAATTATGCTTCAGTAGGTAAGAATGGAAGGTCTTTTTTGGGGATCAGCATTTTGCAAAAGTTTGTGTCTATGAGAAAAAAGAACTGTTTAAAAAAAAAAAGCTGGTTTTTCATGTCTTTCTCACCTACCTGCTTTCTTCCTCACATCCACAGTTACAGAGGTTAATAGACAATGCTTTAAACATCTGTCATATACCTGGGAAAAATCCCCAGATTTTGGAATACTTTGCCTCCAGTCAATTTGATTCCATGCACTTCCTTTTAGCTGTAACCCCACCCCATCTCCTCTTCTCCTGTATATTGAATTTAAACCATTAATTTATATATCCTCACAGCACCACCCCTGGAGCTGGTGCTCACTACTGTGCCACACTTGTATAATTCATGAGGTTCAGACAGAATACCATTAGCCACATATCCCAGCTGAGGAATAAGTTGTTCATCCTTGCAATTTTCCCTCCCTGGCACCAGCCGCTGGAATCTCGTGGGATGAGGATTTCCATCAACATCCACCAGGAATGGAGGAGGCATAAGGTGTGGAGCCTGTTGAGTCTGTTCATCCAGCACATAATTATTGGCATCTCGGATCAGGGGCCGGTAATCCGTGTGGAAGAACATCTGATCAGGAATCTGAAAGAAAAGCAATTTAGGAAATAAATCAATGGCCATTTGCAGCTGTCTCGCTGTTCTGGAATGGCTCCCACAAACCACAACTCCTACACTTGGGATCAGCACAAGGAATGTTATAACAGAGAACAGATTCCTACCACAAACGTGGTTTATTACCAAGGCCTGATGCAAAAATTCAACAATAAAATAGGCCAAGAGAGGTGGACAGAGAAGTTAATGCTTTTCTCCTCTATCTATAGAGTCTCTTGTCTAAATCTTTTTGATTTAGAAAAACAGCAACTGCTCCATGACCTAATTATTATTTTGTCTGGGGCAGGGTGAGAGAATAAATTGTAACACAATACTTCTAAGACAAAATCAGGTCAAGACAGGGAAGAGTTTAAAATTCATTCAACCCACCTTTTCATAATATTTATTGCATCCAAAACCAAATAGTAGCAGATGTCCATGAGAGTCTGTGCAGGCAAAATGCTGCCCATCTGGTGAGAACTTGCAATCAAAAACAGCTCCATGGCCTTGGCCCTCAATCTGTACCAAGCACAGAGAATTCCTTTCACAACCATACATTCTCTATAACAGCATTTTCACAAACATTTCCCCTGTGCTCCAACACGTACTAATCCTCATTCTGTGATTTCTCATCTCACTCAAGACTGATTTACACTTCTATTTATTAAAGTTAAACTGAATAACGAAGTAAAACTTCACATTTTCTCCCTGTCCTCAAATTTCAGCCCAACTTTTAATGTATGTTCTGGAACAACAACCTGGAAGTCTACACTTTATGTTAATGGTAGACATAGGGCAAGATCACCAAAAATCTCAGAGCTGTACTGGCTCTGGAGGTATTTAATGAAATCTGCTTTTGTCTCAAGACCAGTTTCATGAAAAAAGAAAAAAACAAATCTTCTGTGATCCTTCTTACCATGTTAAAGTAATTGCGAATTTTTGTTCCTTTGTCTATATCCCAAACAAAAATATTCCCATCGTGTCCTGCCGAAAGCACAATCCTTTGGTCAAAGGGATGAGCCTCCAGAACAAAAACTTCATCGTCGTGACCCTGCAACGACAGTAGGGAGAAAAAAAAGAAGTTGTATTTCTCCTTGTGGTATCTTCAGATGTGCTGGGAGTTACTGAGGGCATCCCAGGTCAGGGAGTCACCCAGGACACCTCAGTTTACTGGAACTGTGCTTGGTCACCGTTCCTGCCACAGGTTTGGCACTGTCACTGCTCAGCACCGCTGAGCAGGCGAGGGATGGGGAGGAAGGAGAAATCAGGGCATGAATGGAGCCTCCAAAGGGTTCCCTGTCAGCCAGCAATCACCAGGATTCTGCACATCAGCTCCTTTCCCCACGGGACACCCTCCTCCCAGCAGGCAGGGGACAGCAGGAAACTTCAACACCAAATCCTTGTCAGGGGAATGGTGATGAGTTTAGCCTCAGATCAACCTCAGAGTGAACTACATCCATTTGGGATTCCCCCCTGGAATTGTACTCACGGATAAGCTATGGAGAAGCTGCCCCGTGGATGAGTTCCACACTTTGAGGAGGAAATTGTTGACTGCAGTGATGACAGTGGCATCGTAACGATCCCAAGCCACCATGGTAACCTTCAGCTTGGTCACCTTGTCCTCCCCAGATGCCACATTGCTTCTAAGGAAATCAGCAATGTAAAAAGGAATAAATCAGTAACTACATATGGAAATATTTAGGAGAGCTAATTCAGTATGAAATTCGGGAGAGGATGGATCACAGCCACCTCTGTGACTCTAGCTAAGGCAGGAGAATGAAGGATGGTTCTGCAGTGGGAAAAACCGGATATGGGAAATATTCAGTGCCACTGAGATTTATAGAGCTCAGTTTCCTTAAAAAGGACATTTTCTCCTCTGTTCCTAAGCCATCATTCTCCCCGACCCCAATTCTTCCTTTCAGCTCTATTAAGCTTTTTCCTACAAGGCATTTTTCTTTGTGTGTGTGTGTGTATTACCATATCCTCACCGGGGGTCTACCAAAACCTCCTTCTGTGAGATAAATTGTTTGACATTCGTATTTCATGTGTAAAATACTAAATATTCCTCAACTATTAGGACAGGGAAGGACCAACAGATTATTATTTATTTGGGGGTGAATTAACTGTGTAAGTTGACAAAGCCATGACATTTTCAATACATGCACTGAAATTAACTCAAAATGGAAGCAAATAACCAGTTTTCAATATGATGGAGGATTCAGCTTGCAGGTAAATGTGCCCATGAGGTGTGTTCTGCTTGCTTTGCTTTACCCTGTCATTTTTGTAGCCATATCCAGGACCAGACTCTTCCAGTCATGCTGATGGTAGTGCCAGATTCTTGCTGTTCCATCCCTGCTTCCACTGACAAACCTTAAGCTATGGGGCAANCGGATAAGCTATGGAGAAGCTGCCCCGTGGATGAGTTCCACACTTTGAGGAGGAAATTGTTGACTGCAGTGATGACAGTGGCATCGTAACGATCCCAAGCCACCATGGTAACCTTCAGCTTGGTCACCTTGTCCTCCCCAGATGCCACATTGCTTCTAAGGAAATCAGCAATGTAAAAAGGAATAAATCAGTAACTACATATGGAAATATTTAGGAGAGCTAATTCAGTATGAAATTCGGGAGAGGATGGATCACAGCCACCTCTGTGACTCTAGCTAAGGCAGGAGAATGAAGGATGGTTCTGCAGCGGGAAAAACCGGATACGGGAAATATTCAGTGCCACTGAGATTTATAGAGCTCAGTTTCCTTAAAAAGGACATTTTCTCCTCTGTTCCTAAGCCATCATTCTCCCCGACCCCAATTCTTCCTTTCAGCTCTATTAAGCTTTTTCCTACAAGGCATTTTTCTTATCAGTCATCAATATCAGTAAACTCCACAATGCGCAGGAACCTGCTAAATAAACCCAGCTCACACTTCCGACTGCAAACACTGCAAATGTAACCACTGAAATATGGAGAATTCTGCTAAGCAAGTGCCTAATGGATTTCTCCATTTCTGCTCTTTGTTGTGAATGTTCAATTACAATTCAATTACAGGGCACTTAAAGAAGTCACTTGAGGATCTCAAAAAGAAAAACTCAAAATCCTAATTGAACCTGAGAACAAAAAGCTTATTTCATCCCCTACTTGGAAACCTAAAGTAAAAATACAATTTTAAGAACCATGNATCCAGGACCAGACTCTTCCAGTCATGCTGATGGTAGTGCCAGATTCTTGCTGTTCCATCCCTGCTTCCACTGACAAACCTTAAGCTATGGGGCAAAGGGGAAAAAAAAGCCATGAAATTCTGAACGAAGATGGTTTCATCCCCACATGGGCACCAATAAATGATATATATACACTTGGAAGTGTGTACTTGTGTATCTCTACTTCTCTTACTCACAAGGTTACAATTTTCCTATCAGATATTGCATGGTACAAGAGAGTTTCTAGCCCACAACATTAATTACATTTGGCTCCAGCAGCAGATGGCCTTGGAATGACTTCAATGTCGTAATTCATACGAGCTGCACATTCCCTTTTTAATGACATCAGCAAATCCCTGGAGCAGCTCAGAGTGGCAGCAAAGAAAGGGAAACTGCGTGCCAGGAGTCTGGCATAAATTATAATACATTAACTTCGGGACAGGGTGAAGACAGGCAAGGGAAAGAGCCAAACAGAGCACAAGGAGATTGCCCTGCCTGTGGAACTGAACAGGAATATTTTAATTTTTAAACCCCTCCTTACTTAAAAATTTCAAGCATCCAGGAAATGTATTTAACCACATCATAACGCTTTGGCCATCAATGTCACAGAAATCATTTTTTGTTGAGAAACTGGGAAAAAGCTCCTCAAGTAATACATTTTCACAGGATGGCCAACATGTTTGGAAGTATATTCCATCTATATACAAAATTACACTGAAAAGGCAAATCTATTCAATTTTCTGAAGTGATTGTTTCACCTTTTCAGTTTCCCTGGTCTGATTTTTTTCACTGTGATGAGAAAGAGCATGAAAATGCTTGTGACAAATTAATTCCCATCTTAATTTTACTTCTTTATAGTAAAATAAAAAGGAAGGTACCCCTTTTTTCCATTCAAAGCATCATTACAGAATATAATTTTCAGTGAGTATGTGTGACCTCATTCCCTCTCACATGGCTTGGAAGGAACTGGTGCTACAATTGCACCAGCACATTCCCACATAACTTCCCATGACAAAGCTCTCCAAGTACAGGTGCACAGCTACAGTTTGGCTTGGAAGGCTCATCCCTTCAAGGAAAGGCACATCCCTTAAACCTCCTGCCCAGCCAAATAAGGAATAGGACCAAAAGCTGGGATAACAGCATCTATATTTACTAACTTTTACTTTAGACTGCATTGATTACAATGCTCTGACTCCACAAACAACCCCTCTGTGGGGGCTACCTGGGAAGGAAGGCTGTTCTTACACAGAAAAGTTATAAAATTTGGGTTCCAATTTGTTGTTTGAAAGAAAAAACCAATTAAAAGCACAGTTACAGAACACTTGTGTTGTTACAGCAGAGGACAACGAGTTTGAGCCTGTGGACATGACACACATCTTGCAACACACTGCAATAATTTGTCCAAGATTAAGCCAAGCCCACGGGCAATCTTCCTGTTGCGCCAAATTTTCCATGAAATGTTGTTTGGAAAATTAAGTACCTTTGTCAGGTCCAAAGCCCAGCACTCACCTGTCACCATTGTTACAGAACTGCACTGCAACTACTTTGTCCTAAACAGGAGGGAGGAAAACAACAGAAGTGAAAAACTCAGCCTAAAACATCTCCACGATGAGCTTTTTATTTAGCAAATTTAAAAACTGTCAAAAAATCTGAGTACAGAAGAGTTGTATTTGAAGTTAAAACTTCCCCAGATATGTTGTGTTAAACACTGAAATAGAAAACCTCAGTGAGGTGATGGTTTCCTGTAATTTTTAGACCTAACATGTAAGTGCATCAAAAAATTTAATCCAAAAAATGCAAACCTTAGCTTTATTAACACTTACAAATTGCTGAGAAACAATTTTAACGTTGTAGACATAGTTCTGCCTTTTTTTAATTGCCAAATACTTGTGCTGGCTCCATGACTTGCTCTCCCTACTCCCACTGACGTCTCTAACTCCTGGTAACTGGGATTTGTTTTAGGGGGGGGCTGACAGCTGTCTGCAGGATTAAGAGTGGACTTAAAGAAATTAAAGGAATTACAGCTTCTTCCAAACCCATTCAATACAGAAAATATTCTTTTCTTTTGTGAACAAAATACTTGTTAGATGTGTTGGCTTGGAGACTTAAATGTGAGAGCCACGACTCCCACTGCAGTTCAGGGAATCAACTCAGACCTTGGGCTTAATCCATAAAATGGTCCCAAGGTGGTAAGTCTGTAGTTTGAATTTTTATGGGAACCTTTCTGCATTACCTGAAAGAAAGATGCTTTAAGGTTTATTTTCTAAATGAAATTACCATCATGATTCAAACTTTGACAGCACAGCCCAAAACCTGAGTTATTTTTGTCTTATGTGGATTTAACTAAACATTCAACAACAAATTTAATAGGAAAAAATGACATTGTGCAATGACATTGTGCATTAAAACTGTTTCCTCATTCCAACACAGATTTTTTTCAACAATAAGGGAAAATCACCTGCTCCCTCAGTTTTCCAGGGGAATGAAATACATAAAACCTATTTTGCACAAACCTCTCACCTCAGAGGGACTTAAAAATAAACATCCCACAAATTTCCAGGTATTTAAAAGCCAAACAAACTCTAGACAGTTAGAAAAAAAAAAATTAGGATGTACAGGAACCAAGTTCCTGAAATGAGGTAAAGGGGTGGAAAAAAAAGATTTTCTTTTGGATTTGCCTCTTACCGTGTGAGATTCCAGCTCGGCCATTTTCTCTGGAGATTCTGAGCCCAAATAATAAATTCTTATCACGTGGTCAGTACTCCCTGTTGCAATGAACATGCCACCTAAAACAGAGAATTCTCTGTGAGAAGAAAAGTCATTCAAGGAACAACTTATTTCAATTTCATTTATTTTAATTTGCTGCTTTCTTGTCAAGGCAGCAAACTAGTTTTAAACAGAGAATTTCAATGTAAACAGGTAAATGTCCCATAAAATATTTAAGGGCAACTTCAATATCTACTTGACACACAGCAGAGAAATTATTGCTGAATTGGGATGCAGTGATTAAGGTATTTTATTGTAATTTCTTTACAATATTGCTCCAAAAGGGCACTACTGTGTGGTTTACTGCCTTGAAACGGGTTTAGTTAATTCAGGATTTCTAACTTTAAAGAAGCAATGTGGCTGTACAAGAGCTCTCAATTTCAAAAGGCAAACTTAACGAGAAATTACATCATCTTCTTTGTAAAAATCATTAATTTTGCTCATTCAAAACTGCAAAGGAGGTCTTTTAAGCTGAAATTTTCCAATACATTGAATTGATCCTCTTAGAATTTAGCCAAATTTGGAAGGTTAGCAAAAGTGGAATCTTCAACAGAGGATTTCCAGAACTTTTCACTCAAAAACAAGGTAAAGTCTTAAAAGAATGTTACAGAGAAATATCTACGATATGCAAAACAAGAGACTGAAAGCCTTGGAAGTGGTCAAGATATTTTAGCTTAAATTACAGGAAAAAAGAGAAAGAGCAGCTTGAGGCAGACACTTTTCAGGGAAAATTTCCAACAATCACAATTTGACTGTGGTAAAATTAACTGGAAAAGGGTTTAACACTCTTTGTATTTAAAGAGAAGTAACAGAACTGTCACCAAAGGCCCCAAATTCATGAAACAGCTGATGCTGGACAAGTACCAGAACTGAAAGATGAACAGGAGATCTGGACACCGGGCCTGGACCTCTCCGCAAACTTCACAGGACGATCCCTACATGCAAAACACAACATTTTTATTTTTCCTTCTTTATTCAACACAAACAGTTCCCTGCAGCTCAGTAGGCTGAGGTCAATATGCTCATCTTAAATCTCTTAATTTTATAATTCTCACCCGAGTTTGCTAGAACTCATTTTTCATTTTAGGAATTTTCTTTCTTAGTTTAATAAGAAACCCATAATTCTCTAAATTCAAAGTTATTTAATTGATTTATGATGATACCAGTTCAAATCTATTTAAAACAGACCCTGCCAAACCATTAATCCAACAGCATTTCCTCCTGATTAAATATGGGTTTGATGACATCTACATATGTACATTCTTCTTATTAAAAGCAAATTAATTCTTCTGCCTGTACATTTTGGACAAGGATTTAATACTGAACATAAAAGCTGGAATTTCTTCCACAATTTTGGCTTGCAAAGCACAAACCCCAGAAATAACAACCCCAATATCTCCCTCCCCTTTGAGTTCCAATGCCACAGAACCCAAAGTGCTCCTGCCCCACACACCAGTTTAGTGAGCAAGAAAATGCCCTTATTTCATTATATCAGCATTCCTCTCTGTGCCAAAATTAAAAATAAATTCCTCCTTGAGTTAAAATAATTATAATTATCTAAACAGTCTTACTTGAATTTCATGGTGTTTGCATGCCACTGCCAGAAACAGATTGTTCCGTCGGCACCAGTGGAAGTGAGGTATCGAGTTGTTCCTTTCCTTGCTGGAGAGAACTAAAAATAAAAGTTGTAACAATTAAACCAGCTCTTGTTTTCTTTCATGCTGGAAACTTGTTGACAAGAATGTTTTTCACTAACACATTAGTTTCTCCCCAGGAGTACAGAGAGCAGGGGTAAGCACAGAACCTGAATTGCCATAAAAATAAAGCTGAGAAAGGGAAAACACCTACATTCTGGTTAGGAATTCCTTGTTTTTACCACGCAAAGGAAACTGGAGAAATGAAACAAGCCCAGACCCTGTAAATGGGGCAAAAACATGAGGAAATAGTTCTTTCTGGGATAGAACTGGATAAAACATGGCAAATACAATGATTCCTGCATCCAAGCCCAACAAAGAACAGCTGTACAGCAGAATCCCCTCTCCTCTATCTTCCTAAACCTCTCTAAGGAGTGGGAAAGCTTTTTGTTCTTTATTTCACAACTGCAGCAATACCTTTAATCCTCAGGCTACCTGGTAATTTGATAAAGGAATCCAGCACTGCTTCCTCAAAAAGCAGTGACTGATTACATACTAAATAATCAGTTTCACAAAGAGCTTGAGAGAAACACACACACATATATATGTACATATACATGTAAACAAATAATACACCAGCTATAAAACCAGGCTGTAAAATACATTTCCAAAACAACCACCTTAACATGGTTGAAATCAGACAAAATTGGAAATGTAAGGAAGATGGGGAGAAATGAGACTCCTGGGGAATACTGGCATGATGGAGAAGCCTGTGCTGAATCCAAGGCAGTACCACTCCAGGAGAGAGGGATTCTGAGCCAAACAGCCCCATTCACTCTCCCCTCTATGTGCATCACCTGCCAAATTGCAGGGATTGTCTTTTTTATCCTGGCATTTTGTTTTTTGGAGGTTTCTGCCTGGCAGTTGTGAGGATTTTTTAAAGAAAATCTGCATTTGCTACAGCATCCAGAGCAGCTCCTTATGCTACAAGCAAAGATAACAAGGAAACAACAAATGGGGAGTAAGGAATTTTAACTGATCCTTCTGAAAAACAAATGTTCTCTGTGAATACAAGAGCGTTGGGTCAGGTGCTGTGCCAGGAGCACCACCAAAGATGCCAAACACATCAGCGAGTTGAGCCAAGGAGACGCTGCTGCTCTCTGCGTTGCTCTAAAAGAGCATCAGATCTCCCATTTTCTGGACCTAAGGAAGCAGCAGTGGGATCACACAGCTAAAAGCACATGGAAGCAGGAGGATGATCCCCTGGGCACTGCAGGACTGAGTTAACCAGGAAAAACACCCTCAAGCTGGGACAAATCAGAGACAAAAAGATCAATTTTATCCTTGAGCATCACAGCTCTTATTACCATTCCAGTTCAAGGGAATCAGCCCTTACCTGTATGGAAGTGATGGAAGCTGAGTGGCCCTGCAGGACCGCGAGGGGGGCACAGGTCCGGAGGCACCACACCCTGACCACCTTGTCACAGCTGCCCGCGGCCAGCAGCGTGTTCTCGTAGTTGACGGCCATGTCCGAGATCTCGGCCGAGTGGCCCCGCAGGGTGGACAGCAGGCGCCCATCGTCCGTGGCCCAGATCTTCACCAAACAATCATCTGACCCCTGAAATCCCACAGAAATTCCCAAAGGTTACAAAAAATACGGGACACGTTCCATGCATGTCACACACAGGTCACCACGGATGGACAGGGATCCCAACACCCGGGAACTGACAGAACAACTTCGGTGGGATTCCACAGAAACACAGTTTTAGGAAGGAATCCTTCCCTGAGAAGGTGGATATATGGAAGAAATTCTTCCCTGTGAGGGTGGGGAGGCCCTGGCACAGGTGCCCAGAGAAGCTGTGGCTGCCCCTGGATCCCTGGAAGTGTCCAAGGCCAGGATGGACGGGGCTTGGAGCACCCTGGGATAGTGGAAGGTGTCCCTGCCCATGGCAGGGGACTGGATGACCTTGAAATATTCCATCCCATCCAAACCATTCTGGGATTCTATGGTTCTATGAACTGTGGAGTCTGGGGATCACCTTATGGAGTCAGGGATTTCAATTTGATAAAAGAGAATCATGGAATCACAGGATGGTTTATGTTGGAAGGGATCTATTTGGAAGGCAGGGACACCTTCCCCTGTCCGAGGCTGCTCCAAGCCCCATCCAATGTGGCTCCAGCGACAGGGCAGCCACAGCTTGTTTGGGTAACCTGTGCCAGGGCCTCACCACCCTCACACAGAAGGATTTCTTCCCAACATCCTGCCCAACCCTGCCCTCTGGCAGTGGGAAGCCATTCTCCCTTGTCCTGGCACTCCACACACAGTGATAAACGTTGACAGCTAAAAATGCAACATTCATCTGAAAAATCTGTTGCTTTTTAAATATGTCCAACAAAAAGCAAGGGCATCACCATAGAAATGGATGTCACTGTATTCTGGAGAAAAACTTAAAATAATTGTCAAGTATTCACTGACACACTACAAGTCCTGGAAAGTAAATTTAGTCGAAAAACAACTTGCAGCTGAATAAAGTCACGTCTGCATCTCAATCGGTGACTAAGAGGCTGTTGAGGGACTCAAGAAAGAAAGAAATCAAACCAAACAAAGCCATCTTCCAAAAAAAAAAGTTCAAATTTTAAACTTACTGTAAAAATTCTCCTCCCACTGCGATCAAAGGCTATGCAATAAACAGAGGAGAGGTGCCCCAAAATCCTCTTGTGCATCTTCATGTGTTGGTAGGTGGATGTTGGGAACAAGTGGCTGAAACGGCCACATCCAGTTAATTGCCTGGCAGAAAGGATGTGAACTGGGAGAGAAAAAGCAAAAAGAAAAAGAAAAAGCAAAAAAAGCAAAGTGAGACATGAATTTTGTCCAGACTTCAGCGTAAATAAATATAGTATTTATTAACAACTTTATTATTAGAAACAGTAATAAATCTGAACCTCTTCCATCTTATCAGAACATTCTGTCCAGCGTTATAAAAAGAAATCCCACTCCTGATGGAGCCTTTCAATACCCACCACAGGCTGCACCTGCTTCCTTACCAAAAATGAAAGCAGAATGAAAAGTTCCCACCACAGCTGGGAGTTATTCCAATGTTCAGTTCACGGACAGGTAACAAATACATTTACCCTACATGGACGTGGAAAATCTTTAAGGAAAATCTTTGAAGGAAGAAAGGAAATTTAGGAAATTAAGGAAATGACATGTTACTAATATCAATTACAAGAAGAGTATAATAATAGTTTATTTTAAGTGCTTCTTTGGAATGGCTTCCAGATCGTATGTGAGGGCCAAAGGACTTCCACCTCCACATCACTGCACTCCTATGGCAGTGGAACTGAAGAGCAAGAAATAGGTGGCACTGATGGAAAAGTGCCAGTGGCAGAATGGCAGGTAAGAGAAAGAACTGCAACAACAACAAATTCCTTCCTATTTCCATAGCCAGCAGCCCTTCCAAGAACAGCCTAAAACCGAAATGCACAAAACTGTCCTGTAAAAAAGCCTTTGATTGGATGCCCAATTTGAGACCATTTTGGGGTATTTAATTTCACCAATCCTATCCTATTGCTATTTTCCCTAATCTATCCTCATTCATAGCACTTGAACTTTGGATCAGAATGTTTTGAGAGGGTTTTTCAGTGGCACTTGAGGATCTAACAGAGCTGTGCTGGTGCGTCTGTGAAGTCCCTGTGATAGCAGATTCCCTGGAGCAATTCCTTATCTTCTCCTGCACCTTGGTATGGGCTGGGCTTCACAGGAGCCCCACGAAGCTCTAGAGTGCCTTTCACCCCTTTAGCTTGAAAGTCTAGTGAAAAACTCGAGCCATTTCTTAATTGTCTCATGATATCACTGCCAATCTACACAAAAAAGATCATGGAATACGTTAAAAAATTAATCTACAAAGTCAAGAAGTGCCACTTCAAAGGGTTCCTAACCCGTAACTCCTTGTGTAAATTGATACCATTGAAGTATTTACACACAAGCAAGGAAAAGAAATTGTTTCCAGCTTTAAAGAAAGTCTTTTTGTGTCTCAGTTTTAGGCTCTGAAATGTGGATTATTTTTAATCACTTAATGCAACTGAAACATGACACGAGGGGAAAAAAAGCTGCATAAAAGATGCTTGCAAAAGCCATCAGGCTCCAGCATAACCTCACCTTCAGTCAATATTTGCTTTGCACGTAAAAACACATATTCAGCAGTACTGAAAAAGCAAAACACACTAAAGCAAATTAATTTACCACCTACCTACTCTTCAATTGATACCTGATACTATACAGGGCTGTTAAACAAAACTGTCTCCCCAAGCAAAGTAAAACTGAAATTTTAAACTCTTCTTCCTACCTCTAACACAGAGATCTCCCAGTGATAAATGGTCTACAAAGGTAGCTCAGCTTTGCCTACACATTATTTTATTTACTCTTTAAGTGTGACAGCATAAAAGCTGAATTCTTAAATATATTACACCTCCCTTTCCCCCATCCTGTGTGCCAACAGAGACATGGAGTCATTCAGCAACATGGTGATTCTGCTGCGCCTTGCAAGGCTTCAAGCATTTCAATACATATATATTTCTATATTTAAATACATAATAACAGTGTATCTACCTGTAAGCAATTTCAAATGGCTTTGAATATTTTTTTAACCACACAAAGAACTGTGTGAATCAAAAACATACAATCTTATGTCAAAATATTCCTAATAATCACAATATTTTCTGTGTCCCCCTGCAAACCTTCTGAACATTTACCACTGCTGTTTGCTTTAAATCCCATGAACGAAGCACCAAAAGGCACCTAAATCCCACAGTTTTGGTGCCCCGCTTTTACGGTCGATTCCCAGCCTTGCAATCACTTCAGCTTCAGCGGATATGAAAGTAATTTCATTTTTTTTCCTGTGTTTATTTCCCTATTTGCACAATGAGGACAAAACTCCTCCATCTCCCATAGATAATTACAAAATAAAAAGCCCTGTTTATGAAATGCTTCCATCAGAGACATCCAAAACTATTGTTGAGCCATGAGGAGCAAGAACTTTATCACGGCAACAGCATCTTTGGACAAAAAACCTATCACTGCTTCAAAGGAACAAATCAAACATTCTCAATTCAGTATTTTTAGGAAGATTAATACACAATATCTAAATAGGGAATTACCCCCACATGACAAAAATCCGTGTGAAGTTTCCTTTCTACAGCACAATGAAGTTATTGTCCTCCTAAGGCCCCAAAGCATTAAAACCCAACAGCAATTCCCACATGGAGAAATAGCAACTTAGTAACCCTAAAAAATTTTACTAACCTATCTCATTAACTGATGTATTTCATGCCACACTGGGTGTAAGAGCTGCCAAGTCCACCCCCTCGCTATTCCCTGCCAGGAAAAACTTTCAAGACAGTTACTTCCCATAAAAAGGGAGGAGATTCAGCCTTCTTGATAAGAAAAGTTAATTTTGTCCCAACATTGAGGGGCCATTTCAGCTCCTTCAACTGCTGACCTGTAAAATACAGGCATTTTTCTCTTTCTCCCCACAGTCCTTGGTCCTGGAAGGCCACACCTTGAGGAAAACTGCAGTCCTTAAAGCAAGTCACATAGGCAGATGACGGCAATTCCTAAATCACCAATTACCCCACATTCTACTACAGTAATGACACAAACGCAAGGAAAGCTCACCTAGGAAGGATAAACCCCAAACCCTGCAAGAACAACCCACCAGTGAAAGCCAGATTTAAAAAACAACCATGAGACAGCCCCAACTTCAAAGCTAAATCACAACCTCAGAAGGAATTGAAGCATTTCAGTGAGGTAAAGTCACTGGGCAGCACCAGCTTGACTTCCTGCCCTCCCTAAAAACCCTTGTCTCGCTCCACTTTTTGCAAGGAAAACTAGAAAATGGGAAACTGGTGCAAATGTTTGTTTCCAAATCACTTTCTCAGGGGTGATAAGCTCCTATCAGACTGTTTTACCCTCTCTAAGAAGCACTGTAACTTTGTAATGAGGACCTAGATTTTGTCCTCATCACAAATCCGAGCAGGGATTGGGTACCACTAACAGGAGAGACACAAGTCAGGATTTCATAGGAACGCTGGGAAACAAACACAGTTGGCTTCCACATGGAAAACACCTTCTGAGAGAGCGGCTTTGTGGCCACAAAGAGCCTGGACCCAGGAGAAGCAGCGAAAGCACAGTGTGTTCCAGCTCTGGGAGCTGCTGACCTCATGGAACTCATTTCCAGCCCGAGCCATCATCGATTCCTGACCTCATCCCAGCACTGCTCTTTGGCAGGCCCAAGGTAGCTGGATCACCTTGACTGTGAATTTCCACCCGGCTGAAATGCTTGTTCACTGAGACTGTGCTGCAAACCTTCTGCTTCCAAATTTTGTGTTGCTTTCACTAACAACAGCTGCCCACAGAAATATTTCCACACTCAGGTTAGAGCAGCTCTTAAAGACTGAAAACAACCTTCTTTCTGGCTTGCTTTGAGCTGCCTGCAAAAAAAAAAAAAAGCCCTGACAAAATCTAAGTAGCATCAAAAGCAGGTTTATCAAAGGAGAATCACTCCCAGAGCTGAAGTACTGCATGACCAGTCTTTCCACTTTCTGTCTGGAAGAGCACAGAGGGAACCCCAGAAGTTCCACTATAGCAAAAGCTGCCCAGAAAGGCTCAACCAGACTCCCCTCCTCTGTGTTGTCCTGTCGGCAGCAGAAAGCTCTGCCAGCATTTTTTCCCTCCCTGTCCCCCTCCAGCAGATCACCACAGCCCCAGCACACAGACACCACATCCCTGGGAATGACTTCCACAGCTCAGCACTTCCCCAGAGACTCCCCCAGCCAGAAGATTCCCAGCTCCGCACAAACACGCTGGGAAAAAGCAACACGGATTTCCCACTCCAGTTCCACTGTGCAGGACCTTTTATTCTGGGGTACAGACCACAAGGTCCCATCCCAATCCAACCACATGGAAAGGCAACCAGTGCAGCTCCTGACTCTTCCAGCTGGGCCCTCCCACTTGATCCCAACTGGACCATCAGTGACCCCATTCTCGCAGCATTTATGGTGGAAAGCTTTAAATCCTTATCACTGGAAGGGAAACGATGTGAGAATACTCCTGGCTGCTCATTCTATACCTTATTTACCACTTTGCACAGGTAATCACACAATCATCTCACTCCTGAATACACATTAATGGGTGTCTTCTACTTCAGGCCAACTCCTTCAGCAAGTAATTCCAGAAAGGTCCATCTGCCTGAGCCAGCACAGTGTGGGAACTCACAGTTATGCCAAAATACCAAAGAGGTTGGGCACACTTCTTCATCTTGCACTTAAAACAAGACGCGCACACTGCAGCGTCTCTGGCTGGCACCACACACCAGGCAAAACCCACCCATTTTGCACCAATAGACACAAAATTTTCTGACTTCCTCTTCAGGATTAACAAGGAAAACCAGATTTCTGCCTGAAGACAAAGCCTTATTTTAAATATTTATACACTTTTTTTGCTCTTAGTAATAGTTTATGTAGCTACACCAAGGACTACATTCTTCCAGGAATCAATACTTATAAAAATTAATTCCTGGCTATGAAAGACCCTTTTCCATATAATACCCTTGCCTTTCTTAAAAAAAAAAAACAATTAGGAAAACACCCAAACCAAACAATTATTCTCTTCTTTAAGCCACCAAGTAGTTACCAAACAAGCAGCACAGCCCTTTGCCATGAAAGCATGACAAATGCTGAAGTCCAATCTGCCAAGATGCCTCATTAATAATACCACATATTCCAAAAACACCCAGTCTGATGAAAAGAATTGATCCAAGAATCCGTGCAGAAATACAACCAGAGGAGTTGTGTGCAATAAATCTACAACGCAGACTATTAGTAATCCATCAGCACAACTGCTCACAGCAAAGTAACTGCAGAACCAGCCTAAAATAATAAATACACAGACAGGGGAGAAACAGAAAACTGCCAGCACCATCCCTACTTCTCCAAAGGGAGGGAGGATCCATATGTGAAAGGACTCCCTGACAAACCAGGCAAATGTATCCATTTGCACAAACAGAGATAAAATACCCTAAGAAGAAACAAGCCTGGATTTACTTTTATCCCTGCAAGAATCAATTTTTTTGCTATAAAAACAGTTAATGAAAGTTCGAACCATACAAGGCAAACACTTGAGTTTATAGAAAACAGAGCAGCTCTGTGATGAGATGTAAGCTGAGAGCCCACATATATCTGAGTTTTATACAAGTTCTTTATCTAACTGTGTGGACAACTGAGGCTGAAGGAACACAAATGTTGCTTTGGTGATTATTTCCTTTTTGGAGAGGGATGGTGCAAGCAGTCTGTTTTCTGTCATAATCCAACTAAAAGGAATTCTTGACTCAAAAAAGTTCCCTAGGAGCCAGACACTTCGTTCTGGCTATGATTCCATGGTGATTCCAGGATTCCATGCTCCTGTGACCATGCCCATCCAATCTTACAACCACGTGTACATATTATGGAGGTGTATCATAAAAATATACCCAAGCCCACTGTCCTCCAAACAACCATGCAAATCTTGGCAAAACATGGCTGCACATATTGTGGAAAATCCAAGCCTGAATAACACAAAAATTACCCTATTGTCAGGGAGAGACCTATTTTAGACTGATTCATCATGAAATGTTAGAGAAAATATTAATGCAAACCCATAGTAGTGTTTAGTCAGTGAGAGGATCTTTCTGTGGGATGGGAATAAATATAGAGAGGAGAAAAAAAACATTTTGTGGACTTCCAAACTCACCCACGTTTGGTGGTTTCCCGTAGTTCACTGGGAGTTCGGGGGGTCGGCCCCTGTGCAGAGCTGCAAATGCAGATCCTTTCCATAGCGTGTGTCTGAAGTCTGCACCAGCAAGAGTGACAAGGGACAGGGAAATCATCAATACATCAAATAATCAAGAGATCAAGCACCACTCCCAGCAGCCCAGAATGAGATTTGTCTCGTTCAATAGTTTGTCAGAGATTCCTCATTTATAGATTGCGACTCTGACTTCCAGCTCCTCAGCAGTGTCACTGTAAATGGTTTCAACTTATTTTTGCTTAATTTGGGTGATTATTGACTCTAAATCCATGAAGAGAAGAAGTGAATTTAAAAAGTGGGTGCACTTTGTATTGAGGCAGGACTGAACCCTGCCATGTTTTCCTTCTGCAATCCCAACACTTAAAACACCTCTGCTTCAGAACTGCACATTTGAGAATACACATTTTGCTGCCTAAAAGTGGGAGAAGTGAGGGTTTTTTCCAATAAATCTGTTTTCCTGCAATTTGTGGCAACGTGCCCTCCTTTCAGATTGTCCTCTGCACCCCACCCCCCAAAAAAATCATTGTTTTAAAGTGAAGACTGTTCTCTTTAAAGACTCTCCAGCTCTCTGCTGCCAACTGGCCTCGGAGAGGCTCCTCTCTAGAACAATAGTGACTTTTCTGAGACTGTTCAAAGTGCCTCAGAAATTAGACCTGGATTTCTTCCATTTCTGGCCATCTGGAGGGAGAGAAATGAGCTTCCACGGTGAGTAAGTACTAAAACAGAAGGACAGTGCCGCAGGTTGGTGGATCTGTGCAGCACTGTATAGATCTCTGAACATAAAGTGCACAAACTGAGGTGACTCAGAGACTCCTGAGAGCACCTTCTGATTAAACCCCAAACTGCTGCACAGAGTATTAAATGATACTCATTAAAAACAGCACTCAGGCTTCCTAAAATAGATCCATCCACCTAAATCCTTCTGTTCCCCTGCAGAAAAATATTTATTTTCTCTTTACATTTTGCTGCTGCTTGCTTCTAAGCTGCAAACTGAGTGTGAAATGAAGGAATGTTTCTCTGCAAACCTGAATTTCTGCACCTAATTACAGCAAAGCACAGACAAAACAAGACTCAGCCCCAAAACTGCGTAGGGCAACATGTTTGGGAACAGCACATCCCTCCAGGAGATATCCAGTGGATCAGCAGATGCTTGTGAGCATCACGATGTGACTTCACAGGATGCAGGGAATTAAGTGCTCAACTGCCACCAAAACAGGAAGGTCCTGCTCTGCCATCCCTCCTCCTCTGCCAGGATGATGCTCCTCCTCCTGTGTCACCTCCAGCCCTGCGATCCTTTTCCACCAGCTCATTTAATTCACTACAACAAATTTTGCAACATTTCAGCTCTCTGAATCAGCACATCACAGGATCAAGGAAGTTCTGGCTCCTGCAGGGAGGAAGTGGCAGGGGCATGGAGTGAGGAGGGAAGGAGGAATCACTTCAAGAGCAGATGGCTCTCAGATCTCTTTAGTTCTAACACAAAACTGCTCTCAGGATCATTCTCTCAAGCAGAGAGAGTTTTTCAAAGGGAATAGGACTGGTGCTCTCTTCACGAAAGAAATGGGGGCTTTCAAATTAACCTGATGCACAGACAAGCAGGAATTGTCACTGGAGAATCAGCCTGGCCTCCTCCTACTCCCTAAATGCTGCCCCAAATGCCACCACCCTGTCCTGTGTCTGCACAGCCAAGGAGTCAAAGGATGGAAGAAATTAGGTTGAAAAAAGCCCAGCTCAGTGATTTTAGACACAGATGTATGTAAACGTATATGGAAAAAAAATGGCATTTTTCAAATGGATCAAACCCTTAATCCCATTCACATCACTTACACAAACACCAACACACTGGGGAAGGAGGCGGAGGAAGTAACAAGATCAGGCAACTGTAGGCAAGAATTGCTTAAAATGGCATTTTCAACCCAAGAAAATATATCCAACAGGGCCAGCAACAATTGCATTTTAGGAAGAAAAAAGCTGGCAAGCACAGGAGGCAAATAAGGGCTCATGCAAACACACAGATATCCCAACAGGAACAGAAACAAAAGGGGGTTAATCATTAAAATAGAATTCAAGCCAAGAGAAACTGAGAATCTTACCTTTTGCTGCCCTCAGGAGAGACTGGCGCCCAACACCCAGCAAAGTCTGCACCCCCAGCACACTCTGGGGGATTTCCTTGTCTAAGAGGGGTCCAAGTCTCTCACAGATCCTAAGAAGATAATCTGGAGGGATGTGTGCATTGACAGCCACCTAAACACACAAACAAAACAGACATTTGAAAACTGGTTTGTTTTGCCTTTTATTGGTAGTACTTTGCTTCATATTCAAGTGTAAAGTTACTTCAACCAAGCCTAAACCCCCTGAAAAGCCTCTCAAAATTAATTACACTTCGTTTTAAACTGACGTGGAGTGTTGCAAAAGCCACACCAGAAATTTCAGGTTGTGACAGCTTAATTGTAAATTTAGGATATCCCTTAGTAAGAAACAAAAGTCCCCTGAAACTTGGAGCTCCCAGTGCAGTGCTCTGCTCAAACAACTTTTTGTAAGCCTTTTTACCTTTTAGTTCTTTCTCTTCCCATTTTTTGCTTAACTGAAACAGCCTTGCATTTACATTACTGTATGAAGCACATGTGCAAAAGAATAAAAACCTTAAAAGTTACCTAAATCCCCTAAACATTACCCTAAAATCAATACTCAGTCTCCAGTTTCCAGCTCCTGGGAGAAGGTATCTTTAAGACCCACATGTGTAGGCTCCAATTTTGCCATGTTGGGAAAACATCCTTTATTTTTCCCTTTGGACAGAGACTGTTTTCTATGGAGTGACAACAGTTTTTCTGACAGTGTGTTCGAACAACAAATAAATTGTGCCTCATTATCCAGAATGTCCTGCACTGCCTGACTCCTATATTTACAAACTGACAGGAAAAGCTGCCCATCAGAGCTCCTCTGACACAGGACACACAGCTCCATCCACCTCTTTTCATGGATCAACAGCCTCCTGCCTACCCAGATCCCGCCCCAGCACACCGGAGGGAGTGCCAGGCACCAGGAAGGATGAAAAGGTCTGTAATTCCCTCAGCCCTGCTGCCAAAACACTGTTCACTCAACTGTGTCATCAAACAGATTATTAGGACACGTCTTTGGGAGTTTTTTCATTCCAGTTGGGCAACAGCAGTGGAGCTACAGGACCCAGCACAGCCAGGCAGGGCTGGATAATGTCACCAACTGCACCATGAGCAGCATCAACACTATCCCATAATTAAGATTTTAACCAAAAAGAAAAGGGAAATACATCTAATTAAATATACAAATTATCTAATTAAAAATACAAATTATTAACTAAAAGGGAAATATATCTAATTAAATATACAAATTATCTAATTAAAAATACAAATTATTAACTAAATCCAACTAAAAAATCTTCCAATGTGAACGAAACTCTTAGAGAAGAGACAGGTTTCTCCCTCTACTCATCCCTCAGTCACTGCTGGTTAAAGAATCATCTCATCAATCATAATGACTCTAAAGATCCAAAATCATCATTTTTTCAGTGCAGGAATGAGAAACCTGATGAGTGCATTAACATGTTCTCATTCCACGACTTTTCATCCTGTGAGTGAGCATCAACAAATGACTCTGTGAATGTTCTCCTGCACTGACAGGTTTCTTTAGCAATTTTAGCTTTTTTTCCCCCAAAATCAGAGCTCCAAAATTATATTGGCACCTTCCCAGTGGTACAACCAGGGAAATTCAGTGTACCAGCATGAACTGTCTTTCACTGTAAATGATGGGATATAACAAAAGTTGAAATGAGAGAAAAGGATTATCCAAACTTTGGTATTTGCCTCTCATTCTGACTCACTCCTGAAACACTGTAAATGTGTTCATGCTACAAAATATTTTATGATGCTGCACCAGCCTCCCTTCAGGGTGTAAGATTTCTGAAAGGGTCTGAAAGGGAAGTTCTAGAGAGAGAATCTGCAATTAAGTAAAATCTGAGTATGAAATTCCTATTTCCATCTCTGATAATCAGAAACAAGCCCCTCGATCACCAACTGCCAATACACAGCAGTGTATCAAGCTTAAGATTAAAAGATCAGAAAGACCAACCTAAAAGCGCTGGAATTTTACTTCCAAAGTACCAAAATAACCCAAACCATACCAGTCTCTCTGGAAATGTAAAAAATCCAAACCATTTTCCCAGTGTAGCACAGCAAACACTCCCCTCTTCACCCTGGAGCTGGTTTGGGAGTTTCACCACATTCCACGCTTAGGAAGGTGCTGAATTAAGCCTGGCAGCAAACATCCCACTGCAGAGACAGAGGCCAAGTTGTTCCACACGCAGTCCTGACTAACTCCAGAATGGAAAAGGATTTGGTGGCTTAAAGATGAAGGCATGGTTTTATAGAAAATAGCAAAGAGCAAACACTGATACACGCGGGGCCCGGCAGCATTCCCTGATCACACTTCCTTCCCTGCACATTTCCATGTTTCTACAACTCACAACAGCCCCAAATAAGCAGCCCTTAATCTGAATATTATTACTGCTGTTACTAACAAACAGCTCCATAGGCAGGCAGCAAGAGCAGAAAATTCTCCTGGTGATTTTTTTCCATAATAACTTCCAGAAAAAATGCTTAAATCACAGCCCAGAGCCAAACAAGCAATTCTATTTTCAGGTTCCCAAAAGAACTTGAATCAAAAATCCTTCCTTTCACCTCTGTGTGAGAGAGTTGCAAATGGATTTTAAGTCTTTTTCTAGAACATGAAGCTGCAAACATCCAGCTGAAAAAACCGAAGTCTCTCAGATCAGATTTTCCTTAAGAGAAGGATGGAAAAAGGCAAAGGTACAGCTACACCTCTTAGCGTGTGCTCGTCCAAATCCCACATGGCAAAATGAAACAGCAGCAAGGATATTATCAGCTCCTCAAATACATTAGAAAATATTTTAGAAGATAATTAGAAAAAATGTTAGAATATAATGAGGAAATATTTTAGAAAATAATCAGAAAATTGGAAAAAATTAGAGATTAGTAATACAGGCCCAAACCATGCATGTTAAAATAATGCAGAGCTGAAAACGTGCTAAGTGAGAACAAATGCTGCATCTTGGGATAAATCAAAAAGAAAACATGTTTTGTTGCCTTAGGATGTGAAAAACCCTATAAAAGTTAAAATATGAGAGCACAAGAATGCAATAGTACCCCAGATGAGTTCTCTGACACAGTAACCACACAGGTACAATGGATCTAAAAAGTGAAGGATTAAGTGAAGCAAATCCATTCTTTTTAAAAAATCTCCTCTTTTTAAAAAACTCTCCCAGTCCTGACTGCTTGAGCCAGGCTGAGATAAGCTGCTCCAGTGATAAGCACAAGGAAAGAACTATTAGTGAAGTCACGTCAGGGCTCAGAGAAATTCAACTGCTGAACCTGTTCATGGTCCTGTGGTCGGAAGCATCAGCTCGGAGACCATGAGCACAGAGTCCTCCCTGGAGCTGGGAGAAGCAGCTTCTTGATCCCCGAAACAAAATCCCCTGGTGTGACTCTGATCCTTGTTTGGACAATGTTCTCAGGCACAGCGTGGGATTCTTGGGGTGCCTGTGCAGGGACAGGAGTTGGATTTGAGGATCCTTGTGGGTGCCTTCCAAGTCAGGAGTCTGTGGTTCTACAGCTGCTGGCAACTCCTCCTCCAAGGAAGGTTTCAATAAACAGGGAACAAGCAACCCAAAAAAGACTCCTTGTGATTACTACTTAAAATAAGATGTCTGCCTTCCCAAAGATGGGAACCAGGGAGCTGTGGGAACAACCTCTTTTGGGAAGCCCTGTGGAACATCTCTTCAAAGCACAGGTTTGAGGCAGGAGCTGCAGACTGGAAAGAGGCAGCGACACGGCCCTTCGGAGGCTGCTCCCTTCCCATTCCTGGTGGGCAGGCCCAGCCAGGCCTCAGCAGTGGATTTCTATCCTCCAGGTAGTCATGCAACACTTCCTTCATTTGCCAAAATAACCATCAATTAAGAATTAATTGACAACTGTAACAAAAAGTAGTGGAGGAGGCCAAGAGGCCGAGGGAACTGAGCAAGCAGGAAATTACTCACGACCTCAAATAGGGAATCTCAGCAAAAGGAAGCTCAGACACTGGACCTGCACGAGATGCCAACAATATGCAAATAGACAGGAATTTAAAAAGCCTTCACCCACTGGGGTCCCCAGAGAGAACAGGTTGGAACGTCCATGCTACCAGATGACATTTTCGTGAGGTGACAAAACTGTAACATCTCTGCTCTGCTAATGCTGGGATTGGCAGGATCTATAAATACCAGCACCTCGGACTCAGGGCTAGTTTTAAATCAATGCAGATGGGCAAGGCAGGAACTCAGAGCCAAATCCCATAAGCTGTTCCATACCAGCACAGCCGCTCATAGATGCAAATTCCTCACTGTCCAACAACAGCTGATTTTCTGTTTTGCCTGGAATTACATGTTCTTCAACACGAAGACCAAACCAGGCTGAGCCAGAAGACTCAGCCCATCAGAAAGTTCTTAAAACCAGAGCAGAGCCAGTCACCTTTATCAGGAATAAACAAAGATAATGTGGAACAGCAGGTCACTGGAGACTGTGCTGATAATCAGAGTCGTTCAGCTTGACTCATCTGTACAGCAGCTGACTCCACACCAAGCTGCTGCGGCTCATTTAAAACCAGAGCACTAATTGCCTGCAAGTTGGACACACTTCAGACCTTCATAAGGCCAGGCTGGATGGGGCTTGAAGCAACCTGGTCTAGTGGAAGGTGTCCCTGCCCATGGCAGGGGGTGGAATGGAGTGGGCTTGAAGGTCCCTCCCAACCCAAACCAGTCTGGGATTCTGTGATTCACTGACCCTCCCCTTTAAAAAACACATCTCATGTCTCAAGACCACCAGCAGCCAGTGACAAAGTAAAACCGCTGTGGAGAACACCTGGAGAATTCAGCCTGGAGAAGAGGGGACTGAGGGGAGACTCACTGGGGGCTGCAGCTCCTCCTGAGGGGCAGTGGAGGGGCAGCTCTGATCTCTGCTCCCTGTGAGAGGGACAGGACCCAGGGAACAGCCGGAGCTGTGCCAGGGGAGGGTCAGGCTGGAGATCAGAAAATGTTCTTCCCCCAGAGAGTGTTGGGCACTGCCCAGGCTCCCCAGGGAATGGGCACAGCCCCAAGGCTGCCAGAGCTCCAGGAGCGTTTGGACACCGCTCCCAGGGATGCCCAGGGTGGGATTGTTGGGGTGTCTGTGCAGGGCCAGGAGCTGGACTGATGATCCTGTGTGTCCCTCTCAGCTCAGGATACTCTGTGACTCTGTAATTATCTAGACAGGCAGCCACTGCTGTAGACAGAAAGTGCTCAAACATGGAAATGAACAGGAAAAACAAAGGGAACACAAACGCATATAACTTGCATTCCGCGTGGTTTTGCTCCATAGGTACAATTCTTATTAGCGTGTCTTAAATTACTCGTCTGCCCTGTGATACCAGACATTTAAAGTAAAAGATTAAGTTAAAAAAAAAAAGGAACAAAGAAATCTCAGAGAGCTTTCAGATCTTGCCTAAAAACTCGAGTGAAGTGGGAGTAAACATTCCCTAGATAAAAACCACCCAGTAGCCATTGGGCTGTTCCATCTTTATCACTCCCAAAAGCCCAGGAGCGGTAACAACATACTGAGTGGTCACAGTATTGGCATATTTTCTGAAAAACACCACTCTGAACCTGGACAGCCACACTGAGGATGGAAAACAAAGCTGAAACACCAGAACAAGAAATACTCTGCCAGAATATTGGGCAAACAAACAAATCAGACTTCTCTGGGTTGTAAACTCTCATCAATTCAATTACCTGCCTGACCAGAGTAGCTGCACCGTCCAGCTGAGATTGTAAACGATTTTGGGTTTCTGTCTGCAAAAAGCAGAAATGGGTAGAAAAAACTGCTTTACCTCCAACCGCTGGCATCTCCAATTTAATTTTGGTTCATTATGTGCCTGACATAATTAAAATGAAGGTTGGAGTACTTTGTGTCCTTCACAACCCTGGCTCTGTCCTGAACATGGCATTCAGACATCCAGCCAGCCCTGAAGTCGAGGAGCTCAGGTTAATAAACAATCATATGCAGCCAAAAGTCCAAATTCCAAACATAGCAACCCCTAAGCAATGAAGGGGGGAAAAGCCTTTCTTCAACATCCTCATCACACTGGGGATTCACAGAGAGAAACTCAGCTCATCCCACCTGGCATCAACCTGTCTCACTGTAATGATTCATTTATAATCCTGGTCCTTAATATAAACCATGAGAAACAGTTAAATAATACTAGATAAAAAGGCAAACTAAAAGCACTGGTTAGTGCTGATTAGTTTAACACATAGGAAAAAAGTTTATACAGAAGGAAGAAATTTCTCATTAAGTCCATAACTCACTTCAAAATTGATTTTCTCTCATTTCTGAAACGTTAAAGAAAAGCACATGTTTCAACATGTTCACACACACATTAAAAAAAAAAGGTTTTAAGGTTTCAAGGCTTTTCTGTGCCACACAGAATGAAAGGAAAAAAAATAGATGTTAATCTAAGTGACAAGCAAAACCACTCTGTCTGACACCAGACTTCACAATGGCACTGCTAATATTCCTCTTGGATATTTAGGTGCAGTCCCAAGCTAAACCTGAGACAGCCCACAGTTAGATTTCAGATTCTCTAGGAAGACCACAGAGCAACAAAATTTACTGAATGCAGAACTTACTCTGTGTCTGCTCACTCAATTTACAGTGACAGAATTATCCTCAAGAGGTGTGAGGAAGCTCAACTTCCACCTGAAATTCTGAATAGGCTTTGGAAAGGGAAAGGCAGCAGGCCCAAAAGGTCTCCTCTGGACAGAAGGAGTTTTGTCCACACCTGAGCTTCTACAATGCTGCTAAGTGGAAAACCACCTCCTAAGCCAGATGCAGAAGAGTTTGAGCAACAGTCATGGCAAAATCCCACGTCACCATTGCTGCATGGGAGCCGGGAGAGGCCAGGACGTGCTTTCCATTCCTTCCAGGTGAGGTGCCAGTGCTGGTCACAGGTATCAATGCTATAAACGCTACTGGGAAGTTTACAGCGTTCCAACTGCAAAGTGCTACATCAGCGCCATACGTCATTGCCCAGAGGTCCCAGAAATGAAACCAAGGCAGTCTGAACTCTTTGGAAAAAGACTGGAACGACTTCAGTTTTGTCACTTTCACACAGACACATCTCGGGGGTGCGGGGCCAAGGGCCACCCCCCACCCCCGGCCCTGCAGAGGGACTGACCTTCCTCAATGACACACATTCATAGGGTTTATACATCAGCAAAAGCAGCCACTCCGTGTATTTCACCGGCATTTAACAGCCACAACATTACACTTCCTAACCCCCCCTTTCCTGCCTGACAGCAGGCCCAGACGCCGCGGTGAGGGGCGGGTTTCGCGCAGGCCGCCGCAGGCCGGGAATCCCTGACCCAGCCCGGCAGCGCCGGGCCCGGCGGCACGTCCGGCACGTCCCCCCCGCCAGGCCGCGGGAGCGCGGCCGAGC
>VYXC01005337.1:345966-372552 GCA_013397175.1 Platysteira castanea | reverse complement strand
AAGGGAGGAAGAGGAAGGGCCGGGCCGGGAGAGCTGGGATGTGCCTCAGGGGTCTGGCCGCCGGCACGGGGCAGGGCTGAGCCGGGCGGTGCTTCAGAGGGCCCGGTAGCCGTCACGAGGAAGCGCTAACGGCCTCTGTCCTCGCGGCTTCGGCCCTCAGCGTCTCAGCGCTCCCGGTTCTCCTCGCCTCAGCCCTCACTGCGCCGGCCCTCGGGACTCCAGCCCTTCCCAGCCCTCACGGCCACAATGTTTCCGGCCTCAGTAGCCTCCTGCCTGGCAGCGCCTGGGAAATGGAGCCTTATATGTGCCTCAAATTAAACAGTTTTTTAAGAGACTGAAGGGATTCAGGAATCCTAGGCATCCTGTCATGGGAAGGGGGATGAAGCCCACGCCTGTGCCATGGAGGGGACACAGGACTGCGAGGTGGGGAAGTGACAGCCCTCCCTGGCTCCTGATAAACAAGGCCTGGCTGCAGGGAAGGATCTCTGGTTCAGGTGGCTTTAGGAGTCAAATAAAAGTGTTTTCTCCCAGTGATCAGGAAATTAAAATATGATGGATACAGCACCTGTTCTCCTCAAGGAACAAAGGGGTCAGTGTAGATAGTTTTAATGGAAATAAATATTTTTCCGTGAGAAGCATCCTGTCAGAGCTCCTGAAATCAGTGTCCCTTCAGCAATAGGTTGCTAAAACACATCAAGTGAATTGTATTTTATCTCAAGTACCTGACATTTGGTGTTAGAACTCCAGAGCCTTGGCAGTGTAAAAAGCACTGTCATCATGGAAGAACAAAGGACAACCTCTCCTCATGCCTGGAATACCGAGAGCTGAATCACTGTGAGTCGATGCTCTGGAGATATTAAGAATAAATTCAGTTTGAGCATTCATTTATAGCAGCTGCTCAGGACTAGGTTTGCTGTGAAGCACTGGCTCAGAGTTTTCCTGCTGTGCAGTCAGGATGCAGTCCTTCCTGCCAGCAGCTTCATGGGGTGCCACTAGGCACCCAACCAATCTGGGGAGAAGGATTTGGGGATTTGGCATTAAGCTGCTCCACAGAATTCACCTGTACTCACCTGCCCCTTCATCCAGCTGTGGAAGTTGTTTTGTGCCAGGAGCTTGGATTCACTGAGTGATGTGTAGACCCTGTTTCATCTTCATCATCCTCTGAAGTTCTTAAGTTGTCAGTGGCTGTTCATAGGATCGTGGAATGGTTTGGTGGAAGGGACCTTAAAGCTCATCCTGTTCCACCCCCTGCCATGGGCAGGGGCACTTTCCACTGTGCGAGGTTGCTGCAAGCCCCATCCAGCCTGGCCTTGGACACCTCCAGGGATTCAGGAACAGCCACAGCTTCTCTGGGCACCTTCACAATAAAAAGGTGAAGGTGCCTCAGCACCTTCACAATAAAAATTTCTTCCCAGTATCCCACCTAACCCTGTCCTCTGGCAGTGAGAAGCCATTTTCCCTTCTCCTTGTCCCAAGCCCCTTTCCATCTTTTTTGTACACTCCAAACAATTACTCTTGGAATGTTCAATGCTCAGCTCGTCAGTGGCAGAGATGCAAGGTGCTGCCTCACCAAGATGCAAATTCCAGTGACTTCCCAATAACAACACCTCTCCCAGCTTCCCAGCTGGACCCCGGAGCGTTCAAAGTTGCAGAGCAGAGCTTCCTGGGAGAGACAGTGTGAAACTGCTGTTCTCAGAATAAATTCCCAGCCAGGAAAAGCGCACACTGATCCCACTCTCCGGAGAGGTAATGTTTCTCCCACCTGTCTTCAGAGCCCAGAACTGCAAGCTCATCTTTTCATGCATGATGGGAAGGCAAAGGAGAAAACACAGATGATGTTTTATAATATGCCTTGAAAGTACAAATCCATCTTCCTGAGCCGAATAGAATTCCATGTCAGTGGAAAAACAGCCCCATAAATACTGCCCAGCACCACATCCAGGTGCATTCCGGTCTCAACAGCTCCTTGATATATCCATGCTCGGGTGAGACCCCCACCTGCAGAGCTGCCTCCAGCCCTGGGATCCTCAGCACTGGAAGGACATGGAGCTGTTGGAGCGAGTCCAGCGGAGGCACCAAGATGATCAGAGGAATAGTGCAGCTCTGCTGTGAGGAAAGGCTGGGAGAATTGGGATTGTTCAGCCTGGAGAAGAGAAGCTCCAGGGTGACCGAATTATGGTCTTCCAGTACCTGAGGGGAGCCCACAGAGAAGATGGAGAGAGACTGCATGGGCCTGGAGTGCCAGGACAAGGGGGGATGGCTTCCCTCTGACAGGGTGGGATATTGGGAAGGAATTCTTCCCTGTGAGGGCGGTGAGGCCCTGGCACAGGGTGCCCAGAGAACCTATGTCTACCCCATCCCTGGAAGTGTCCAAGGCCAGGCTCGATGGGGCTTGGAGCAACCTGGGGTAGTGGAAGGTGTCCCTGCCCATGGCAGGGAGTGGCACTGGATGGGCTGTAAAGTCCCTTTGAACTCAAACCATTCTGGAATTCCATGATTTTGTATTTCTTTAGGAATGTGAATTTCCTTGGCACCTTTTGGTGCCTTGCTGAATCTCTCCACTCATGATTTGCATTTATTTGAGCTTGGGAGTGCACAGGTGAAGCTGCAGCACCACCAGGCAGGATTGTTCTGTTTGGGCCTGTTTAGAGCCCATGGGAATTTCTGCAGTAACTACAAGGGGCTTTGAAACGCCTGGGATGGAAAATACTCCCAAAGTAAGCTTATCTGTGCCTTGGTTGTGTCCTTCCTGCAGTGTTCCAGTTAGCAGCCTGGCCACATGCTCCTTGCTTAGTGCTCAATCCATGACCTTGTGTCAGTGCTCAGCCATGCTCCGTGTTGCTCCACGTTGTGGCTGTAGGACAAGAGAAAGAACCACACTCGCACACTGAGATGTCAGAAGGTGAATGAATCCAAGTGTTTATTTTCTCTCAATATTTGTACATTTCTCAATCCGACAATGGATTGGAAGTTGAGGTTAACACCTCTCCAACTACACTGGTTAAAAAGACTGTCCATCATGATTTCTCTCATTGTAAAAGAATGATAACAAGAAAGAACAGTTAAGTAAATATTGGCTATTATTTACATGAAAACTGTGAGAACCCTGACTCCAAAAAATGTAAATTCAGAAGGCTGAAAAAACCAGGGCGACATAGCATCATGGCTTGGATGGATTCCTGCATCAGCAGGTGGGGAGAGCGTTAGGAATGGCCCAGGTGTGCCCTGTGTGTGCTGCAGGGCACAGCTGTGCAGGAACCTGCACCAGGGACAGGTACAACCAGCATTCCTCATTCCCAAACAGCTCTTGGGGAACCTCCCTCAGCCTGGCTGTGGCTGGACTGTGCTGCTGTGCAGTCACTCCCAAGCCTCTTCCCAGCTGACTCCCTGGCACCTCAGCTTCCTCTCCCTAAAGCTCTCCCAGTTGCTTTCTTACTCCCCAAGCCTGCTACAAGGGCTGTGATCGATGCCTCTTCCCACCTCTCCCGGGTTTTCCCCTCCAGGAGTCATGTCTGGTGAGTAATGCCCATCCTCTCTTTCCCCAGGAACTCATTTCCACACCACAGGCGGATCCTGCAGCTCCATGACTCATCTTTTTCCAGATCCTCTGCATCCAAGCAGCAGCATGCTGGGGGTGATAGTAAATCTCAGAGTGAAAGCAGGATTTTATGGATGTGCTGATTCATCTTTCCTCAGAGCAGAGCTCTGTTATGTAAATGCCAGCAGCAGCTGGTGGCAGGAGAAGGGAGAACAGACTAATGGGCCATGGAAGGATTCAGGAGCAGAGACGCTTTAAGGAAGAAGCTGAATTGTAGCTGTTTCTTTCCATACTACTCTTTAAATAAATAAAAACTAAAGTTTTTGAGGGATTTTAGGAGTAGGAACTGATGACATTCAAATACCTATTGCTTTTCCCCATGTGGTGTTCTAGGGAGTTTTACTCTCAGTTGTAGTTGAGAGTAAAACTCAAACCCCTGTTTAATTTGTCTACAAAATTAAATGAACTTCCCCACAGTCAGCTTGTAACACCAGGTAAAGGTATCTCTCTCATATTTTATGTATGATTATTCTGTCCTCATGAGTCAAATCCTACTTTAGCTGCGTGTGAAAATAGGATTGTGGTTTGGCACAGCCAGAAATGTACAATTAAAAATCAAAAAATGAAAGTTTAGAGGGGACTTGTGGAGGTGTAATGGGTTTACCTGCATTGTACCTTTCCAGTAAGTGTAGATGGGGATGCACATGCCATGCACATGCGTGAATCCAGCTGGATTTAAACACTAGAACAAATTAAGCATTTTTAGCTCTTTCTTTTTGTGTGTGTATGTATTTTCTGTGCACATTTCATAGAATACCCTGAGTTGGAAGCAACCCACATGGATTTCTATGAACATCCTGCTCGTCTTGGGCCTTTCATATGGAGCTAAATGGCAAACAAGGATAGTAGTTAAATTAAATCCAAGTTTTTGTTTAACTGATTAAAAAAAAAAAAAAGAGCTGTTCAGAAGGAATTTTGGAGTTGGTGCCTTGTGCTACACAGTTGTGAGTAAAGGAATATTGAAAAGTCCAAGCTTATTTTAAGATCTTTAAATACAGAAACCTCAAATTTTGATATCATAGTTTATTTTAAAAAATAAATGAGGTGCAAAATAATTAGCACTAATTACAGTTGCTGGAGTGCAGGGTTCATGTGTGCAAACCAACATCCTGTTTTTGCAGGACAAATCTCCAAGTTTTCACTCCTTCCTGTGGTTTTCTACCTCGATGAGAGCTGTTAAATAACTAAATAGCTGTTAGATATTACACAAGATCTGCTCTAGGATTTTTGCTATTTTTAATAATTTAATATTTAATTTCTCTGCTGCATCATTCCAATCATTCCTCTAGATGGTGCCAGACATCCAAGAGTTGGGTGTAACATTATCCCAAAGGAAGGCGATGGAGGAACAGCCAGGACGCCGCTCTCCTTTGTTTCTAAATTCTACCTTGCGATAGTTCATCTTGTTGATAAATTACTTGTTCTGGGTGATGTAAATATGATGTTTTTCCTTTTGAGAATCCTAAAATCCATTCAGCAGAGCCTAAATTCCACCTGCCTGGAGCAGTGTCATCCCTTGCTCCATGGACGGATCCATATCTCATATTCCTTATGGCAGCCATTAGCTGGTGTGAGCTGTGATCAGTGTGTGCAGCCCTGCTGCGACTGGGGAAACTTAATCTGCCTGGTTTGCAAAGCAGTGAAATTTCTGATTATTGTCTAAACATTTATCTCTATTTTACACAGAAATGCCAAATCCAGCTGTGGCTGAAAGACCCAGGAAAATGGGGTGTGCCTGTGTGCTCTGGGCTCTGCCAGCAGAAGGATCAGGGGAATGATGTCAGTGTCAGGTCCATCCTCGGCATCTCTGAATTCCAACCTTGTACCTCAAAGTGCCTGGAACCCCCTGAGTTTTACACCAGCAAAATTACTACCGGGTGTAAGTAATGACCAGGTAGGGTTTGTTATAGGTGGCGTTACTACTGCACTCAGCACCATCCCTGTCTAAGGCCCTGACTCTGACCTGTGTCCTCTGGCTGGGATCAAGCCCCCTGTTCCCAACCTTTTCCAGCTTCTCCTGAGATGCCTGTGGCTGCTACCAGTCCAGGGGTCCCCTGCACAAGGATCTCACCCCAAAAATACCACCTGATGTCACTACTGGGCTAATTCAGCAACTTCAAGTCATGCTAAATATTTGTAAATAATCCTTTGATGTTTGGTTTGTGATTTTTGTAGGTTTTTAGGGCCAAATCCTGCATTTTTGGCTTCTCCTGGAGGCCTGGGCACATGGCATCCGACTGCAACTGGGAATTCATCACCTCTCTCCCTGGACATGCAAATTTTACTGGAAATCCCTCAGCTAAGTAAATAATTCTAATAAAATTACGTCCCTGTGTATCCCATGCCCTTTTCCATTAAGTTTTGAGGATTTTAATGTTTTAAATATGATTTTCATTTTCCCCCAGAAATATTGGGAAGGAGTGCACTAGGGTTTTTTAGAGTGCTGCTTTTATTGAAATAAAAGGTTATAAACCAGTTTGATGTATTTTTTATATTTATTGGTATCCCTAATATGCAGACTTTGTAAATAAGCTGACTAATACTCTTTAAATACAGTCTTATAAAATTAATTCTCAATTACTGCATGAGGTGATAGATTAGGAAACTGTCCTGTGTAAATTTGCCCACAGGAGTGTGAGTTTAGAATGAACTTTCACTAATCATGGAATCTGAGGATGAGATTTTGGAACGTTTCTCAAAGTGCTGTCCCATACAGGAATTCTCTTCCCATTTTTTAATTTATTGAGTCTAAAGCCTCTTCTCACGATCTTCAGTTTGAAATGACTTCTCCCTCTTATCCCTCATAAGGAAAAGCTTTAACATGGAAACCTCCATAAATGCCTCTGCAGTAAAGTGACCGCATATTTAGTTTAATTCTTGTACTTCCATCATTTAATGGACCTTCACATTCTCCTGTAGCCTTCCAGCTTTGTATCTGTGGGAAAAGTCTTTCCCCTGATTTCCTCAGAAATTCAGATTTCAGAGTGTCTTTTTATTTTTGGCCTTAAATTATTAGGGCTTGAAACATAACCTGCTAGAATATGCTTTGTGTGTCATCTTGATTTGGAGAGGCCTTACATTTTTGGAAGGTCCTTTAAAGTGTTTTTTTTTTTGTGATAGAAGGACTAATTTAATTTCATTTCAGTGAGGTAATTTTCAACACCTGCAAGTTCTTGCCCTGTTGGCTGTTTCCCTTTCATTTCTCTTACACCAATAGAAGTGTATTAGAGTTTGTGAAGTCCCCAGGTTCTGTGTGGTTGAGTTTCTGCTGGAAAACCTCTGTAGGTGGGAGGTGAAGCTGTGAAGGCACACGGTGTCCATAAGGACAGAACTGTGCCATCAGTCCTTGTTTCCCTGAGGTTTTCATTGTTCTCCCTGGATTGTAATGGGGCGAGTGCGGAATACAGTTGTAGAGGTGGAAAAAAGCATCTCCTGTTAGTTCTCCACATTGTCTTTGAAGTCTAAAGGATCTGCCATTTCCTGTTGAGGATCCTGTTCTCTCCATGTGTTTCCTGATGTCTCTGGACACCTTTCCCTCTCCTGCTCTGTGCAGTCAGTAGATCTCAGTCTCTTCATTTTTTTTCCTCTCTTTGCTCCTTCCTTTTGCTTGGTGATTGAGGTTGTTACAGGTAACACCTTTCAGGCCTTGACTTTCTTCCAAACCCATCTTCCCCTCTTGAGTTTGCTGCTGCCTATGGACTCTGCCAGCCCCCCATGCCCTTGTATTTGTGGAGTCCTTGCTGACTCCAGGATACCTCTGGAATGGCCAAGGAACATTTCCATGGAAGACACAGTGCATTCTGAAATGGGACATGGAAAAATCCCATTGAGAGTCATGCTGACCTCTTGGTGCAGGTTTTGAGCAGATACTGGAGAAATCCTGGGAGGTGAGCACTGAGGGAGAGATTTAAGGAGATCAGGGGCTCGTGAGAGGCATCAAGACTCTTTAAGCCTCATTTTGTCTTTCTTGAACATGGGGAAAACAAGCCAGGCTGCAGCACTCCCTCGCTGTCAAGAGAAGAAAGCAGCAGGACGAAATCTGTTGTTGGAATTTCCCTCCAGCAGCACGTCCAACACTCCCACCCGAGGGCAGCTGGGGTGAGCCATGGCCATGTTTGGGGGAACTCATCCCAGGGGATCTTGGTGTCCCAGAGCTGGGGACTCTGCTTTGTTCCCTGCAGCCCCATCTGCCCCCTCAGCCAAAAATGACATTTTTTACCAACTGCTTAAGTCTCCTGCTCCTGCTTTAACGATAATTTTGGGAGTTTTCAGCTGGACTCTGAGCTACCTCATCCAGGAATCCGCGTGGCAGCCCCGAGGTCCAGCCCCATCTGGGTGACAGAGTTTGTTTCCTTTGGCAATACGGATTTAACAACCGGGCTTCCAGCCCTGGGAATCATTTCCCTCAAATAGCTGCAAAATAAATGATGGGACATTTTCCAGTGCAGTGCTGCAACCACCCAAAACACCACTGTAAAATTCACAGAGGCCAGGCAGAGTGAGTGCATTAAGCAAGGCTTAGGGGGATTATGGAATTAAATTGGGAGCCCCTTCCACCCTTCCCCCAGTCAAAGACATTCGGAAATAAATATTAAAAAAGGGTGTTAAAACAATGGCTTTGGCTAAAACCTCTGCAAGCAAAGAAGCTCGTTGTGGAGGCTGTTGCTGAGCTGTGGACTGGTGTGTCCAGGCTGTGTTCCAGACGGTTTCCATCAGGGAGCTGGGGTAATCTCAGGAACACCCAATGGCCGTGGCTGGAACGCTCCCTAATGCCTCTGCTACCTGAATTCCCTCTGCAGAGGAGAAGTGCACCGGCCCCTCGTACAGCACAGGACCTTGCCTCCACACCTCTGGATCCTGCTGCTGGCTTTGGCATTCCTTATCCTCTGATGCAGTTCCCAGCTCCATCCTTCTCCCTGCATTAGGAGCATCCTGCTCCTTTCAGGGAGAGTTTGTGCAATGAAAGCTTTGCTTTAATCTGGGCTGGATTTAGCCAGATGCTGCAATCCCAGGAAGGCTTACACAGGGCTCAGGTCTGCCAGGGGAACGTAGCCTTGATTTGATAATCTGGGAATGGTTTATTTAAAATTAAAAACATAGAAAACCTTTAAAACTGCTTTTTTTGAGCTCCTTTGGGCCTTGCAGTAGAACAGGCACCCAAGCTCTCAGTCACATATAGGGCCTGGCACCCATGAAATGGGTTTTAGGCTAATGAGGCACACTCTGACTGCTTTAATTAAATTAATTAGAGCCAAAAAAGAAGCATTTCTCATTAAAGGTCTTTAGCATCATAATAACACAATGAATTTAAATATTTAATATAAAAATACATAAAATTAAATATTAATTTCCAGTACACCTAAAGAGCCCATTTGACCCAAATGACCCCACAAATATTCCCTTACCAGGAAATCCCTTTTCTTTGCATCATTACAGACCTTTGTATTTAAAATCTTTATTTTAGTGCAGTTCTCTTGGTAATAAAATAAATCAATGAGACACCTGTGCAGGAAGAAATAGGATTTACAGAGATTTTAAGCTTTTGGGGGCAAACATGGTGTATTCTTGCCCATGTCAGGGCCTGGGGTAGATAAGCACAATGACACCAGAGGCAGCTAAGTGTGTTAATTAGTGCTAATTAATAAAGGTACCAGGTTATCTTTGACCTTCTCACAGCCCACTGCAAGGGCTGAGGAGGAAGGATAAGGAATGAACAGGGGAATATCCTTTTGGTCAGAGTTTTTCCATGCCTGCCTCTCATCTCTGGCTCCCCCAGGTCCCAGGTCCCCCCGTGTCTTGGCAGGGAGCAGTGACACCTCATCCTGCAGAGTGGAGTTCCAAGGAATCCTGCAGCACCGTGGGAAGCTGCTGTCTGGGAAGGGGCTGGGGATGCTGACTGCTTGTGACAAGTCTTGCCTGGGAGAAAACCAACACGGCAGCGGTTGGAAACCTGAATGATGTCACTATGGCAACAAAATAACTCACCTTAAAATAAAATGTGCATTGGAAGCAACCTCATGTGCTCAGGGAACAGAGGGAGAAAGCTCCGATTTTTTAATATGTATATATTTTTATGTTTATGTATTTTTAAATATTTTTTCATCTTCCTGAATTCTTGCCCTGTTACCAGATGCTGATGCAGATATAAAAAAATATTTTAATTTCTCTCAGCAATAAAATGAAACAGAACACGATCAGACCTCCAGAAGAAGGAAAAATGTGTTTGCTGGAGGGCAGGAAAACCCTGAAGCTGTTGATAACTACAAGTCATTCTGATGGATGTGAGATCCAGACTATCAATATCTGCAGCTCACAGCAGTGATTCAGGACTAATTATTGCTGATATTTTTCATGGACATAGTCCATCTCTTTCCTACAATCCCAGACTCCATTTCCATATTTGTTCTTTCCAGACAGGTTTGTTTTCCCATTGTTTCTGTATTAAATAACAGCAACAGGTGGAAATTTAGGTTTCTCTGGAAATTCCAAACTCTCTCTGGCTCTTTTCATCCCATGAGCATCCCAGGCAAGTTGGAACCATGGTAACTCAGCCACAGCACTGCTGGTGAGATGCTCCCAAGTTTTCTCATAATCCTGGATGCTTTTAGACTGGAGTAAGTGACTTTGATCACCTCTGTGTCAGGGAAGCTGGGATGGGGCAGAGAGTGGTGTGGGTGAGACCGTGTGCTGTGCTGAGCTGCAGCAGCCCTGGCAGCTCCTCAGGGATCAAACGCTGGCAGCAAAGAGGAGTTGTCCTGTCAGGTTCTTCTCCTGCTTGTCAAAGGCAAAGAGCATTTATGGGATGAAGCGTAAGGCCATGTGTCGCCTTGTTTTCTGTAAGCCTTCTGTTTTTAACCTTGGAGTCAGATTTTTTCTCATAGTTTTATGTAAATAGTAGCCGATGTTTACTTAACGGTATCTTCTGTTTTTCATTCCTTTTGTGATATGACCACTTTGATGAGCATCTTTCTTCTCCAGTGAGATGGAGAAGGAAGTGACATGCTCTCCAATCCCTTGTGGAATTGGAATGTGTATAAGAATAAAATAATGTCAATAAATCAACATCATATCCTCCTTTCTGCTGAACCTGGCAGGTGTAAGAGCCTCTTTATTGTGTCTCCACGGACACAGCCATGGAAAGCCCAGCACCCTTGATTTGGTCCTGCAGCGACCCTTGACTAATCCAGGGTAAAAATAAAAACAAAAATTGTCCGGTATTTCACTGGGAAGCAGAAATCCAGCAACGCTTGAGTTTGAATCATCCAGATGATACGCTGCAAGAGGGGGATGCTGCTCTGGAAATCACACTGATGCCCAGGGACTGGGATCATGGTTCAGGTGGAGAGATGCTCCCGGTGCTCTGGCGGGCAGGGCAGGGCCAGAGCTATTTTAAGCCAAGCAGAGAGAGTCAGTGTTGGGATTGTGCTCTCCCAGTGTGTGTGTGCTGGGAACAGAGCGTCTGCCTGGGAATGGGCAAAGAAGTGCCAAAGGCTCCACAGTCACAGGTTTTCCCATGTTTTTTGCAAAGTTCAGCCTGTTCATAAAAGCTGTGGAAGGCCCAGCACATCCCAGCAGGAATCGCCAGCACCCACAGCTGCATGAGCAACTCTGGACTTCCAGTTCTTACAGTGCAAAAATAAATACATTTACAGAATAACTATATTTTATATAATATAATACTTATATAATATAATGCATAATTCTATATTGTATTATATTATATTATCATATTCCTATTTTCTGAGAGCTTTGCACCCAGTTCAATGGCAGTGAAAATAATTTACTTCCAACTGCTTCTTTTATAGGAAACCAGAGAAAGTGGATTAAAAGGACTGAGGTTATGAAGCATGAAAAAAATACTCCAAAAACACTGTGGAGGAGGAAAGAGAAGGTTCTGCTCTGGCCCTGGGTGAGTTCAAGTGGGTACTTTAGATACTTGGGTGCCAAATAATGCTAATAATTGAGAATGTCACATTTTGACGTCATCAGCACAGCATCCAGACACTGCCTCTCTCCTTCCCATCGGTATTTCCTTGCAATCCCACATTCTATGCAGCCTGTGATCATTGGGAGAGCAGGGAATAGCTGCTGTGCTTCCCTGCTCCCTGGCAGCGCGGGAGGGATGAACTGAGACTGAAATAATTTCCTACCATTGATGTGAGGACGACTCCAACACCGGCTCCGGCTCCGTTCACATCACTCCTGCTCCCCATCTCTGCAAGGAGAAATAATCACTTGCCTTACCTCTGGGTTTAATTAGTCCCTGCTCCGGGGCTAATTAGGAGCGCGGTCCGCGCGGAGGTCGGGGCCGGCGCCCTCCCTCCCTCTCCCGTCCCCGCTCCACCGCCGCTCCCGCTCCCGCTCCCGCTCCCGCTCCGTGCCATCTGCCATTGCCATGACACTGGCTTTGCTTTTCACGCCTGGCTGGGCGCGCTGGCTGCGCGGGGTAATGGGGCTATTTTTTCCCCCCTTGGCCTTTGGAAAGGAAATAATTATAATAAACCCAGGAATGGCTGGAACTGCTTCGCGCTGCCCTTTTCCTTCCCACTTTTGAAGCTTTTTAGCATTCAGTTTTCCAGCAATTGGGAGGAAAATTGCCCTGAAAGAAAGAAACAAAAATCTGTGTTATTTTTTAAACACCCCCCGCGCCACACAGGCAGCTGCAGAGAATTTCTCTCCCAAAGGGATGATGTAATGGGCTTTGTCAGCCAATGCTGGAATGAATAAAACCCGAGACCCGAAATCCATCCAGGCTTTTGATGAAACTCCCGAGGTTCCTGGAGCAAGTGGTCACCAAAATGGGCTGGAACCGCTGGTTTTGTCATGCAGATCTGGAGAGAAGTGAGATGGAGAGTCAAGGGCTCCAACCAGGGAGTAACCAAAACCACCAGGGTTTGTCCCTGCTGAGGGAAGGGGACCTTGTGTGGGGCATCTGGGGACACCCAGCAGGGGGGTGCACAGCCCTTGGTGCTGGGACATCAACCTAGGCTTCAACATCCACCACAGAGTCATTCCTGATCTGAACATGGGACCTAAAACCACATTTTAGAGAGAGATATATGTGTATATTTAATGTCATGTATATTATATATAAAATTATTGCCCAGAGAAGCTGTGGCTGCCCCATCCCTGGAAGTGTCCAGGGCCAGGTTAGATGGGGCTTGGAGCAATCTGGGATAGTGGGAGGTGTCCCTGCCCATGGCAGCGAGTGGAACTTGATGGGTTTCTGGTCCCTTCCCACCCAAAGCAGTCTGGGATTCTGTGATATGTATAAAACATAAATATATAAACTATACACAGATATCACCAATTCCTGCTGCAGCAATGGGCACATTGTTGCTCTCCCAAGGATATCATGGGATGCTGAGGCCAGGAGATTTCTCCTCTCACTCCATGACTTATCCCAAGTTTCTTTCTAGATTTCTTGGAGCCCCTTTAGGCACTGAAAGAGACTCTAAGGTCTCCCAGAGCCTTCTCCAGAACACCCCCGGCTCTCCCAGCCTGTCCTCATAGGACACACACCACCGTTCCCATCACCCCAAATTTCTGCAGTGAAGAGGCTGTGGGGCTGGCAGGGAGAGCACCTAGCACTCCAGAAGGTTCCAGCTCTTGCAGGGACATCACACTTCCAAGTGATGGGGGAAGAATCATGGATACATTTTGCCTTGGCTGCTCTCTGATCCCTGCTGGCCTTGTGCATCCTCGCTGGGCATTCCTGCAGTGGGAGCTGGGACAGAGCTGCTGCCACCATCCCCCAGTCCTGCAGAGCCACTGCCATGGTGCCACATCCAGAGATACCATGGGAGCTGTGGTACCATCTCCTCATCCCAGTGCCATCACCCCAGGCAGCTGGATAAGCCCAAATTCCCAGGGATGATCTCATTGTGTGTGCAGAGCAGCCATGCAGGAACACCCAGCCAGGACCACCTAAGAGGCCACAGCACCAAGTAAAGCTGGGAAGATTTATAGCCAAGATGGGCTAAAAAGGGTGATGGAAATAATTCCTGAACCCAAATGGAGCAACACTGGGAGCTGGGAGTCTGGACCCCTTCTTCAGCCCAGTCGTGGCCATCACCTCACCTTCAGCACCAGCAGGACCCAGCAAACCTGGGCCCTAGGGTGGCATTTGGGGAGGGAGTTTTGCCAAGAGCTGGAGGATGTGGTGCCCTTTTCCTCCTGGGAAAAATTCAGCTCCAATGGAGAATATTCCTGGGAACACACCTGTACAAGGGGGATGTGCACAGCCCAGGCCAGTGGCATAGAGCTTGGCAGGGACACAGGTGGTACCTTGGGTACATCCAGACCATGTGTCCGTTCCCACCAACAGCCACATCCGGTGGACAGCAGGGAAGTTTTCCTCCTTTCAAAGTGTCCAGAACGTGGCTGGAGTGGCTCAGACCAAAGTGGGGGTATAAACCTGTGTCCCCCCCACCCCCCAGCTCCTTACAGAGGTCCAGAGCCAGGGACAACTCCAGGTCCTCTCCCACCACCGTAGGTTGTTGGTCCTGCACTGGTGACATGTCTTTGTGTCCCATAGCCCCACCAGATCATTTTCCAAGAATTTGTGTAATCACTTCCTAAGCCATTATGATTCCTGGGCTCCATGTGGGCAATGAGTTACATGGTTTAATTAGTCATTGTGTAAAGTATGTTCGTTTTGCATCTGCCACTCAGTAATTTCATTTGGGGCCTCTTTGTTTGCTTTGTGTCCCCACACAAGAGCCACTGACCCCTATTCACTGTCCCTGTGCCGCTGCACCAGGGAATACAAATCCCGCCTCCTTCCCCCCCCCATTTGTCAATTCTTTGCGAGACAAAAAGGGTAATTTGTTTAATTGTTGCTGATATAATGTCCTAAAAGTCTCCTTTCCCCTCCAACAGTTAATTACACTTGTTAATTATTTTAATTATTCCCAGGGTAATGCTGTACGTATAGAGGAGCATAGGAGTAAACATGGAGCAGGGAAGTCGGGGTTTACTCCAAGATCTCCGTTGATAACCAGGCTGTAACCACATGGGTGGTGAAACCAAAGCAGGGAACGTTTGGCCTGGATTTGGAACTTTCTGTTGGCAGCATGGAAGGATTTATAGGAGGGGAAGGCAGATCCTGCAGAATTTCCCTCGGATGAGGCCTGGAGAGGCGACTCCAGCCTTTCTCTCCTGGCAGAGACGGTGCAAAATGGAACCACGACTTCGGGAAGCACTTCTGGTCACCACCTCGGTGACGGTGAATTTACATGAAGGAAGAAACCAAACCAAGCAAACTTCCAGCCCGCTGGAAAGCTGAGGCTCAGCCTGAGGCTTAGGGACAGCCCACCTCCAACTCCAGCCGTGTTCCGAGGGGAGCGGCGGCCCCGGATCCGTGAACAGCAAAGCTCATTTGTGGTCCCGCAGAGCAGCCTCTGCCAGCGCCCCCGGAGCCAGGGTGAAACCCGAGAGCTGCCGCAATCCAAACCTTCTCCACAGCTCCTTTTATCTTCCTGGGGGGAAAACAAACAGCGCAGAAGCCGGAGCTTTGTGGCTGGGATGTCGCACATCTGGTTTGAGCTCCAAGAAAGGCACTTCCACCCCCTCCCCGAATTGTTCATGTTAAACAAACAAAATCCTGGCAATTCTGCGAGATTTTGGCTCTGGATAACTTTGGAGCAGCTTTGACTGAGAATTCCAGGCTTGTGCTACACTTCACCCCCAGTGGAAGCGGTGCACCTCACTCGCTGGGAGGGAGGCACTTCCAAAGGGGAACAGCCGTGCCCTGGAACCCCCTTACCGGGAATGCTGCCGAGCCTGGGAGCCGGGAGGGGTCTTGACCATTCTGTGTTTAGGTTTCAATCCAGCATTTTTCTCTGTGTTATTTATGCTTCCTCCCCTCCCCCCTTTTAAGAACGTCTGGAATTGTTTAAGATGTGTCCAACTGTATTAAGTTGCCTTTTGAGAGCTTTATGGTGTCGATTGGATTCCCGCTCTTAGGAACAGAGCTTTCCAGTTGCCATTTTTCCTTTTTCTATCACATCAGCACCAACTTCCTTTCAGTGCTTTCAGGTGTTACTGCAGCCCAAAGTTCATGCTAATCCCTGGACATCACTTGCAGATTCCCATTTGATACAGTTCCAGTGATTCCCTGGTTGGTGCTGCAGGAGGAAGGGAGAATCATTCCTCTGGGATCTTCTCCCACAGGCCCCTCCTTGTTGTCTTCCAGCAGAGGTGGATAAATCAGGGCAGATCATGGAATCATGGAATCACAGAGTGGTTTGGGTTGGAAGGGACCTTATACACCCTCTCATTCTATCCCTTGCTGTGGGCAGGGACACCTTCCACTATGCCAGGTTGCTCCAAGCCCCATCCAGCCTGACCTTGGACACTGCCGGGGCAGGGCAGCCACAGCTTCTCTGGGAACAGATGAGAGGTGTGGATGAAGGGGGTGGGAGCAGCTCTAATCCTCTCTCCATCCCTCCTTGACTGACCCTAGCCCAATCCCAGTCACACCCCTTCCAAAGCAGGGGACAATGGCCACGTGAGTCATTGGTGACATCTGTCCCCATGTCCACACTCACTTGTGACCAGTTCCAGCGCCTCCAGGCACTGGGACAGTCTCTGGAAGCCACATTGACATTGTTCCTTCCAAGGGCAGTGGCTCCTCGAGAGCTGCCCAGCGCCAGGCCCAGGGTGTTCCCGGCTCCTGGAGCCCATCCAGGGCATCAGGTTTCAGAGCGGGGGCTCCCGGCAGCTGCACGGGAAAGAAGCAGCACCACTGGGACAGTCAGAAGGAGGAGCCGTCCTTTCCATTCCAGGAATTCAATTTTCTTTCTCCTTCATCAGATTAACACCAGTGTAACTCCATCAAGTGCCAGGGAGCAGCTCTTGATCTGAAAATCAGATCTGTCAGAGTGTCACAGAATCCCAGACTGGTTTGGGTTCGAAGACACCCAAAATATCAAATATCCTCTGGTTCTGACCCCTGCATTTGGGACACCTTCCACTAGCCCAGGTTGCTCCAAGCCCCATCCAGCCCAGCCTTGGACACTTCCAGGGATGGGGCAGCCACAGCTTCTCTGGATACCCTGTGCCAGGGCCTCCCCACCCTCACAGGGAAGAATTCCTCCCCAGTATCCAATCTAAATCTACCCTCCCTCATCTTAAAGTCATTCCCTGTGCCCTGTCCCTCCATCGCTTGTCCCAAAGTCCCTCTCCAGCTCTCCTAGAGCCCCTTCAGGCACTGGAAGGGGCTCTAAACTCTCTGCAGAGCTTTTCTTCCCCAGGTGAGCACTCCCAGCTCTCCCAGCCTGGCTCCAGAGCTGAGGGCTTTTCTGGTTTTTGTGTACAGTCACTTCACTCAAAGGAGCAAAGCTGGATGTGGGATGAACCTGAAAAACCCTTCCTTTTATGTGTTTGGAGGGGTTGTTTTATTTTATTTTCCCCCATTCCCTTTTTTTTTTACATCCCAAGGACCTCACTGTGATTTCTGTTCTGTGCTTGCTGAGGCAGCTGTGCCTTTTCCCTCCTGATCCTCCTGTGCTGCTCCAGCATGTTGCTGATGGTGGAGACCAGGATGAAGTATGAAGGTGCCTCCTCTGGTTTCCCCCTCCCTCCCAGGACAGTGACCAGTGTTTTCTAAGTGGTTTTCAGTAGTTGTATTGTTCTGAGCAAACAAAAGCAAATGCTTGCCCAGTTCTGTTGAAGATCCCATGAGGACACTGTGAGGACACTGTGCTGCTCTGGGAGCCTGCACCAAAAGCTGTATCATGGAATTACAGGAACATTTAGGTTGGAAAAGCCCTCCAACTCCATGGAGTCCAACTGTTCCCCCAGCACTGGCAAGGCCACCACCGGCCATGTCCCCAAGTGCCACATCCACTGTTAAATCTCCCCAGGGATATGACTCCAGGCTGTGCCAGGGCTGGACAACCCTTTTTTCCCTAATATCCAACTTAAACCTCCTCTGGTGCAACTTGAGGCTGTCTCCTCTCATCCTGAGGAGGTCTCTACGTGGACACCTCACCATGGCAGGGTGTTGCCAACATAGCTCAAATCTCTTGCCATGACACCACCTCAGAACCATCACTATCTTCAGACTCATGAATCTCTTCACTGTTGCATCTTCAAGGTCCCTGGTTGTTAGGATGACTAATGATAATCAGCAATTCTGTGGATCTTTCCTAACCAGCATCACACCCAGGAACACCCAGAGCCCAGGGAGCAGCCAGCCAAGGACCTCAGGGAAGGCAGTTTCTCCACAAATTCCAAAGAAACCTGAAAGTAGGTTGACTCAACAGTTTGAAACCTCTCCTTTTCAGACAAAATAAGTCAAGCTTGGGAGCTGCCATGGAGCTGGCCTTGGATTCAGTGTCTAGACACCAGGACAGCTGTGAGGAGGGTTTGGCATAAACCAGACAATCCATTCAGTTGTGCAACTCTCTCAATACCCCATGGCTCTGAAAAGTTATGAATTTGAGCAAAATGTTCTTGGGCAATTTTCTGTACTTATTTGAAAGAGGAATTTGATTAGAACAATAGTTATAGAATTAAGAACAACTCCCACCCCGGCACTCAAAAAAGAAATAACCAAAACCAACCAGTCAGTTGTATGTTCTGTGTAACAACCTCTGGACTCAGATGGAGAGACACAACTTGGGATCAGAGTGACCTCATTCCAAAGGGTGTTTGTACCTTGGCATATGGACGGATCCTGTGCTAAGAAAATATCAGCTATCTTCAGTGTCTGCTGCTTAAATAACTATGCTTGAGACACTCAGCGACTGGAGGCTGGAGCCAAGGAGATGGTCCCATGGCACCAGGGCTGGGAGAAGGGGGTTCACCTTCCTGCAGGACTGGATTCCTGTTTGAACCCCTTTTAGAGAAACCACTGGGGTGGGAAATACACAAATCTAAAACATTTCCAATATGCATTTTCTCCCTGGAGCAGTACAGGCCCACTGGGATTTCTCATGGACTGCTGGCAAAACTCATCGAATCATGGAATCCTGGAATGATTTGGGTGGGAAGGGAACATAGAGATCATCTGATCCCCATCCCCTGCCATGGGCAGGGGCACCTTCCACTAGCCCAGGTTGCTCCAAGCCCCATCCAGCCTGGCCCTGGACACTTCCAGGGATCCAGGGGCACCCACAGCTTCTCTGGGCAGTGCCAGGGCCTCCCCGCCCTCAGAGGGAAGCATTTTTTCCCAATATCCCATCTAACCCTGCCCTCTGTTTAAAACGATTTCCCTTGCCCTGTCACTATGTGCCTGTATAAAAAGGTCCCTCACCCCCCCTTTTTATAGGCCTCTTTAGGCGCAGGAAGGTCTCCCAGGGCCTTCTCTTTTCCAGGCTGAACACCCCCAGCTCTCCCAGCCTGCCTTTGTAGAGAGGAAATTCAGTGAAACATTTTTAGGTGTAAGTCAGGATGACATTTGAACTATTGTTGGATCATGTTCCAACTGGGATGTTCAGTCTCCCTGGTTTTACCCACATCTCAGCACACTTGCACCAAGCACAGGGAATCCAGCTACTGCTCCATCAGTTTTCACTGGAGGAGAGACCAGAGCATGCCCCAAAATCTCTGCTGGATTAAGGGAATACACTGCCAAGGAAAAGGCCCCTCAGAACTCCCTCACCTTCACTGCTGAGGAAGCTGGAGCCCAGTTAACCAAGCATTTGTACAGAACAGGTGAGGCAGCAGGAATAAAAATCCCTGGTGCCTCAGGCCTGGAAAATGAAATCCACACTTAAAACATCTTCTAGTGGCCCTGGGGGACTGATCCTGAACCCCACTGAATCCAAGACACTCTCATTGAGATGCTGTTTGGGGTTTAGACACAAGATAAAATATTCAAGCTCTTGGAATGTCCCATGGCTGGACTGTGGAACAATTTAATGGGAGAGAGAAGGTTTCTGCATTGCAGACATTTTTCTTTTTATTAAATATATCCTGTACTTGGTCATGGATGTGAAGAGACTTTCTATAAAAGCAGGTTTTAGCAGGAGTTGATGAAGTTGCACAAAACAGAACTGGGCCGTAACCCCAGTTCACTGGTCCATCCAGCTGTTCTTTCCCAGAGTAAGGAGGCCCGGAGTAATGGAAGTCACACAACTGAGGCAGAGAGGGGCTTGAGCCCCAGCCAAAAGCCCAAAGCTCTCCAGCCCCATGGGTTCTCCCTGTCCCACTGCAGTTCTCCTGGAACTTGGGAGCTTTCCAGCAGCACAAGCAACAAACCACAATCAGCTTTTGAGGAGTCTTTTTTATTAAGATAAATCCAGCAAAATTCCTAACAGTGGGTACATACAACCAACCTGCCCTTTTTGAAAAGAAATGTTTGTATTTCATTTAAAAACAGGATTACACTTTTATTTATTTATTTTTCTTTTTTTTTTCAAAACTGACAAAATAAAATTACATTTGGGAAACAACAGATTTCCAGCTCTTAGGTTTTTTCATGAAAATAGCTCACCTTCTTTATAAAAGCAACCCACAGAACCACTGGAATGTTTCACACGGTTATTTGTTTTGAGACCTCCCCACTTTAAGAAACCGTACAACACATACAAGGGAAAAATTAAAATCTGAAGTCTGTAAGCATGACTTACACAAAAAGGGACACACTGACAGAAGTCAAAAGCTACCACCACTTATTCTTTCCATGTACCATACAAACTATTACAATCACAAAATTTAAAAACAATGACTTTTTTTTTGTTGTTTTGTTTTGTTTGTTAGGGATTTAATTCCCAAGTAACCGAGATGAAGATGTTCCATAATTAAATTCATGCTAAAAAAACCTGCATTTATAAAATAGTTGATAAAAATATTCCTCTCTGTTAACAATACAGCATGGAGGTACGGATACCAAATGATGGAGATATAGGGCAGGGTTAACATTACTCGGACTTGGCTTCCTTATCATCAGATGCTTCAGCAGCTGGTGCCTAGAAAAGGGTTGGGAAGAATAGAAATATTACTGGTAATGCTAATTGGATTCCAATCTAACCAGCATCAAAAAGAGATCAGTTTGTTAACACAGACATGGACAAGGCTTTGTGTGGATACACAGGAATGCACAGAAAATACTGACACAACAACGGGCTGATAATTCTTAAAATGAAAACACAGGAGTATTAATTAGTGAGGTACTTTTGGAATAAGTGTCTGCAGAGAGGCAGAGGTTTGGAATGTATCTTAGACTAGGATCAATGATATGTTAGGGGAAGTTCAAGCCCTCATCACAGGGAAGTGGAAGAATTACACATCAACCACGACCCTGCTCTGTCCAAACTTTGGGCAATCAGTTCTCACCTTTCTTTATGAAAATGTGCTTTTACTTTTCGAGTCCACACATCAAACCTGCAAAGCTCCCTCAAAGCCCCTCTGAAGCCCATTAGCCAGGTAGTGCTTTAACTAAGCAGCTGCTGATCTTGTTTTAGAAATGAAAGAATAAAGGACCCTTGGCTGGATGGTGACACTCAACCCATGAAGAGACACCACTGTCAGTGACAGAACACAACGGGCAAAGAGAGCCCTGAGAAAACACTGCTTCACTATCAGCAAGGAATCTGCTGGGACAATCCATCAGCAGCTGATGGAGCTTGCAGCTGGACCTAGCAAAAGGCAGCTGAGGTAAGGAGCTGCCACAGCAAGGACCTGTGAGAAGAGGCTGCAGATAAGAGACAAGACCGAGTTTACTTTGCAAATCTCTCGTTGAATTGTTCTGAGGCAAAGAATTGTTTTAAAGAATTGTGTAGAACTCAAAACCAGATTTCTGGCCCAGCACCAACCTGTGCTGAGCAGCAGAGGAACCCAGCAGTCCAGAGAGGACGTGCAAAGTCAGCTCAGGGCTGGAGGGTGATGATCTGCCTGGGCTCCATTGTTCCCCAAACCTTGGGCATTGCTGTGAGCCAGCCCTGAGAGGGACCCTGGGCCAGCAGACAGCACCTGTGGAAGGGCTCCAGCACAGCAGGAAGGAGTTGGAAGGAGAAGGCCATTCCTGCAGGCTGTCCCTGGGAGCTGCCCTGGGCAGGTACCACAGATGCTCTGTCCTCCCAGGGTGGCACCCCCACCCTCTGGAGCCCAGCAGAGCTCCTGCAGCTGTACTTCCAGCACATCTGGCTCTGTTCCCAGCTTTAGTGGAGCTAAAGTACCTCATTAGTTTTGGTATCTCCATTTTCAGAGTGGTTTTCTTCTTTAGCATCCTCTTGTTTAGTTTCCTCTTTGCCTTTGGCTCCTTTCTTCCCTTTTGTTGCTGCCTTTTTGTCCTCCTTTTTATCATTTGCTGCTTTTTCTTTCTGTAAGGAAAACAGACAGTGATGTATTTAATCCTAATTTCCACCTTGTACATCAGCATGTACTCAACTCCAAAACTCTCTGCACAACCTCCTTCCACCCCCGAAACTTCTTATTGACCAAGACGAGATCAAAGTTTCACAGGAGAAGTGTTTTCCTTCTGTCTGTCTTGAACGTGCTACAGGGAAGTGCAGAATATAAAAGCAGCCATGGCTGGGGTTAAAAGAATCCTTATTTTAAATAGGCTTTCAATTAAATTAGCTAAAAAATGTTGAACTGGCCTGTATTTCTGCCCTGCTGCTGAAAGGCAGCCACAGAACAAAACCAACATGTGCAAACACCAGAATACTTCAGATGTGCTGTTAATGCTTATTCAGAAAATTGTAACAAAGCTGTAGGCAAAGGACTTTCCCCCTTCCCTGCCAGAAATACTCCTTGTGATAATAAACCTCTTCTGTGCCAGAAAAACTGGGGGCAACAGCATCACTTTGATAACCAGAAGAGCGTTGCATTTATTATTTAAGTGCAGTTTCTTATATGTGGATCAGGCTAAATCAAAACCAAACCCAAAACTTGATGCTTCTGTAGTAATAATCTTCCATAGGCAAGGTCAGACCCTGACCCAAATACCCGACCCTCATTAGTTTCACTTCCAAGGATGTGCCTCTTGCTGCCAGTAAGTACCAGCACTGGCTCAGCCCCTTGCTTGATTAACCTACTTCCCACAGAAGAACCAGAAACCCAGCAAGATCTACTCACGGCTGAGTGAGGATCAACAGAAAATTACTTGATACACATTTATATACTCAGAATATTTGTCTCAGTGACTACAGGTTACCAAAAGTTTCCTTTCTTACTTCAAGCCCTCAGTTATTAATGCACAAAATTAATTCACCTTAAAAATGAGCTGTGAAGGGCAAACTCAAGAGTGTAAGGGGTAAAGTCACCTGATTCTTCAATGATTACAACTTCACCAAAATTGACAGCAAATCCTCCAAGAATGCAGAAAATTTAAGATGGGGTCAGTACATCCAATGAGTGAGGATCTCTTGTCTCCCTAAGCTCTCACTCCTCAGTCTGAGGGACTTCATCCCACCTGCAGAACTCTCCTACAGTGTGGTGTCAGGAGTCCCTGTCTTGGGAACACCCAGTATCCTGGTGCTGTTCGGCAGTGAGATTTAGAATTACAACTGTGCTACGGCACTGCTGATCTGTTCCCTTATCCCACTAAAAAACCCACAACAAAGTATTAACGGAGCTAAAACCAATTCTCTGTGCTGGGAAAGCCCCTCTTCAGAAAGCCCTGGAGGAGAATGCACGGAAACTGACTTCCATGGCTGGACTGACTGGAGAGAAAGGGTCCCACAGGACACAACAGGACCTCAGCTACAACACTGTGATCATTTTCCTCAATACTTTTGCTCTAGACATAGCAACAACAGTTCAATAATTAGGTCCTGTATTTTAGAAGTGACAAAACTCCTTTCCCAGCTCCACGTTTTTCAATATGGCAAAGTTTAACAAGTGAAATCTATTCTGACACACAAGAAACCATTCCAAGATCCTGAAGGTTGATAAGTAAAGCACTTGGGGCAGACACAAATAAAAAATGCTTCCACAATTCTTACTCTATCACCCTTTGCACAGGTGTTGATGAAGTTTGAGGAGCTCTGGAGAGCAAAAATATAGCTCGAGTGTCCTGGCTTCAAACAGCACCTCAGCAGCAGGAAGACCAATGCTTTCCAAGTCCAGCTGGGGGCAATTCCCAAAGCACAGCTCCCAGGGGATCCCTGCATGATCCCACAGGGAGACCACATCATCCACTTGTGCAGTGGGGGCCCAAACTAAGCTTTGTCAGTCCCTTACAGCCCTTAACTTTTTCATCCCTGTTCCTACAACTTTTCACATTCAGTGTTTAAACCCCGAGATGTGTCCATGAAAATAAGAAAGAAAACTTGGGAAGAACCCAAATACAACAATGTGGGTCATGCACTGCTGCCCTGCCCTGTGTGCCACCAGCAGCTGGCTCTGCTCTGCCTGGGGCACCAGCCACTAGAGGGAAGTGCAATCCAGAGTGCCCAGCCCTCCATCCAACCAGGAACGTGGTCCAGAATTCCAGCTGCATGGCCAAGGTGGAATGGGAAAACCTTGCTCTGCACAGCACTGAGATTACACAGCTGAGTCCAAAATGACACGTGGGGTTCTCTCTTTTCCATGGCATCTCTGCTGCTCCACACAGGATGTGGAGGGAAGTCTGGGAAGTCTGCTGTGCCATAGGCAATGACAAATTCCTTTTCAATGGAAAAGGACAAAGCTTCTGGTTCCCAGCCCATCATCCCCCTCTGCAACCAAAGCGTCTCTCCCTGCTCTGCTTTGCCCACCTCGCCATCCCAAACCACAAGGAAAATGTGTGATGGGAACAGGTTAAAAACAATCACTGAAGTTTTGTTGCTGGGGTGTTCATTAGTTTTTCCGTTTTGGGGGGTTTTTTTAGCTGCAAAATCCTAAATATTTACAGAAAAATTTAACAAAAAAGCACTGCAAACTGATGGCTGGGAAGATGATAGGAAGGGGATGGAAAGAAATCCCTCATGGACTGCAGAACTGCCCCCTTTGAAATTTCAAACTGTTGCTCCAAACAAAAAAAGAGCTTTAAATAGTTTCTTTTTGAACTATACTGTCAGACATGCCAATGTTTTTGACATTTCCAAAAATATCCAGCCAAAGGAAAGGAGTCTCTAGAACTCTGAGTGATTAAAATGTGATAAACTGATAACTAACTGCAGAGAGGGCCCCAGAATAGAAATATAGTAAGAAACTGTAACTAGAAGCATGATCTTCAATGCCTCTTCTAATTGAGTCTCTGATCTCTATTCCAAGCATCATTTTCCCAACAATGCATTGTATGAAACTTCAGAACGGCCTTGTAAAGCAGCAGCAAAGCCTCACCACAAGGGACTATAAAATCTCCTCAGTTTACCACATTCCTTCAGTAGAAACTGGATAAAATTATGTCTTTCCCATTCTTCTTGCTCACATAATTCCATCTTAAAGCTTTCAGAATAATTACGAAAAAGCAAAGTGGTTAATTGTGGGGGTTTTTATCCCTGTAAACACCTCAAGAGGGAAAATATAACTTCAGTTCAAGACCCTTACCTTAGGTGCTGCCTTTTTGGGCTTTGGCTCCGGTTTGGGTGGAGCAGGTTTCTGCAAAAAACACAAGAAACAAGTCAGGTGAATACCAGAAATAAATATTTATATTTTTATAAGGAATACGTTGGAACTTCTGAGAATTATTTACCCAACAGTTGGCCCTGCAAAAAATCAATGGGCAAACTACCAGGCTAAGGAGCGAGCAAGTGATTTACAGAGCCACGAGCATTGGTATGGAGAAGTCCTACAGGGAACAAATCCATCCTGAAACCAATATTCTTTAACTCTGGATACTTGTGTCCAGATGGAATGTGCACTACCACAGACATTGCATCTCATGTGAGAGGCCTGCGACATGGGGATGTTCAAGGAACGGAAACATGGAATGGGAATTTTAAATATTGCGATACTCTAAGCATGCCTTTCCCAATTCTGGGGGGAAAAACCCGGTATCTTTATCTGATATTCGACAGTTATCTTTAACTGTCCCCATCCCAAGTGATATAGTATTAAAGGATAAAGAGAGATACTCACAGCAGATAGTCTGGCTGACCTTCTCTTTGGCTGCATAAGGAAAGATATGTCAGTAAAATTCAGAGAGCACATAAAGCACAGCTTTCTCAGAATTTCCACCCAAAATAACAGGGCATCATGAGGCCCCATAAAATCCTAGGATTTATGAAACCAGGAGCATTATGGTGAGGGCCTTGATGACTCCCCATCCCTGGAAGTGTCCAAGGCCAGGCTGGATGGGGCTTGGAGCAACCTGAGACAGTGGAAGGTGTCCCTGCCCATGGCAGGGGGTGGCACTGGATGAGCTTTAGGATCCTTTCAACCCAAACCTTGCTATGATTCCATGATCCTTGTAGGTCCAACTCAGGGTATTCTATGACTTCCTAGAAGTGCAGCTTTGCTCAGCAGTTCTCTGCTGCTGCCACTTTACTCCACTGACGTGGTAAGGGATGAAGTTTCTTTACTTGCAGGAGTTGTGAGGCTGAAAGCGACATGTTCCCACTGGAACCGATGGTCCCTAACCTCAGCCCAGTGGAGCTGCTGGACCCCCAGCACCACCTCAGGGGGTTCACCTGTCACCTCAGGGGACAGCAATGGCCCCAAGCACCCCCAAAACAGGAATAGGGCCACCCCCAGGGGCTGAACACCCCTCATAAGCTGCGTGGGGTTCCTAATTTCTGCAGAACCCCACAGGAATTCTTGGAGTGGGGACCACAAACAACTCCTACCTCCTCCTTTGCCTCGCCTTCAGCTGGAGCCTGCAAGGAAAGCGAGACACTGAGGTGAGAAGGCAAGACCATCCCGTGTGACCGCACCTGAGCCCTGAGGGGAGCCGAAGGGGGCTCACAGGGCCCCCCAGCACCACTCGCAGCAATGGCGGCCTCCCCCCAGCCCCGCCGCCTCACGGACTACAACTCCCACAATGCCCCGCGGCCGCTGCCTCTACGCCATCACGTCGAGTTCGAAAAGTTCCCGCCAATTTCCCCTCACATAACAAGGTCGCCGCAGGCCTCGCAAGGACAATGAGGGACAACCGGGAACGCGGCGATCGC
>VYXC01005337.1:206448-334664 GCA_013397175.1 Platysteira castanea | reverse complement strand
CGCGTCCCCTCGGCGCGGCCCCGCCGCCATGGCTCCCCCGCCCCCTCCCCCGCACGTCTCGCGCGGCTCGTCGAGAACGCGCCTCCTCTCCCCTTTCTTTCTTCTTTTTTATTTTTTTTCCCTTTCCTTTTTTTACAATTTCTTTATTTAATTAATTTTTAAAAAACCATTTTCCGCCCTTCCGGGCGCGGGCGGTGGCAGCTGCGAAGCGAGGCGGGGCGAGCGCTCCCACCGCCTCCCCGCGCCCGCAATCCCGCCTCAGCCCCAGCCCGCGCCCGAGCCGTCCTCACACACCCACCGCCCGCCCGGCTCTGCATCCCGCCGCTCCCAGCATGGTCATCAAGGTCTACATCGCCTCCTCCTCCGGCTCCACGGCGGTAAGCGGCGCCCGGCGGAAAATTGTGCCGGGCGGGGGGCGCGGGGGGCGGCCAGGCAGCGTGGGGTGAGGCCGGGGCAGCCGCGGTCCCCTCACGGCGCCCGGCGCTGTGCGGGCGGTGCTGCGGCTGCCACCGACGGAAAGCGGCATTTCCTCGGTGATCCCGCACCCCTCGCCCTGTGCTGGGAAGGCAAAGCCACCAGTATTTGGGGTTTTTTTGTTGTTGTTCTTGAAGTTCAATTCTAAATGTATCGCCCGTCATTCAGTTTTGATGAGTTTATTCCTTGTTGATAGTGGCAGGCGTGTGCGGCCACTGTCCCAGTAGCCTCTGTTTCTTGCCCTGTTGGGAATACTGGATTTCACTTTTCGTGGCCCCAGTGTGTTGTAGGCAGAGCTCGGACTGTGTTTTTCAAACAGAAATAGCAGGACTTGTGCCTAGGTTCAGGTGTAGCTCAGTGTTCTCAGGATCGTCTGGTTTCTGTTTGATCCATGTGAGAGATGCTCCGAGGCTGAAATCCGGGCGATTTGGTTGCACTTGGTGTGGATGTGCTGGAGAACTGCAAAATGCCAGAGACTCAGAAAATGCCAGCTATTGCAGTTAATGATCAGTGACTTTTTCTGTGAGGAGATAAAGAGTCTGAACTGTCGCTGTATGATGACCTTTTCCTATCACTGTTCATGCTTCAGGTCCCCAAACTTTGGGAGGACAGTGATGTACAGAAGATAAAAACAAGCCCTCACTGCATTCTCCTTCTTTGCTTGAGTGCAGCCACTGATCTGTAGGCTTCAGCGGATCAAATACCAGTTGGGAAGCTTGGGGTGATGGGCTGCAGATGGCACAGGAGCCTGTGCCTCAGGTGTCCCTGCTGTCCCTCCCTACCCGGGTCATTTTTGTTAAACTTGATGCCAGCTCTGACAATGCTGCTGCTGGTGGTGAAAAGCAGAGGATTATTTGATGCTGATCTGGGGAGGGTCTTGAAATCCTGAGTAGTTCATTCATAAAAGGGATCCAAAGGGATTTCTGCTGGGTTCATACAGAATGATCATCTGGAAGGAAAGCAGCGGATTGGAAAAGTAATCCTTTCTTTCTAATGCAGCTGTTAATAGGTTTCAAGTTGACTGCTTCAGTTGCTATAGATTTTTATCAGTGCCCTCTTCATGGCACCTATTGATTTCTGTCTATCTGTTGATACTGAGCTCCAGGAGTGCAACACAGATCTCAATCCCAGCTGTGTTTTTCTGGTTTTAAGTTGTTTTTAATTATTAGCTTAGTATTTTCTACGGTGCTGCCTCGTCCTTGTGTGGGTTGTACACATTACAAGGCTCCAGTCTGACTAACTGCTGCCTTTCAGGCTCCTTTGTGCATCCCTGCCTGTGGAATTTGAATGTAGCGTTGGTGTAGTCTGTTTTTGGGGAAATCGAGCATGATGTGCACATAATGGCCAATTTTATGACGTGTATATTTATATATATATCTGTACATACACACACTCATGCCTGTGTCTAAAGCTGGAGCAGCTCAAGAGATCTTGTGGTAATGAGCAATACTTGCACATTCTCAGATTCCTGCGTACACCGAGGGTGTTTCTGTTGGCAGGACCAGCCCAGCACCTCACTGGGTGATGTTTTCTTTCCAGTATAAGATTTTTAATCAATGTTTCAACCTAAAGTAAGACAGAGAGGCACCTCTTTGGAGGGAGTTGGAATGAGTTGTTTCTGTGGCTCTTAAAACCATTGGTGAGACAGGCTATGCTTGGAGGACCAGAAGAGCCTTTCCGGGTGCTGAATTTGAAATAACCCACTCCAGGAATGGAAAATCCACATCAGAGAAGATTGCTACAGAGAGATGGAACAGAGACAAGGCTGTTCGCAGCAAACTGACTGAACTGGGTAACATCAGGCTGGGAAGGGCTCTCACTCCTGCTAAGTCATTTTTGTACTGTAGTGACACCCAGCACTGTGTTGTTTTAGGTTTTAAAAGGCTAATTTGCCTGAGTAGAAGCAAACCAGAAATAAGTATCAAATCTCCTCCTTCCTGCCCCATTTCTGTAAGCTGAAGAAGCTTTTGTGAAACTGGAAAGTGTCTCCCATGGAAGGGAAAAGGGTTGAGGTAGCTTCACACCTCACGCCCTGGGGCTGTGAGTCTTGGAGGGTGCCCAAATTTTGTGGTCTATTATTGGCAAAGTCCTGCTTTGTTATATGGTATAATTTGCCACATCACAGTATATAAAATGTTTCCCCAAAGCACTTTTCTCCATAATGTTTATATTCAGTATGATGTATCTGTGAGGAAAAAACACTGTGTGAAGCTCATGTCTGAGCAAAGACATTTTATGAGTGTATTTTGAGGGATTTCTGGAAAGTGTGATGATTGACATCTTGTCTGGCCTGCTATTTGAATTTCACCCCCTAATGTGATAGTTACAGCACCAGTTTCTTTCTGTGTTTGAAAATCTTGCTTGAGAAGTGCCCCTTGTCTTTAATCTTCCTTAGTGTGGATGCTGTGCTGGAGAGTTGTGGGCTGGGCAGGGATGCATGGGGATTGTAATTACAAAGATGAGATGAGGACACCCAACGTGGGAATGTGCATGTGGAGCTGCTGTCCAAAAGACTTCCTACCTGGCATACAGTCAAAGCGAGCAGTGTTCCTCAGCCTGGGACAGTGTTGGAGGCTACAGACAGAAATGACAGATGCAAATGCCACATTCGGAAGTGCAGGAGTGTTGAGGGAGCAGGGACTGTGCCAGCTGTGAGAGGGGTTTCACTGCAACCTCCCATTCAAATCCTTCAGGAGGTGAAAGGAAGAGAGGCCTAAGAGTCATTAGACTCCTGCTCCTGGTAGAAAAGGATACAGGGAGGGAAGAAGCTGAATGGCACAAATCCAGTGTGTGATTTTTCTCCATAGGATTTTGGTATTTTGTTGATGCTGGGGCAAGAGATTGCCCAGCACCAGAATTCCTTTCTTCCCGAAGGCAGCTGGGTTGCCCATTTTATTGATCTCATGTGGAAGGGAACCAGCTGTTTAAATTCTTCTTGGTCTTAAGAGTGTGCATTTGTTGCCAACAACTGCACAGGTCTTGAGTACGGACTTTGAGAGAATCGTATTTGTTCATCCAACACCCCCCTGCAGTTCCAGGGGTATGGCTGAAACTGGAGGCTGTGGTTGTGGAAGTGAAGTGCCAGCACTGGATGTGGTGGGCTGAGCTCTGCCCTGTGCCACTGCCAGTGCTGTGGGCTGTGGAAACTGCCACATCAAATGTCTGGTGTCCAGATGCTCCTCGGAGCCAGACACTTGCATCTTTGTGATCTACATCCCATGTTTCCATCTTCCCCAGCTCTCCCCCCTCCCTTGTTTTTATGGCTGTGTGGGTGGTTTTCTTTCCTTGCCTCCTACTGTGACTGCAGACACGGCAGAAAGAAGAGATGATCTCCAGAGCCAGAGTCAGAGTCCCGTGTTACACAGACCTGCCGCTGTTTAGGGATGGTTTTAGAGAGAAAAGGAAATTTTAATTTATTTTTCATTCACAAAATTAAGGATGTAGGGGGTTCATATTTTTCTTGTATTGTCTTCTTGCTTGGGAAAGTATCTAGGTCTTCTCCTCCCCACCCACCAGGAAATGAAGAGGAAAGTGGCCCATGGTCTGGAGAGTGAACATTTGCTCACAAGTACTCTTCTCTTTTCCCAGTAAGGCACCAGAGAACTTGCTGGTGCTACTGGGGACATATAACCAGTGTCAAGTACTTCCTAGAGCATTCCAGAGGCCAGTATTTGGGGTTAAGAGCTGTTGGAAATGATGAGAGCATGTGTAACCACCAGCCCTGTTCAACAGCTCAGGGCTTTGGGAGGGCTGCTGAGGCCTTTTGAAGTTTGAATCCCAAGGAAGTAATACATGGAGAGATGAAGATTTTATAAAAAATTGTATTTTGCATTTAAATCCCTTAAGAACCTTTTTTCTCAGATTGTCACAATAAATGCAAATAATGCCATCCTAAGAGAGAATGGGCAAGAGTCTGTGTGCTTTGTGTTTGTTTGTTTGGCTGCCGTGAGGTTTCATGGAACCAGAATCGTTCAGGTTGGAAAAGACCTCAAAGCTCATCGAGTCCGACGGCTTTGCTGCGGTGCCGGGCCGTGGCAGGAGGTGGCTCTGAGGGGAAATGCAGCCACGGCAGGGTGGCCCTGTGCATCCAGTCCTTATCAGGGTGGATCACAAGTGTCCCTTGTTCTGCTGCCACGTTCGAGGTTCCCAGCGTGCAGTCCCAGCCCGGATGTCTGTGGTCACGTTTGTCGCCACGGAAGCCCCGAGCAGCGGCAGCAGACGGTCAGGAGCAGCTTGTGAACTTCCTTTGGCTGCCTGGCAGGGCAGTTCATGTGGGAAGAAAATACCGATACAAATCTTTGGTAAATAGTCGTGTAATAGGACGCAAGTTTAGATAAACCCACATATTATGGGGAAATAAGCTGCATCTGTAGTTATAAAAACAATCTAACAGTGTATATCTGTTTTTTTGATACTCAGCTCGTGCAGTTTATATACCATAGGTGAAAACTGACTTGTTAGGCTGGCTATTGATTTTTAAACCCCTCTCTTGTGGAAACATAATATGTGTGAAGGACTTTTTTTGGATACCCAGTGTTCACTAAACTGAGCTTCTCTGAGTAAAATGGAAGGAGTTGTTCTGAGTTAGAGCTCTAGGGATAGAAGACAAAATCTGTAATGTGGCTCAAGCTCAGATGTGTTCCATCTGCCTCCTGGGTTGTTTTTTGTAAAGTCATTGTTCCAAACTCAAGATAAGTCAAATATTTTTCTTAAAATATTGCATTCAAATTTTTAATGGAGCCAGAGATTAAACTGGCTGCAGTTGTTGCAATAGTTTTAATATATCAAAATAAAAAACATTCTACTGTGCTTAGATAAGATCAGTTTCTGACAGCAAGAGAAAGATGGAAAATTCTACTCCACAGTTAAAGCCAGGAAAGGCTTTTTGCTGAGAATTTCTCTAGGTTGTATATGCAGGTAGGACAGTGTTTATTCTGAGGTGGTGCATCAGGATTATGTCTCTGCTTCGGGAGAAGAGGCGGATTTTGGGAGAGGCTGGATGCTGTCAGCTTGCTCCAGCTTTCCCTTGAACCCTGAACTGCAGCACGTTCTGAGACAGGATCCACACTGCGTCATGTCAGGGCTAAGCACTTGTGGGTTTTAAATAAATATTTATAGAGTTGAGCATGAAACTTTCCTTGTCCTGGGGCATTAAAGTTACACTCAAAAAACTCCTATAGAAGTCAGTGAATTGGCATCTGCGTTAACGAGCAGAGGGTGCCAAAAGTTGAGTCTCTGCAAGGTTATTCTTACTCCTTCCAGGAAAGGAGGAATTGGGGAGAGAGAAGAACAAAGGGAACTACACAAATATTGACAGACTTCAGTTGTTCCAGCTCAAAACAGAATTTAAGTATTCCCCTCTATTTCAAAAAGAAGAGCTAAGGATGCATAGTTACCATAGCCAAAGGGAGGTGAGCTCTGCCTGTTCTTTGTGCTCCCCAGCCTTGAAAGCACTGATCTCAGTTCCTGGCACTGATTGGAGAGCTGGAAACCTGAACCAAATCCACATCTTATATCAATATTCTGCTATTCAGGAATGTTTCTGCTCAAACGTGAAAATTCGGTGTTAAGGCCGTTTGTTTAACCCTGGCCATATGCAGGGGAGACTTTCAGTTCATGATTAAATTTAAATGCTTTTGTTGGCCAGATATTTAATCAAGCCTGAAAGAGCTTTAATCGTAATGCTTATCTACTGTTGTTTGTCCCGGAAAAAAAGCCTTCATCCAGGAGCATGTCCTTCCCAGGACAGCACCTCCAGCTCAGTGTTAAGGCCATTTTCTAACACTGAAAAAGCAGCAGAGTGGGACTGAGCTTTAAAGCACCAGAAAAAATGTGAAGGGTCAGCATCCAACTGGCCTGACTGAGGTTCGTGCTGTCCGGATACAGCTGAAGTTGTTTTCACATCCTGACTTACAGCTCCTTCCTGGACTTCGTTTCCCCTGAGAGACGTGGATGTGGTGATTTATTTCTTTAATTAATGATCTGAAGTTCAGTTTTAGTGGGGCCATTTCTGTGCATGAGTCAGCCTCTCTGGAAATTCTAAAGGCGCTCGAGCATAAAATTTTAACTATTACCTGTTGTTTGATTGCTGGGGTGTTGGAGTGAAGAGAGGAGCCAAAGGCAGCTGTGGTTTGAAAAAGGATCTCAGGGAAATCTGGGAGCTGCGAGGCATCTTCCGGTGCTGCACAAATGGATGTTATTCTTCGCTGGGCTCCTTCCCAGCGGATGCAGGGACAGAGGTGGAGCAGGGAGGAGAATCAGTGCAGTGTCAGAGGAGAAGGCTGTGCCTCACACCTGAGCTACCTGGAGCATAGGAGGGAGGGCGATCCATAATATTGAATCCCTGGACTTCTAGAAAGTTTTGGACAAGCATTGGACAGGTTAAAAATCTTTTTTTCCAGAAAGAAACTAATCTGCTATGGGATAAGAGAAAAGGATTATTAATTTTCTTTTTGGCTTATGTAAGTGATTGCGCATCAGTTACAGAAAGCAGATAACAATCAAGATTTGGGAATATACAGGCAGCTTTTACAACCTGCAGAAACTACCAGGAGATTCTCACAGAGATCTGTGCTGGACTCTAAGCAAACAGTGCAAGAACAGCCTGCTGTTGCTGTCCTAGCTGGAAAACTGGGAAGAAATTATAATTGTCCTGTGCAAGAATGAGGTTTAAACTCTGCTAAAATAGTGTTTTGCAGAGAGGTCTTGGAGCCATACTAGGTAATTCTACAAAAATACCATATTCATGGCCATGAAAAGGAAACAGAATGTCAGGAATGTTTAGGATGGGAGAGGGTAAAACCCCACTGTATAAATGTGTGGTGAGTCTGTCTTTAGTAGACTGGAATTGTTGTCTTTAAATGATACAAAAAGTGAGAAAAGGGAAGAAGGTAGGCTGAGGTGATCACTGTGGGAGGAACAACCAAATAAGGCAGAATTTGTGGGTAATAAGGTAGAAGATGTGGCTGCTCCATTCCTGGAAGTGTTCAAGGCCAGGTCAGACAGGGCTTGGAGAAACCTGGTCTAGTGGAAGGTGTTGCTGCCCATGGCAGGGCGTGTGACTGGATGGTCTATAAGGTTCCTTCCAACCCAAACCATTCCATGATTCTGTGAATTCTGCAGTTGAGAAAGAAAGAGCTGAAAAAATCTGAAATGTGATAACATCATGTCAGGCATGGGAGAACAAACAGGAAGGGATTATTAATAACTTTTCCTAATGGAACAACTGGGGGAGAGCAAGTGAAAGTGGCAGGTGGCAGGTTCAGAGTAAATGAAATGCTTTGTTTGACAACACAGATTTCAGAGAGGAACTCCCTACCAGAGGACGTGGCGTACAGCAGAAAGTGCATGGGCTCGGGAAGCAGTGAGACAAATTAAGGGGAAAAGTCTATTAAGGGCTATTAAATGTTACTACTACACCTCTGACTCAAAACTGTGAATTACTGGAGTCTGGGAAGAAAGCTGGATGTGGTGTAGCTCTCTGTGCTCAGTCTGTTGGCCTGCTCTTCCTTGGGATCTGTGACCAGTGGAGACAGGAGACTGGGCTAGACAAGTGTTGGATCCAACCCAGTAAAGCTCTCTTCTTCTTGAATGAAATTGGCTCTACTCCCAAAATCATGTTAACAGTTTGCATTAAAAAAAATAAGACCACGTTGTCCAGAAAAAATGTTTGGTGGAAAAGAATATATGTGTGTGTTTGGGATATGTTGGGTTGGTGTCTCGGTGTTTCTTACATATGAAACAAGCATTCGGTGATTCCAAGACCATCGCTGTGCAGATGCTGACACACTGCATGTTTAGACTATGTTTAGGGTAGGTGATCAGACACTTCTCCTGCCTTAGGCATAGATCAAAGTCAACCAGAAAAGCCTGATGGAAACAGCAAACCCAAAGCCTCTGGGAAAAATAATCACAGTTTTCACATAAACCCATGTTTTTATGGGAGTACTCGTTGCCAGGCAGGTTTAAACGGCACATCTGTATTCACCTCATGGGATCAACCTCTGGCTGTGCTTATATCACTGGGAATTTTGCCATGGACTACAGCAGGACAAGATTTTATTCCTTAGGAAATGCTTAATGCTGCTTATCCAAGACATTCCTGTGCACATGTTGCAAATGTATTTGGCCAGAGCAGCAGCTGCAGAACAACTGGCAGAGCAGGAAAGGAGCAGAATATCTCTGTGAATGAATTAAAAATATATCCTAAAACTTTCTCACTGGATAGAAATGAAGTTCAAGTGAAGCTTATTTATGGCTAGTAGATGTTTGGTGGTTTGTTCTTTTTTTCCCTAGGCAGGAAATACAATATATGTGAATAGAAATATGAAGGGGCAGGTTTGCAAATTTCCTTGTTAGTGCCCCTGTAATCCTGATTAAGAACTGGAAATTCCACCCTGTAATGCAGATAAACAAGTCCCTTGGTTCTGGTAGCTCAGTCCATGGAACCTTTGTGCCTGAGCAATCTTTTTCCAAATTTCTGTTCCCTTCCATCACATTAAAATGTACCAGGAGGTCCCTGTAAGAGCCTGTCTTCTCCTCCAGAGGACTGGGGTTTGTTGTGTGTGCTGTGGGAAGATCAAAGTAAATCCATAACACTAACCTGGGAGATGTTCCCCCCAGGAAGTATGAAGGGGATGAACTGAGGAGCAGGTGGACAGACAGCTCCGTCTTCCAGAGAATGATTTGGGACCCAAGCTGGCAGCTTGGAGGGCGTTGGGAGAGCCATCACCTCCCACTGCCAGCCATCAGCATTAGGCTGAAACTGAGGAACAGCAGGGGAATGAAGCCGTTTTGGCTGCTTGCCCAGGCCTGGAGAAGTCCATCCTACAGCAAATAAACAGCTGGGGACTTAAACTTTGAAAAAATAAAATGCAGTGTGTATTTATCTTAGTTTCTGATTGGAGTAAGCAGATGCTGGCTTGCACTGAGGCAGAAGGAAGCTTGTGGTTTAGGAAGAAAAAAAAAGCAGATACCATGGTGACAAGAGGGATCTATAAAACTTAAAAAAGACAGTTGGGAGTTGCAAAGTGGCTCCAGGTGGAGGCTCCAAGTTATGGGCAGCATCCAAATTAGTGCTCCTGCTCTGGGGTGAAGGTGGCACTTCCCTTTGGGCTGCAGGGACGCAGTGGGTGAGAGCAGCCTGTAGATGGGAACAACCTTTCTGTTGGAAAATGCTCCACTTTGTTTATTCCCGAAAGAGTCACTTCCTGATATCTCCTGAGTGGTCCTGAGAGCAAACCCCCAGGCACTGGCCTTCCTGGCTATGGCAAGCAGAGCTTGGCCAACTCATGTATTGTTTCAGCTGCCCAAAGTGTTAGAAACTGCCATGTGGCCAGTTCTTGTGACAAGAATTTATCTCTCCCTCTTAAAGACACAGTTTTAGACAATATTTTGTCCAAGTAACATAAAGAAGGATCTGGGGCCTCCAGGATGATTCACATTTGAAATGTTACCCAGGGCAATTAATTACTGGGTCAGAAAGGGCTGTGGTCTGCTGAATCCTTCCTTTCCAGGATGCTTTTGTGATGCTGTTCTATCTCAAGACAGCCTGGCTCTTCTTGGAAAGAGGAAGAAAACCTGTATTTAATCCATAGCTTTTTCTCTTCCTTTGTATTATGATATTTAGGTATTTTAGTTGAAGAAATAAGATCCTTTCTCTTCAGAAAATCACTTGGTTTAGTTTTAGAACAGCAGTCAGCAAAAAGACTCTTTGTTAAATAAGATCTGTGGTAAATGAATTCTTCAAAGATAAAAAGCAATACACATCAGAAGCACCTGGATCCCTGAGGTCATGTTGTATTTCTTCTTAAAGTAGTTTTTTATGTAAAGAATAAATGCCTGGCAATATAAAGGCAGTGAAACAGCAATTAATGCTGTAAACTTTTAGTCCTGTTGGTTAATTTAGCCTCTGTGTGCTAAACCATACAGGAAATAAACTTTGCTTTTATTGTAAACCACAGGGGCCTCGTGCAGAACTCTCTGTGCTTTTAACTCCTTTCCTAACCAGAGTTCAGCTCGTCACACAAGCACAACCAAACCTGTTTTCCTTCTGCTGTGCGGGGCTCCTCATCGCCAGCAGAAACCCACAGCCTCTGAAAAATAATTACAGGAGCAGCTGTTTCAATAAACCCCCCAAACTGCAGCCCTGTGTGTGTTATCTCAGGCTGCTTCCCTGGAAATATTGGAGTGCTGGGCTGGTGAGGAGGGTGAAGTCTCAGGGGCACTGAGGTGGGACCTGTGCTGTTTGTGTCAGTTCTTACAGGGTGGAGTTGCTGCCAGCATTGCACAGCCCTGTCCTGGGATCTCCACAAAGCTGAAGAAAAAGGAGAAATAATTCCTCTGGCTTTCAGAAGGAGGCTGGCTGAAAAAACCAGATTCAGAACCTGACAGTGGGGGAGAGGTCCAGACTATTAGGACTTTTTAAAGCTTCCAGAGCAAGCAGTCAGGTGACCAGTGGCACCTTCAGGGCCTTTCCCCTGCTTTTCTCAGCCTCATAGTAAAGTTTTGAGTATTTAGGAATATATTATGTGTCAGAGAGTTTTCTGCATCTTGTGATACTGAGCCTGACTGTCTTGTTGGAGATCAGTTTTCTATGTGGTAAATTGTGCAAAACCTGTCCGTGGAGCTGGGCTGTGCTGTATTGATAGTGTTTGTAGAATCAGCCAGAAGTGATCCCTGAAAGTAAATAAGCAGTGATTTGAAAAAATAATTATTCCTGCTGACTAACAGCTCAGGAAAGGGAGCTCTGAGAGGTGAAGAGAAAATTGTTCAAGGAGTCTGTGACAGAGGTAGCTTGGACTTAAGGACTTTTTTTTTCTTCCACATAGCAAAGGTTCCCCATTCTCTGTTTTGTGACTCAGGTCAGGGAGTCCAGTGAGATGCTGAGGCTGTGGAGACACCAGGAATACACAGAACACCTGGCTTGATGGGTGGGAATGATCCCAGGTCCTGCCACTCTCATCTCTGTGCTGTTCAGGAGTTGTTAGTTTGGTACTGGACTTTGGGAAGAGTGGATCTGTTTGTTTTTATTTAACCCAGCACGGAGTTTGGATGCTGTGATGAGGCACATGGAGACTTCCAGGGAAACTCAGCCAGCCAAGCTCCATGTCTGCTGCAGAAAACAACTCTATGTAATAAATGAAGAGTTCATATTCTGCTGCTGCTTATGCTTTGTTAGTGCATAACTGAGATAATGCAGCCTGTATTCCGCAGTAGGAAGCTTGTTCTCTGTTGGTTTTGGACCAGATGAGCAGTTTTCAGGCTTATAAAAGTCAAATGCCACAAGACTGACTTAGGAAATTGCCAAGGGTCAGTTTATTTAGTATTGTAATGGTGGTGTTTTCCTTTGGATGAGGACAATTCCGGGTGCTGCGGTGGTTCGTGGACAGTGTCAGTGCATGTGGTTAAAGCTATGGTTTGCCATACATCAGTGTTGCTTTACATTCTCACCTAAAGGAAGATAAAAGGAAGCCTAGGTTTGGAAGCTTGATTTTGCAAGATGTGTCTATTCTGGATAACTTTAGTAGTCATTAAAAAAAAGACAAAAAAATCATCCTGATATGTGAATATTTGCATTTGCAAGTCCTTCCTGTTGCTGACTGATGCAAAAGCCTGCTGCAGGAATGGCCCGAGGCCATGGTTTGATCCCTCCTTTCAGCCCTTATTGCTGCAGTCCTGCCTCCCCTGGATAATTCCTTCCCTTTCCTTGTGATGGCACAAGAATCCCCATGTCAGCTGCGAGCTGGGTTGGGGCCCCCAAAGCAGCACTGCTGTGTGACTGGAGGAGATTCCCGGCTCAGAGCTCCATGGAGCCTGGCCAAGGCATAGCCTGGCACCAACCTCTGCTCTCTGACCAGGGACAGGACCCCAGGGAACAGCTGGAGCTGTGTCAGGGAAGGTTCAGACTGGATGTTATAAAATCTGGAGCTGTGTCAGGGGTGGTCAGGCACTAGAACAGCTCCCCAAGGAATGGTCACGGCCCCAGAGCTCCAGGACCATTTGGACAGTGCTCTCAGGCACAGCGTGGGATTGTTGGGGTGTCTGTGCAGGGCCAGGAGCTGGACTCGATGATCCTTGAGGGTCCCTTCCAGCTCAGGATATTCTATGAGTCTGTGGTTCTAAGAAGTGGTGAACCCATGCTCAGGAACAGGCCTTTGGAGTTGGTGCAGAAGGTCTCTTTCCATAACCTGGTTTATGCAGGTTGAGTGTATACAGTCCCGGGAAGGAGCTGTGCTTCCCTGACCGTCTCTCCTGGATAGCCCTGCCCAGCCTGGCACTGGAGGAGGTGAGATTTGGGAGCAGCCTGTCCAGAGCCCCTGCATGAGGATGGGCAGGCTTTGGATGTTGGAGGGGTCAGGCTGCAGGAGTTAGGAGCTGCTGCCAGGCAGTGCCCAGAGACTCAGACTGCTTCCCGTGCAAAGTTCATCCTTAATCAAACACAGCTTCTGGTGAGGTTGTTTGCAGAGATCATGTGAAGGGAGAGGAGACTTGCTGTCCCTGCTCCCGGGGCCTGTAGCCCAGTGTGAGCAGAGTGAAGAGGAGTCAGGCACTCTCCATGTCTCCAATCAAACCTTCCTTATGTGAGGGCCCAAGTGTCAGTCTGACACTTCTCCAGATCTGGGACACCTCCCACCGTTCAGCAGCTGGAAGCTTCAGTCACATTCACTGTTCTTCTGTGTTCAGGCTCTGGGGTTGTCTACAAAAAGTAGGTGGGGAGGTTTGGTGCCTCTGCTGGTACCAGCTCCAGTGCTGCCAGAACTTCCTGGGACTTTTGGGTTTTAACGTCTCCTTTGCCCAGCTGCTGGGGATCTTGTGTTCCATGTGCGTGGAAGTACAGTGTAAAAAGGCTCACTGCCATCCCATAAGCAAACGTCTCTATTTTTCGGCTGATGATGGAATGAGATGTTAAATGTTAAAATCTTGCATTAAAATCCCTGCAAATGGAAGTTTTGGCTGTGTGGGCTTTGTTTGGTTTTGAAATCCAGGCAAATAATCCCGTTGGGAATTGCTGTCACTTTTCACAGAGCTTTAAAAAAAGGAAAAAAGGAAGGAAAAAGCCCAAAGAAACAGAAAGTCAGTCTCTGGATGCAGAGTCTGTGTTTAGGGAGGCAGTCTTTGAGCAGGCCATGATTGCTGTGGGGAAGAGCTTTGGCATATCCTGAGTTGTGAATGACTTTGACTTGGCAATAGTGACCCTCTTCAAGCCTTTTACAGAATGAACAAAAGCATCTAAGCAGAGAGTAGAGGGATGTGTCATTTCTGGCTGTGGTGAGGACACAGATATCCTGACTAAAGGAGAGTGCATCTGATCTGCTCTGGTGACCCCCCAGAACACTCCCAGGAGTTTGTGCATCTCTGGTAGGCTTAAGACTGAGCTGGGCACTTGGGCAAAACAACTGGATGCAGTCAGGAGCCTGGACAAGCCAGGAAATGCTGAATGAGCAACTGAAAGTGTTGGGGAGCAGCCAGGAAGGGGGAGAGTTAAAGGAGAATGCACCGTGTCACCTTTCTTTTCATGGAATTGTGGAATATCCTGCATTGGAAGGGACCCACAAGGATCAAGTCCAACTCCTGGCTGTGCACAGACCCCCCAGCAATCCCACCCTGTGCCTGGGAGCATTGTCCAAATGCTCCTGGAGCTCTGGCAGCCTTGGGGCTGTGACCATTCCCTGAGGAGCCCTTTCAGTGCCTGGCCACCTTTTCCTTGCAGCCAAAAAAGAGAAGGATTTAGTTCTAGAATTCGGTACTTCAGTAGGAAAAGAGGTGGGGTTTCAGCTGACAGAACCATTTTCATGTACTGGAAAAAAAAAGTGAAGTTTATTGAATGGTACTTTTAAAAATGGGCTTCAGGTGTTGCTGATAAGATATTCTCTGTTAGAATCCTGGTAACACCACAATAGTCCTTGACAGGCAGGTGTTAAAGGATGAATGGATTCACCTCCACACACTTCCCCAGTGCTTGGATATCATTTGTTAAGAGCAGAATTTGCCTTAAGCTGTGACAATAATGTTGATCCTTAAGGTGCCTTCATAGAAAGTAAACCTAAAACACATTAAAAAGTCATCAGGGCTTCGTTAGGCAGTGCTGCTGCTGCTCTGTGCCAGAAGCTGGGGAGATATAAATAAGGAAATGTTACTTGTCCTCCTACTTGACTAATGGGTAAAGGAATCTGCTTTTGGCCACTGCAGGAGGAAAGTAGCTAAACAGACACTGGAGTGCAGGAAGACAGTTCTGACTTATTTGTGGCCTTTTTGTGTCCTTTGACTGTAGTCGAGGTGTGGTGGAGTTGGCTGTACTGCCAACTGTACTGTACTGTGTCTGACACCAAATTAGTGACACTGAAAAACTTTGCTGGAACACTGAACTCAAACCCTCCTTGCTGCAGCAAGAGAGAAAAGGTTTCTTATTTTTTCTTAACTAATTCCTTGAACTCCAACAGCAAGTTGGCAGTGTGGCATTTAGGAACCTGCTCAGCTGTGCTGGGCTGTGCCAACCAGAAAGGCCAGGCCGGTGTTGCTGGCTGAACTAAATGCCAAATCCCCCTGGGATTTTATTCTCTTTGCAGTCTGTGTCAGAGTGAATAAAAGTGAGTGGGAGTTGGGTCTCTAAGTGCCCTTGGCTCCACTGAGAATCCTGATCCTCAGGACTTTAGTACATGGAGGTGACGTTACCTTTCCTGTTTGGTTCTTCGGGTAGGAAAAAACTTGTTGAATGCACAAGGATCTTTGGACTTGGGTGTTGTTGGTGTGGGATTTAACAAGGTTTTAGGCCTTGGGTTGCTGAATGAATGCAATTACAATGGCATTATAATCCATGAGAGAAGCTTTTATTTTTGTTCTCATGAATCAGCTTTTTCATTTATGTAACTTTCTATGGTTTCTGGAGCAAATCGTGGTCTTGTTTTGGGAAGTGCAGACATAGTCCTTTGTTCCAGCTATATTTTTGGCTTGTGTTCCAAAATCTGGTCTGTGGGGTGGTACCTTATGCCTGGCTAAAGCCCTGTTGCAGACAGCCCATGTGCTGCCAGACGTGATGTAACCTCCAGGTTAATTGCAAAAACCTTTTGGTAGCCTGGATTTTCCCCCAGCCTTGCTCTTGAGTGGTGGTTCCTTTGCATCCTTTCACCTTTTCCTGCTTTTAAAAAGTGTCTTCCAAACCCACATGTGAGCAGCAGGAATGTGATTGTTGCTCTCAGTGGGAGCTGGAACCTGTTCCCTCCTGCCCCAGGTCTTGGGCTGGTGATGCTGACACAGCCCAGGGTTGGTGGGTGCCTGGTGGTAAAAACCATTTCCAGTTAAACCAATTTTCAGCTGTTGGGGTCTAACCACATCAGACCAGCACTGCTGTGCAGGATTTATGTGGATATCCTATGGGCTTTCCCAAAGAACCCTTCAGGGACAGAGTCAGTACATGTGGAGTCCATCTGGACACTGCTGAATTTCTAGAAAATGAAAAAAAAGAGCAGCACAAGTCCAGCATGAACTTTTCCAGCCTCCTGTGTTTGATTTAAGTCCCATAAGTTCATGGTGGTTTTGCTGTTTTTGTCCTCAATCTCATTCCCTCCAGACCAGAAACCATGGGAGAGACAACGATGGCACCACTACATGTAATGCTCTGCTTAAAATAACCAGAACAAAGAAGTGCTTTGAGTTCTGTGATGATAATTACCCAGACCTAAAAATAGGCAGACATTCTACCAGGCAGGGAGAAGTAAGAGCGAGACAGGAATTGCTGGGAAACACCTGGCAAAGCTCTGATCAAGCCAGGTCATTGCTGGAGCTGCCTGCAAGTCTCCCACTCTCTGACCACATTTACAGTGGCACCACCAGAACTGACACACTGGATTTTTAAGCTAATATAGGGAGAAAAAAATTGGCTATTCATACAAATAAAACCAACAAAACCACTCTAGACAAAAAAAAAATAGCTTCTGGAATATTAGAGTAAAAGCAAGGACAACTGATGGAGGCCAGGACTGACGCTTCTCAGAAGGATGACCTGCTGCCATGTGCTGGGGTGGAGAATGAGCTTAGGGGGCTGTCAGGAATCTGTGACATTTAAATCCATGGCTGAGCTGCTGGGCTGTTTAACTCCTACAAATTAGGTTGTAGTGGGAGGAGAAATTCTAAGCATTTTGCAGCTCATTTGCAAGGATAAGCTTCTGCGTTAGGGACTCCGGTGAGGAAGGCAAGGCCATTTGAGAAATTAGGTGAGACATATGAAAACCAAACCAATAGCTTGTACTCTAATTCCGAAAAGTGGCAGTGGGTTGTGGCAGTGTGGCCACAGCTCAGTCCACAGGACACGCTGTGACAAGTCAATTTGTCTTGGCAGCACTTGGCATTCCTCGTGCTGCCCATTCCTCCAAGGAAAATCACTTCCTGGGGGTTTCCACCTTGCTGCTGCTGGCTGCCAGTGGAGTTTGCTGAACATTTCTTGCACTGGACTTTTTCCCATTTACTGCTTACATTTCAGCTTATCTGTCTTCAGAAGACTCTGAAGCTTCTGCAGAACCTATGGGTACAAGTCTGGCCACAACCAATAGCATCCCCTGGAGTCTGGACTTCACCTTCCTGCACAAAGCAGCTGCTTCTGGGATTTAAAGACTTGCTCCCATTAAGGATGAAGCAGCATCTTTAAAACCATCATTGGCATACAATACAGCTGCTTTAAAGCTGTAGTTGCTTTTGCTTATCTAGAACCCAGGAGTCTGGAACTGGAAATGGAAAAAAAAATCCCCTTTTAAATGTGGTGTTGTCTTGAAACTTAATTGAGAAATGTGTAAGATCAAATGTGTAAGATCTGCTCTAAGGTGTTGCTTCTCTGTTGTCCTGGTGTTGGATCCTGGCTGTGAGGTTGGGAGAGGCAGTTCAGGACACACCTTCAGCAGGAGCTGGAGAGAATCACAGAATCATGGAACTGTTAAGGTCAAAAAGACCTTTGAGATCTTCAAGTCCAACCATCAACTCAGCCTCAGCCCCATGTTCATCACTAAACCATGTCCTCAATGCCACATCCACTTGTTTTTTGAACACTTCCAGGGAATGGTGACTCCACCACTTCTTTGGGCAGCCTGTTCTAATACTTCATAACCATTTCCATGAAAAACTTTTTCCTAATTCCTGATCTAAACCTTCCCTGGTGCATTGTGAGGCCGTTTCCTTTTGTCCTGATGCTATAACTGGTGATATAACGATGGCTGGAAACATCATAAGAAATCTCTTTGTAATTCTTTTAAATCCTCACAATAAAGCACGAGCCATTTAATCCCATCATTGGGAAAGAAATTAATAAAATCTATGTTTTTCTCCTGGCTGGAGGTTGGGACACAGGACCCACAGAAGTGGTGGAGAAGCCCCGTGCCAAGGGCCAGGACGGCAGAGCCACGGTCAGCAAGTTTGTTGATGGATCAAAACAGCAGCACTCAGACTGTAAACTTACTTTGGGCTCCAATGGTCCATAAATAGATTTCCAAAACATGTCTATTGTCCAGCAAGGGATTTATTTATAAACAGAAAAAATAACAAGACTGAAAAAAACCAAACCAAACCCCTTCTTGGCCAGCAGTGTGGACTGGACTGTGCTCTGTGTGTGTGCCTGTGTACACCAAATGAGATAGAACCTTCTGTGAAGTTCAGTTCCAAAAAGTGTTCAAAATAAGTGTTTCCCTGCAGTGCGATGGTGCTGGGAGAAGCTGGCTCTTGAAGAGCCAACACAGTCCTGGCTGGAGCTGAGGCTGGAATGCTGCCTGCTCGCTGGACCGAGGTCCTGCAGCATCATCCCTTCCTCCTTTTCTGCTTAGTATCTTTTAGCTGAGTTCTTTTTTAAAATTTTTTTTTTTTCAATGAGTAAAGATTTGGAAGAGAATCTAAAATGTTGCAGCGTTTCCTGGAAAATTTATTCCCACTTTGGGGTTAAAACTTTATTTTTGATGGACTGATTTGTTGGCAAACATCACCTGTTTGTACTCTTGGCAGCTTTGACGTGGTTTCTCTTGTGTTACTGATATCACTGATGGGAGTTAGATCTAAGAACAGTAAATTGAATTTCTGATGTGTACTCAAGTGAGGGGCAATACTTGTTCACAGTTCTACACCCATTTTTATGTTATTTTGTGCCCATGCTCTGTTGAAAGCTTAATGTTTCATGATTGACTTGTAACTGGAAAAGAAGGGAATCTTGATACCCAGTGGATTTTGTAGCACAAGATCACAGCGTGTGGTGAGACTTTGCTTAACCACCAATAACTTGCCATAAAGCTGTTTCTGTCTCAGGAACAGACCCTGAAAACCAAAACAAAGAGAAAATAGATTTATTTCATTAAATGTTCCTTTCAGTATTATCTTAGGAACATCAGCAAGAAGTAAAATATCTGCATTCACCTTAGGATTTGTTTTTCTCCCAAGTGTGTGTTGAGGCAGAGAAACCAGGATGTGTTTCTGTTTCTGGAGTGGGGATGAAGGCACCTGTGAGCAAGATGGGCTGTTCCGAGGGTATCCTTGTTCCCAGGCAGGGCAGTGGGGAGCTCCAGAGGATGCAGCCCTTCCTCCTGGCAGTACTGACTTCACCTGCTCCCACCCCTTCTCCTTCCATCCCTCTGTCTCCATCCCACTGGCATTTTCCCCTGCTCCATTTTGCTCATTGCCTCCACTCCTGCCCCCAGCCTCTTCCCTTCCTTACAGCTGTCTGTCCATCCTCGTCTTTCATTTCTCTGTTCTTGTGCTTTTGTGTCTCCATAAATCCTCCTGCCCCACCCAGTGCTGGTCCCAAGCCTCAGGGCCCTGCTTGGCTCCCCAGCTCCTGCGCTGACTCTGGGCACATTCCCGGCTCTCCGCTGCTGCTCTTGGCCCTGCACAATGTGTCAGGAGCACTCAGAATAAACAAGGATTTTCGTGTTTGCCGACTGCAGTGAGCTGCACTTCAGAGGCCAGAACGGCTTCAGACATGACAGTTGTTTACGTAGGCCGAGGTGCGGGGTCTGGGAAGGTGCTGGCCAGTGTCCATGCCTGCTTCGGCAACTGGGAGAGGCTTTCTGGGAAGCGAGCGCTGTGTGTTGACAGGCGCATCCTGAAGAAAGGCTCCTCGCTCCTTCCCAAACATGGGCAGCAGGAACCATCTTCCAGGCTCTGGCCCGCGGAGAACGTGTGCCCTTTCAAGTAAGACAAAACACCCTGAAGCAGCAGCAGACGTCTCTTGCTCTATTTTCAGCCCTTCCCTCCCAGTGCTATTCCACTGTCTGAGATTAATGGAAGTTTTCTAAATAAAATCCCATAAAATAACAGGATCTGGCAGCTCGGTGTCCCTTCTGCCCAGCGGTTGGTGCCCGGTTTCTCTGGAGTATTTGCTGCTCTTGTGTAAGTGCTCATCACCGTGGCCGGAAGACTTGTCTAGGAGCTGGGAGAAAACATTGCTGCTTAATCTTCCAACTTTCTTTTGTCTGGCCAGAAAACAACGGCTCCAGGCTAATATTCCTCATGCATCAAACACCATCCTTGCTTTTCTGTAGAGTTCTCTAGAGAATTACCTCCCTTGACTACAGACGGCCTGAGAGCAACAGAGAGACCAAACTTCATGCTTCCCTTACAATGGTGCCTTTTCTGGCAGAAAAAAAAATACATTTCCAGCTTTGCCAGCTCTTCAAAAACACGCAGAGAGGGTTGTGATTACCCTTCTGAGCCACAGTCATCAGTTTGGGATGTGGTTGTACCTCCTGGAGCTGAAAAAACAACCCAGAGACTGTCCCACTGTGAGATGCTGGGAGGGGTGTGAGGATGTGTGTGTGGCTCAGACAATCTAATAGGCAAAATGATTCCAAAAATAAAGTGACTTCTCAGGGGATCAGAATGCTGATTCCTGCCCAACTCAGCTCTTGTTTTACATCGCAGAGTGTACAGGTTAATGGTAGAGTGGGTAAAAGCTTGGTTTTCTCCAATTCCTTAAAAATTCTGGGGCATCTCAAAGTGTGTTCTCATTAAGCAACGGATGTTGGACAAGTTTAGGACCTGAGAGCAATAAAAACTACTTGTATCTGTAATTTAGTGATTGTAGGAAATGATTAATTTAAAATGTAACTGGTTCAGGGGAAAAAAATTTACATTTACTAACAGATTGTACTGACAGAGTTTACAATTCCAAAGACTTTCCCCTTATCTTAGCCCTACAGAACAGTTCATGAAGGAAGTGCTCCCTTTTTTTTCGCCTCTGAGCTTTAGAGCACAACGGAGAAAAGCTCCCCCTGCTCCTCCCTGCTGCTGAGACAGGCAAGGAAACATCTTACCCAGAGCTTTGAGTCTGCTGAGAATGTTTTTACAAAGCCTCTACACGAATTATTTCCTCGGGGCGGTATTAACTCCTCCAGTTTGATTTATTTTTAGGCATGATGAAAATTAGCAATATCCTTGTGGTTTCAGGGTGCTCACACAGCGAGTGCAGCGGCTCCTGTGCTGACGTGGTCGGAGGAATTACGTTGGCTCCGCAGCCCTGGACAGGCAGCTTCCCTGCTGGAGCTGGGAGCCCTTTTCCCTCTGTCGGGAGAGCAGGACCGGTCCCTTTGTGCTGCACTGAGCTGGGTGCACCCCTCCCGAGGTCTGCTTGAACCTGCCACGGAGAGGGCAGCTCCGGACCGAGTCAGGGGATGCTTGAAGATTCCCTCTTTGCATTTGCTGGCCCTGTTCCTCAGCCCACATCCTTCAGGGCAGCGCTGTCCCCGCACTCCCGCTGCTCCTGGGTGTCCGTGGGTGCGGGGCAGTGCGGGGCAGTGCGGGCCGGGTGTCCGGGGGTGCGGGGCTGTAGGAGCCGGGGCACGGGCTCCATATTTGGCTCCAGGCTGGCTGTCCCTGGCCCCGGCAGCTCCGGGTTTGCCTGTGGCCGTATATGGAGCGGCTGCTCCGGGAGCTGCGGCTGACCTGAGTTAGCACCAGTGCAGTATCTGTGTGCAACGCTGCTCCTGGGGCACCCAGCTCATTAGGGTAAAGGCGGGCCTTGGACTGGCTTTGCAGTGAAGGGGGTAATTTGAAGAAAACAAATTTCCCATTAAATTCCATTTTTTTATTGTTTGCCAGGATATGCATGGTTATTATCTCCTTTGTGGTGGTAAAGTCATGCAAAGGGAGAGCAGAGCATAAGCAGAACATCTCTGTGTCAAGAAGTCAGTAATTCATAATGACAGTAATAAAAACCACCTCCCCTGTGCAGAGCCAGCACCGTGCTTGCCACACAGATCCTGTTTTTCCCTTGGATGCTGTGTGAGTGCACAAGGACGGGTGGCATCAAGTGTGGGATCTGAGCCAGCCTCCCTGACATGAGTAAGGATGGGGATGGGGGGGGTCACAGCCCTCCAGAGACTGTATCTGCCCTGCTGACACCCAGGACACAGCAGGAGAGGGGGTTTTGTCCAAAGAAGCATGAACCAAAAATGCTTGGTAAGGTCTCTTTTGGCACTGAGGTGGACAAAAACCTGGACTCTAGAAGGAAGGGGGGGTTCAGCCTGTGTTTCCAAGGGCACGAAGAAGCAGTGTGTACCTCAAATGTGCCTCCAGCAAAATCCACTGCACCTGAAAAAACAACATTCCCCTGAGTTAACTGTAAAACCTGGCCAGCACAAGGGCCCTGCTCACACCTCTGCTTTTGGGTGGGCACCTTTAAGGTTCACAACACTCACATGTGTGTAGGGACAGCATCTTTAGGCTTCAGCCTGTTCAGTTTTGTAGAAGCCAAGTCAAGGCTCAGCTCTGACTCTTCAGAAGATACTTTTTGATTCTAAGAATTTTCTTACCACTCCCATTCTTCATTTTTTCCCCTGCTTTCTGCCTCAAACCCTGGAACTACATTAAAAATTATTTTGCTGATTTTGTTTGCCATCTCTCTTTTGTGACAGATTAAAAAGCAGCAACAAGATGTGTTAGGCTTCTTGGAAGCCAACAAAATTGAATTTGAGGAGAAGGATATCGCGGCCAACGAGGAGAACCGGAAATGGATGCGGGAGAACGTCCCTGAGGACAGCCGGCCAGCCTGCGGGAACCCCCTGCCCCCCCGGCTCTTCAACGACAGCCGCTACCTCGGGGTAAGGGCTGCTGCAGCTCTCCCTGTGCTCATCCCACTCACCTGCAGCTCTCCCTGTGCTCATCCCACTCCTCTTCCTCACTGCCACAGCCTGTGCTCCACCGTGAGGCAGGGCTTGCCCAGCTGCTCTTGTCCAAACTGGGAGCGCTGTGGGAGGTGTTGGACATTACGCCCCATCTTGGCCTTTTAGTAATAATTGACTCTTGAGTATTCCAATCACACCATAGGAGAAGCTAAAATGTAGACCTCTTGATTTGGATCCTACCTTACAGTGCATATATCATTTTCTTTTCCTGTGGGTTTTTTCCCATCTTAGGCTCTGAAAGTTCCCAGGTTTTTTAAGTCTTCATGTTCCCCATGATTGTGAACTAACACCTCACAGAAGTCTGGCCCTGTTACACCAACCTTACATTCTGTAGCAAGCTCAGAGATCTGTTCTGCCCATGTGGGGTTTGCCAGTAGGTATGAATCCCCAGATCATATGAATTGATGTCTGCCATTATCATAAATCAGTTTTCTGATCCTTCTTGGGATCAGCTCTGTGTGCTGCTTGCACAAGAAGGCTGCAATGGTTCACTTGCTCCAGTGCCTTGGACAGATTAAAACCCGTGTTGCAAACACAAATCCTACTGTAATTATTTTAATGCTTGATCAAAAGTAAGTTGCCCTGCAGTACTTGTACCCAGCAGGCCATGCTTGAATGATTATTAGATTAACTGTTAGTTTTATTTTTAAAACTTAGTATCTTCTGAACAGAGCTCACAGTGTGCATTCCTCTGGTCCTTTTGAAGTCTGGTTCTGGCCTGCACAGTCTGTAAGTCAGGACCTGCCAGTTCTGGACCTCTGTGAGACAAATCTGTGCCTACTGAAAGAAATTATTCTCAATGTGGCAAGAAATTTTCTTGTAATAGAAGTAGAACTTGAAATAATATGCACTGTGAGCTGTTGTGCCACTTGGCTCTCAAAATTTTACTGACTGGTTGTGACATGGAAAAAGGTTGTTTTGGAAATGTAAGGATCAGTAGTTGTCTGAGAAGGGGCTGGTCACAAGGTTCTTGCTGTAGGTTTATTTCATCCCCAAAATTTTGGTTGATGTCACTTGGAACTTTTGAAATTTGGTCAGTTTGTGTTGCTGGATTTGAGTGGCTACAGTTCAGCTTTCAGGAAGGTAAAAGTTAATTCTCTGCCCAGAATTTGAACCTCCTTCTGTCTTTATCTGATGCCTCTCAAGCATGAAGTTCCCCGTTTGTTCCATCTGATGCAGCACAACTGGCAGAGCAAAGAGCAAATTGGCTTTCCTGGCCCGTGCACAGCAGAGAGGCTGGAACTGGAGTTGCTGTGCAGGCTGGCATGAGCCCTGCTCCTCAGGCCCAGGAATTCCTGTCCTGGGAGATGGTGTGGAGCAGGCTCATGGACTATGCACCAGCAAGGTAAACAATCCCTTTGTTATCAGGCAGCCCCAGTCCTGTCAACAGAAGGGCTTCAGGGAGGATTTACCATAATCACACACATTTTTATCAAACCAGCACGCAAATGCTGCGTGTGCAAATGAAGCAATAATTTGATATCCCTGAAGTCCAGGCAGCTGGAATATTCTGGTCCCTGTACTTTGTTCCAGCTGCAGCAGCCTCTCCTTGGAGCTGCTCCTCTCTGCTGTTTTCAAACAGCAGTTGCTGTTCCTTAGGCTTTTGCCTCCTGAACAGTCAGGAATCTGGAGCAGTGTGCCCTAAACAGCTCTCCCTGACTCCAGCCTGAGACTGACCCACTGCCTGCCTTGGGCTTCCCAGCCAGAACTCCTGCATCCAAACATTGCCCAGGAAAGCTAGAAGAGGCTGGTAAAGTGCATCAGTTAAAAACGGAGAGCAGGAAAGTCATAGGACTGTTCCCTGCTGAGTTCTGAAGTCAGAGTGAGGGAATTGTGTGGTACCTTGGACAACAGTGAGATTGCACAATACTTCTGGGTTTATTTAATTGGGGTTTCGCAACTGGTATTTCTTTTTAAGTATTTATTTATTACCTTAATTTTCCTGGGAAGTGACTGTGTGTGTTTAGGGCATTTGTAATGCACTGTGAGTGCCACCCCATTGCCTTCACTTGCACAGACTAATCCTTAGTGGGAAATGTGACGGGAAAGGTGCACTCGTTGTAAAAGTTCCAGTTGAACTTCTGACAGATTTAAGAGCTGAGTCCACAGTTGCACAGCTGCCGTCATTATCAGGAATTAGCAATGACACCTGGGAACATCAGGATGTCTGATGACAAGGTCCAGGCTCAGCTGCTTTTGCAGGAGGAATGTCCACACCAGACCAGTGACAACACTTGTGTGGAGTCTGTCCTTCTGGGAAAGGCTGGAGCACCTCACAGCAACATCTCATTGGGACACAGAATGAATTCCCAGCTTGTTCCCTTCCAGCCAGACCAGTTTGTGTGCTGTTAGTGCTAATGCCACATATTTGAGGTGATGCTGGATTTTGCATTCAGCCACAGGAAGCAGTTTGCTTGGTGTGGGTTGGGTGACACCCCAAACTGAGCTGAGATTACTTCTGACAATTCACTCCTCTGTCTTTTATTCCCTCTCCCTCCTGCCACGGTGAAGGACTACAATGCTTTCTTCGAGGCGCGGGAGAACAATGCCGTGTACGCGTTTCTGGGCTTGACTGCACCTCCTGGGTCAAAGGTAGGTGAGCACCTCCTCACAGTGAGCCCCAGCCTGTGGCTTACACCTCCTCCTTCTCTGCTCAGATTAGGATCTGGCACATGTGGTGTCATTGCCCCCATCAATCTCTCTGGGAGACAGTCTCCAGAGGCTCTCAGGCTTCAGCTTCAAAAGAGTAGTTAATATTTGCACTAAAGAATGCATAAGAAATCTAGATGAAAAGAATTGTCCCAAAATCAAAGAATGTTTTCAATTCAGTAAAAAAAATTAATTCATGTGAAATTTTGATGAGATTTTTCTACTAGAAAATCCCTTGAAACCACAGCTACTGTTTCTGAAATAACATGCTCTTGCTTCAGAGTATTTTCTTCCTCCAGCTTGTTATCTAAAGCTTATTTTCCTTTGCCAATTACAAACTGGGCTGCTGCTTTGCAGATGCAATGGGCTGGAATTTTCCTTTTGATTTTGATAGGATAAGACAAGCCTGTTTTATACGTTTCACTTGACAGCAGCAGGATCCTCCAGGTCACTTCCAGCTTTCTTGTTCCAATGGATAAACACGCCACTCCCTTTCAGCTTTACTCATGTATGAGTCGAAGGTCGTGCTGTGCACATCACTAAGAGACCTAATTTCAAAGGTGGATGGTGACCCATGAGCAGTGAGCACTGCAGGTTGTGGGGCAGACTGAAGCATTTTTGGGAGCTGAATTTCCAGCAGTAGCTCCACTGATGGGAATGATGTGGTGAGGAAAGAGTTGCACAGAGCAGAGCCTGGGATCTGCGCCCCAGCATCACCCACCAGCAGTGTCAGACCAGCTGCACACAGTGCCACAGTCCTGGTGAAGTTCCTTGGAATATCTGCACTGCACTGCTCTGCAGAGTGTGCAGGTTGGAGCCAAGGAACCAGGAAGCAATCCTGAGACTGTGGGATGCAGGGAAGCTCGTGCCTTTCCCCTGGGAAGTGCAGTGCTACCGGAGAGCAGCTGCTGCCATAACAAATCAGGTCACCTGTCTCGGTAAGGTTGGGAACGTTGTTGCTTCCCAGACCTGCCGGCTGGCAGGAGCAGCCAGCATGGCTGGCAGGAGCTCTGCTTCTGTCCTTACCTAAGGAAAAGGTGAATTTTAAACAGGAGGGAGAGAACACAGCTGTACTCTGCTGATTTTCCATGTTGTGCTGGGCTAAATAACCTTTGCAGAAGTGACTTTGTACCCCCTGCTCTGGGGCTGATTTTGGGAGTCCCTCCCACAATTAGGAAGTCCAGTCAAGTTGATTGCCTGCTGCTGAGGAGGGTACATGGATTTGTAGGTGCTGAAATTGGCATTTCCAGCATAGCTGTGTGCAACTTGGATATAATGCTGTAGGGAATGACATGGCATCTGCAGAAAAGGGCAGGAGGCTGGGAGCAGGCTTGGCAGGAAACCTCCATTCAGTGCTATCAGGAGAGATTTGGGAAGTTATTTGACTCTGAACACAAAGGTTTGATATTAAAGCTAAACAGGACTGGCTCAGAAGTGAGCATGGAAAATCCAACTAACTATTTTCTGAGCCCCAGTGGTTTGGTTTGTCCTTTAGATCTACAAACTCTGGAAAGGCTGGCCTTCAGTTTATCTTAAATATCTCTATTTCAAGCAATATGGGTGGATTTTAAAGGGAGAGGATTTTGTGAGTTAAAAGCTATGTTTAATTATTTCTTTATTAAGGATTTAAGGACTGAGAGGATGCTCAGTGAGGGGCCTTGATGGAGAAATAAGGAAAGCTATGAAAGAGGGGCAGTGTCAAGCCTGGAAAGCCGAGCCTCTCCCAGATAACTTGCAGGACTATGCCCAAGGAGATGGAGTTTGACCTCCAAGAGAAATGGAGTTCGACCTCCAAGAAAAATAGGTTAGCAGGTTACTTGTAACAGCCTTCTTGGGTGTGAGGGAAATACCAGGAATCCTCTCCAGCTTTCCACTGCCTGTTCTGAAGAGAAGTACTTAGTCTTGCAAAAACAAAGCCAGTGAGCTGTCACCATTGCAGTGCCCTGGGCTGGTTAAGGGAATTGTTACAAAGCCAAGGGAATCTTCTCCTCTTTCTTACCATTCAAAGAACCACTTGTCTTTCAGAGAATATCAAACATGCTGCCTTTTTCCAGGCTTTGTAGCTCTTTTTGATCTTCCTTTCATTGTTCACCTGCCTTTTGTGCTGCGGATGGCTGGGATGTCCTCGCACGAGGCCTGTGGGTGCACGGTGACATCCCGGCCCTGCTCTCTGACCCATGACAGGCCAGCAGAGCAGAGCAGGGGCCAGGAGCACGGCAGCTCCAAGCCAGGCTCTTCCCACGCCCTGAGTTCAAAGGCAGGATGAGGGCAGTTCGCCAGGAAAACCAGAGTGATCCACCACGTCCAAGATACAGGAGATACGCGTGGGACTTCCTGCCCTGCAGGCTGGGGTCACCCACTCTGTCTCCTCTCTTTAAAAAAATCTTACAGACTTCTTGGAAATTCCCCTCTGAGTTCTTTCTCCCCATGTGTTTTGTTTGTTTAGCAGTGCTGGCTCATGGTAACGATATTGAATCTGTTATCTTCAGTATTTCTGTGCAGTCACAAAAGCAAATGGCTCCAACACATCTTGGCAGATGTTGAACTTCGTCCTTTCAAATAAGTCAGGCTGTCCCCACTGAGGTGCTGCACTGAGGGCAATGGGAATTCATCTCTCATTCATCTCCTTGTAGGTCCTGGTGCTGCTAGCAGGTAATTGAATTAATCTGCAGTCAAAAGTACACTTGGAGAAACCAAAAGGAAATTCCTTTTGCATTTCTTCTGTTGTCCTTCTGTTCCCATTTGTGATCACCTTACAAAGGCTGGAAGAAGACTGAAAATGCAGGTTATTGTTTTATAGTGTTCCTTCTGAAACATAACGAGAAACTACTAACATGCAATTCTCTTTTGCTGTTTCAGGAAGCTGAAGCGCTGGCCAAGCAGCAAGCATGAATTTCAACTGCCTTAAATATCTGTAAAGGGAATTTCCACAGCTTTTTATAAAATAATTCAACTGTCTCTGCTTCAAGAAATGTAGATGTGATTTCTAACATTTGATTGGTGCTTGCAGCATTCACTGTCCGTAACACAAATTGAACACAGGATGGAAATGGGAATTTCAGGGTAGGGAGCCAGGAGTGGGTTCTGATGGAAGCCGAAGCAATCAGACATGAATGAGTTACATTTAGTTTAAACTGTCCTGGCAATTTGTCCATTTTGTGTAAACTTAAAGAAACTATTTTAGTACTAAAAATGCAGATGGGTTTTACGTAGAGATCCAACTATTTAAACTATGGAAAACAGCATCTAAAACCTCATCAGATACTAATTTAGTGCCTGAGTTGCCTCAAAAATGTTACTGAGTTACACAGTAATTTTTCAGTGTCTTTCCTGGTTTCAGATGAATTTGTAGGTGGTACTGTGTAGTTTAACCATTATAGTCACTTTGGAAAGTTGTGTTCGTCTTCTGTAGAATGGATATTTAAGGTTTGTATTGTTACACACTGTACAGATGATAAAACCCCCAACAAACCCCATGTATTTCTCATTTAAGTGATCTGTGTGGCCTCCTTGGACTAAAAGGGATGTTGGCAATGGACACAGGTCCCTCACAGCTGCCTAAGCACGAGCGATGACACATCTAGGGCAAGATTCAATGTTGCAAACAAGCCAAAATGGCCAGAAACGGCATTTCCTTACCTGTGTAAGGGTGAAAGCCTTTAATGTATTTCTCTACAAAAATACCAGTTCACACTGCTTAGAGCATTAAACATCTCACTGCATGTTCAATTAGCCATTAGGTTCATATAGTATTTTTCAAATGAGGAGATAAATGTTTGAATAGCAAAGTTATTGTAATTAAGCAGGACTCTTTTTTTTTTTAAGGTTTAAAAACTTCATTTCCATTGTTATTGCCATATCATAAAGCTATCACAGGAGTTGCAAATCTCTCAGTGTCTTGTGTGGGTGAATTTACCATGTGCAATATTAACCTGTGTGTTCTCCCAGTGCTCATGAGGGAGCCTGTAATTCCTGGCCATATTTTAATTCCTGATTTATCATTTTGGGAGCCTGGGAAGCAGTCTGAAGCTTGTGCTTGCAAAAGGAGCACAGTATCACGAGGCAGAGGGATGGATGGATGCTGCCTTACCTTAAAGATGACCACACACACACAGCTGTGCTTTTTTATTAACAGCTTTTGTCAGGAATTACTGCAATTCTGTGAGTTTAAAGATCTTTTGGGGGTGGAAGTTTGGTTATGTTTTAAATCCAGCATCAGATTTTTTGTTGTTCACTATGATTTCATCTTTCTGAACAAGATGGTTTTTCTTTCTTAATACTGGCCAGATCTTTCTCTGTGTCTAAATTCCTGCTCAGCTTTTTGGGAACTGTGGGATACTAAGTGAAGTGTGGTGAGGAAAGTGGGATTTGACACACAAGTCTCTGTACCCACACCAGTGTGCTGTGTTTCCTGTGCAAGTTTGGTGAATTACAACCATTATTTTGGAGAAGCTGTAATTAAAAGTTGCTGCCAAATTCTGTCAGTTCAGCGACCCAAAACATTCTGAAACGAGGTCAATCCCTGTCTCAACGGTCAAGAAAATTGCCAAGTTTAAGAAAGCAAAGTCACTGCCCTCGTCTGTCCCCCCCTTGCCATATGGGAGCGTTCAAACTGTATCAGCATTCCTAAGGCAGCTCTGGTGAGCCAGGCTGAATTATTCCTTTGTTCAGGGAACAAGGCACCGACACAAACCGAAAATACTGAAAATCTCTTTGTTGTGTGTGTAAAACTTGAGTTTTTTGATGCAGATCTCTTGCATGACTTTAGGAGTGCCAGGAATCTGTTACCTCTCTGCTGGTTTTCTGTTTCCATGGGTGCAAGAACTGAATTTGTTCTTTTCTTTCTTATTTTTTTCCTATGTAGAAAGCAGGCATTGAGGATTTAACCTGTATATTAACCATTCCTGTATCATTCCAATAAAGTTGTTTTAGAACACTTTCTCACACCATGACTTGTTTGCATGTTTTGTTCACGGTTTGAAGTTTGAAGCTGAAAAAAAGTGGAGTTTTCAGATGAAAATACTGCTTTTTAAAAGTTCAGAAGTTACACGAGGTGAACATCAGGGATTTGCTGCTGCTGTGTGTAAAATCTGCTGGGCTGGATCTCTCACCTGTTGCAGCTAATGGAATTTAATTACTAAATGGGATTTAATTTAGGATACACCTACCCAAAACTGTGTGTCAAGGTTTGGGTTATTTCCCACATCCTGCTTTCCCACTCATTCCCCAGGGCAGGGACAGGTCTGAAGCAGCCGGGACATGGCGGCTGCTCCCAGACTCACAGAGCTCACCCACCCCTCCCCTGCCCATTTACAAACTGTAATTAATTAGCTTTGTGCTGCTCACATCAGGGAGCTGTGGTACTTCATATTTGTTTTGCCACAGGGCAGTGCAGGATAAATTTTAAACTGAAACTTTACTTTCCCTGTTTGCCTTCAGAACGCTGAAGTTCTGCACCACCTGGAAGATCTGTAGAGTTACAGAAATGACATTCTCTGCCTCTGGCCTGCCCTGGGATTTGCCCAAATTCCAGGCTTCAATTCACATCCTCTGGAGGGAACCAATAACCTGATCTTTTAACGAGTGGTTTGTAGGGATCAGCTTCTGTGTCAACAGCTGAAGCACAGCCAAGCACCATCAGGCACAGGGTGCCTTCTCACCAGGATTATTGCTTGTCCCTCACACTTGTCCTTCTGTGGTGTCTTACAACTGGCCCATACGATGGGAAAAGGGCCACGAATGCCATTTCTAAATTGTAATGAATCCCATTTACTTCCCCTGCGTATCCACTCCACTTGTACAACTCAGAAAAATCACTGCTTTTCTTGTTTTTTTTTATTAAAAAGTCCTAAAAACCCAGTTGTTACTCATTAATTTGAAGCTCAATAAAAATAGTTTCCCAAAATCTTTAAAAAACAAGCTACATGTGTGCACACAATGTGTGACAACTTTCCCTACCTCAGGTTGCTCAGATCCTAATCCCATGGCACAAATAAATCATTCCCAAATTTTTACCTTTTATTTAGTTTCCTGCAGAAATAGTCTGCGATTTACCCATATTCTGTGATCTTAGTAGGATGTTTTAAATTGAAAGGTTCATTATGACAATTTTAAAGTTTTTTATTAAAAATTTTGGTCTGTATTGGTAAACTTTTGGAAATGCAAAAGGATTGTAAAAGTCAAGGTGATGAAGTAGAAATTGCCAGATTACTACAGGAGAGCACAGTAGTGAGTACTGAGTATGCAAAAGAAATATATTTAGTACAAAATACATGTGTTGTATTCACAAAGTATCAAACTTGGCCTTGTATATATTGTAACAGTAATATATAGTAATTCATATGGTTATTACTTTATATATCTTTATAAATATTTATACACATACACAATATAGCAATATGTAATTCCTATATACTATAATTCCTTATAGTAATTCCTTCTCTCACAGGTTGGTTTATTGAAGATATCATCAGGAACTTGGCCATTTCTTCATTTTAATTTGCTCAGTATTTCAAAATCCTGAAATAAAAGGAAACCCGCACATCATTAATACAATGTCAGCAGCACTATAATTCCCACGTGGCCTCAGTTCTTTCCTGAGCCCTTTCGCAGCCCGCAGGGCAGGTTATTTTGTGTTTACACGAAGCGAAGTGGATCGGACACAGCAACGTGCCCCAGTCCCGCCCGGCCCCGCTGTGAGGGGCCGCAATGGCGCCCGGACCCCGCAGCGCCACCGCCGCGCGCCGTTGCTGCGGCAACCAGCAGCCACTCAGCGCCCGAGGTGGGCCCATCCCGCGTTTCCATTGGATAATGCCGATGTCAATCATCCCTAAGTCCCGCCTCTATACTACTTAAGCCGCGCCGTCTGAGGGCGGGCCGGGTTGTGGTATTGAGTAGTTTGTGAGGGCGTTATTTGGAGCAGGGGTGGTGTTGGGCTGTTGGCGTGAAATTCCCTTTGGAATGGAGAATAAAGGGCTCGCAACAGCTATGCTTAGGGAAAAATCCCCAGCATAAAGCCTTTCAAATCAGTCAATATCTATTTCATGTTTGTGTGCATGCAAAGTGCTCAGCCTGTGCTGAGAGAAGGGACTCTGTTTTTACATGCAGTCACAGTTCCTATAATATCATTTAGTGTGGTAGCATTTCTTTTTGCCATATATGGATGATACTGTAAGAGTAATTTTTTAGCCTTTTTCAATATATATTCAGCTCTAAATTCTGACATCCTTGCCTTGCTGTTTGTCCTAACTGCATGCTGTGCTCAGCTTCTGAAATAAGTTTGGTTCTATCTCGTTCTGACTTTATTTTTGTAAATAAAACTGAATTTCTTTTTGGTAAGATCTTATTGAGAGAATACATTGATTTCCATGGATATTCATGCATTTAACACCTGAATTCCAGACTGGTTTGGACTGGAAGAGATGTTAAAGCTCATTGCATTTCACCCTCACCATGGGCAGGGACACCTTCCATGGATCAGCTTGTTGGAAATGGAGATTGACTTGGTTTTAATCACTCCACACAAATTACCTGATTTGATTTCTTCCTCTCTCTCTGTTACTTTTGTGTTTTGTTGAAACAGCTGCACAAGAATTCCAGCTGCAGCTGGCACTAATTACAAGCCTGGCAAGGTTTAAAACTACTTGGAATTTGATCCATTCTGGTTCCTGCCCACTGAGACTGTGGGCAGTGACTCTGCTGGAGTCCCAGCCACACCTTCTGTGCAGAAATTGCTCATAGGAGGTTATTAAAAATCAGGTAATTTTGAACAGCTTTTAAACATTAAATTAGTTTTATGTAAATTTGGTTGGGAGTAAAAATAGCTTTCATTTTGTCTCCATAAAAACTGAAGTCTTCTATGAAATACAGGTGAAAAGAAGGGACGAGAGGTAATTTTACAGACTTCATTGAACCTGTCTGGCCAGAATTACTCCAAACCTAATTTCTAAGGCACAACATGACTTCCACTGACAGGGGGCAGGGTCAGGTTAGATATTAGGAAGAAGTTCTTCCCTGTGAGGGTGGTGAGGCCCTGGCACAGGGTGCCAGAGAAGCTGTGGCTGCCCCTGGATCCCTGGAAGTGTCCAAGGCCAGGTTGGACAGGGCTTGGAGCAACCTGGGACAGTGGAAGGTGTCTCTGCCCATGGCAGGGGTGGCACTGGATGATCATTTGTGTCTTGCTCCTGTCATTAAACAGTGTCTTTTTGAATCTTGTATCTAGTACTTAGATGAGATTCAGCTTCTTATTTGTTGGGGGTTTGTATCTTCTGAGAAAAGGAAATTTAGAAAAGGCATCAACAGAAAACTCTTCAGAGTGTGGGGCTGGACCCTGTGCTGAGGGGTGGGGTGGCTCAGTGCATGAACTTGGCTTCAGCTTGGAAAGGACACCTAAAACCACCCTGGGGGCACCTGGGACGTGCCAGAGGTCATTTTTGAGCCCCAAAAAATTGGTTTTGGTCAATGAACAACACGGTTGTGCAGAGCTGTCCATTGGCTGCTGCTTTCAGATTGGCACGTTGTCATGTTTGCATTTTATAGACACAGGGTATTTCATCAAAAACCGGATGAAAGGAAGTTGCCAACATCTTTCCCATCAGTGGCACATCACAAGATTCTTAATTTAGCTGCCTGTTTCCAAAGGGGAAGTGGTGTAAGTCCACAAGTCAGCTGAGCAGCACCGAGCTCCTGCCGATGGAAGTGGAATTTGGTTCCGATTTTGCTCTGCCTGGTGCAGCCCTGGCCCTCTGCTCCTCCCCGTGCCCTATTCTGGCAGTCAGCAGCTCCTCAGCATCGCACTGTGGTCAGAAACATCTCAATTCATTTTCAGACATCCTCTTTTAGACTTAGTCCTCACTTTGCGTTCAAAAACCGCGCCCTTTCCCAGTGGGATCGCTTCTGTTTTACGAGGAAAAAAACGGGGAACTGCATCGTGAGTGCGTCAGACTTCTTCTGCCCAGACAGCAGTGAGGAAAGAATGTGTAACCATCTGCCCTCCTCTGCCCTCTCCCAGCAGCTGTAGCAGGAGAGCTCTGGGCTCGGGGAAATCCTCCTCAGACCTGACTGGGCTTGGTAAGTTGGGCTTTTTGTGCCTTTCTCTTTTCCTTATGCTTTGTTCCAGAACACGGGAACCACTTACTTTATTTGGAGGAGACCAGTTTTTCCAAGATTACCATATTTTAGCTCTTCATGAGCACTTCCAAAGCAATACGCCAAAATTTATCAGCAGGTAAGGAGCTGGGTACCTTGAGGTTCTACAGGCCAGGGTAGGGACCTGGTTACCCATGTCCTACCAGGCACTCAGCATTCCAAATTCCATCGACCTTTAGCAAGATCTAGACTGCCAAGTATTCTTGTTTCTTTGGAAATTGGTTTACCAAGTCCCTTAGTGCTTAAGAAAGTGTTGCCCTGCTTTTTGCATAAGTAAATAACTGTAGATAAACACGTCTCCTGCCTTTCCTGCCTGCTTTGGCCTTGAAATTCCAGTATTACTTTTAGCTTCAGGGAGGGAAGTGTGCCACAAAAATAAAGAACCCCACAAAAATAAAAAAGCAAACAGTTGTGCTGTGCCAGCATGTAAATATCAGGGGGAAGGTGAAAATTTCTGTCTCTCAAATAACTGAAGTTTTAGAATATCTCCTGTAAGGAGCACTGGGATTGAAAAGTAGGGAGTTTCAAATATACCAGGGTGTAGGAGCATGGTGGAAAGTGTTGAGCCACAAGCACCCTTTGGGTATGTGGATACTTCGATTATGAGAGATTAAAAGGATATTTGAAGAACTGAATGTTCTTCTTACGTTCATGTTTCCCATTCCTCCAAAAGAGCAGTGGTGATGATCTTCTCTTCATTGAGTTCAGGTCAGAGTCTTAATGTGAAGATTCCCATTGATTTTAACAATGGGTGAATTGGAAAGGAATGATAAGGAATCACTAAATGTGGTAAATTATTTTGAGCCACTTTTCACTATTATTGTTATTGGGGAAGGCAAATTAACTATTTATGTCTTTTAAGTTCATCATTAAGAGGAACTCCAAATACATTTGATCTGCATTTTGAATACGGTTTTATTATACTTGCAGAACTCTCAGTATCTTTCGAAGCTGCTTGGCACCTCACAGGAGGGCTCAGGTCAGAAACAATCTCTAAATGTGAATTTAATCTTTATTTATTTTCTATGTCACATCTAGCTTTTGGAAATTGTTGTCTTTTAATGGAAAACATTGATTAATTACTGATGCTATTGATACTGACGAGTAAAATGATTTTGCTGATTTTTATAGCTTATAAAGTACAATCTGTCTCAGGTAACCACGATGCAGAAGAGACCTGGGAACAGAGGGAATGTTACAGATGAAGCAGCTGATTAATGCCCTCTCTGTATCTTCAGAATGATTTTTGTGGACATGGTAAAGAGGAAAAGCATGCAGATTAATGTTTGCTAAAAATAAATGCTTGAGAAAGAAAGGAAAATCACTGTCTTTGTGAGAAGTGCTTTGCTCTTTAATAATGATAACAATAATATTAATAATAATAATATAATTATTATATAATAGTTGTTGAATAGTAGTTGTTGTTGTATTGTGCCTGTCTTTCAGTCCCGGGGCTCCATGGACCTCTGATGATCCCTGTTGCTCACACTCGTCACCATGCTGGCAGAAGGCATCCTAACGAGGCTCATCTATAAAGAAAGCTGTCATCAAGATAAGCCTCGCAAATNCTCTTTAATAATAATAACAATAATATTAATAATAATAATAATATAATTATTATATAATAGTTGTTGAATAGTAGTTGTTGTTGTATTGTGCCTGTCTTTCAGTCCCGGGGCTCCATGGACCTCTGATGATCCCTGTTGCTCACACTCGTCACCATGCTGGCAGAAGGCATCCTAACGAGGCTCATCTATAAAGAAAGCTGTCATCAAGATAAGCCTCGCAAATCTCCTGCATCCCAAAAGGCTAAAGAGGGAATCTGGAGACAGAAACTTGTAGACATCCCAAAAATCAAAGGCTTTGCTGATGGATGTGAGAAGCAGGAGAAGCTCTCTGCCAGAAGCAGCAAAGTGGAAGCCAGGAGCGGCCCTCGATGGGGATCCATAGAAAAGGAGCCTGCAAAAGATCAGGAAATGCTGGTTAAAGGAACTGCATCCCCAGCTTTACATATCCCCAAGAGAGGAGGAAGCCTAGACCAGGTGGATTTGTACAGATCCTGGCCATGCAACAGCATTTACCAGAACTATCCTGACCTGCAGATCGGGGGGGACCGTGTGGGGGGCCACACGTGTGACTCGGGCTGTGTCCTGGACCATGTGTGGGATGAGCTTCCCGACGGCCCCGTCCTGCTCTCCATAGATATTCCCCCAGGTCAGTCCTCTCTGTGTGAGCATCCCAGAAAGCCCATTGTGATGTCCCTGCCTGGAGATGAAGCTGGAGAAAGGAGCATCATGCTCAGTGAGGAGCCCCTTTCCAGCTCCACGCTCAACAAATACATGGAAGCCAAAGTAGCAGAGCTCTACAAACAGTTTTTTGAAGAAAGCCTGGCCAGGTGTGGTTCCATAACAAACCTCCTCACCTGCAGCTGGATGAGGAACAGCCTGGACCGGATAAGTGTTCAGATCTCCCAGGAGCAGAACATAGAAACCTCCAAAGCCAGAGGAGCCCTCTTGCACTCTTTGGCTTTGTTCAGCTGCCGCAATGCTCCCAACAGGAATAGCTCCGAGTTCAGCACCCCAAACCTCCAAATCTCCAACACAGCGGGTGCAAAATGGAGCTGCAGGATGGAATTCACATCCTGACTGAGCTGCTGAGCTCAGGAGAGGGATGGGATTCGGGTATGAATGTTTCACTCCAAGGATTAGGTTGGGAAATGGAAACATTTATACACTACACTTGTTCTAATTAATATTTTAAGGCTTAAACCCCTTTGGTAGCAGGCGTAGTAAAGGTCACTGTTTTCTGTTTTCTAATGGAGAATTTGAAATTAATTTCTCTCCAAAATACTGGTTGATCATGTTTTTATAATATATATAGAATCACAGAACTGTTAAGGTTGGAAATGAGCACTATATCATCAAGTCCAACCATCAGCCCAGCACCACTAAACCAAGTGCCACATCCACATGTAAAGCATTTAATTAACGCAAAAAAGCATCTGCAAAATCAGCAAGCAAAGATGACTGCAACATTCCTGAAAAAGAAGTGTAAGATTCCTGCATCTTCATTTGGAAATTTAAATGCAGATTTTGGTATGGAAATACTGTTGTTTAGCTTTCAAACACATTTTCTCCCCTTGCTCTTGCTTCTCAGCAAATATTTCAGCTGGAAATTATTCATTATGTCACCACTGTAAATTGATAGATGAACTGGACTGTTACCTACTCGGCAGAAGATTTTTCTATTAAAGTTTTTTTGTTGTGTGTTTTTGTTTGTGGTTGGGTTTTTTGTGTTGGTTTTTGTTTGTTTGTTTGTTTTGTTTGTTTTGCTTTAATTCAGTATCTTTATTTCTTGGGCATTTCTTAAAATCATCTCTGAGCTGAAAGAAAATATCAGTAGGATTAACAAGAAGCTGCTCCTGAGGAAAAAGTTACCTGAGTGGGCAAAGTAAGGACTTCTCCCCCCGATTAAAATGACAGGGAAAGATAATTCCTGATAAGGAAATAAATTAAAATCAAACTCATACTCATCCAAGACCTAACTGGTCATTGCCTGATCCATAATTCCCAGTGACCCTGGTGCAAGGAATATAAGCAGTACTGAATCTTGTCCTTCTTTTCTAGGAGCATGAGAGGAAAAGGATGATTTGCGTCCCTATGCATTGCCCTAATTCCAAGTGTGTCTCATTAATCTCCTTCTCAGCATTCAAAACCAAGCCAGGAGTCCTTTGGAAGAGGCCAGATGACTTCATTAAATTCCAGAGGAGTCCAGGTTGGGCAGAGCTCTCCAGATTTCCTTGGTGAAGGTGCAGAGAATGAGTTAACCTAGGGTGAGAGGGAAATATTCCAGAGGGCATCAGTAGCCAAAGGGTTTTCAATTATCCGTGGCAAGAAGTGCTCCGTGGCATTTGTGCTGCCGTGCCCCAGCCCTTGGTTCCCCCTGGGATCTATTTATAGTTCAGGCCAAAGTCTGGAAAGAAGTTAATTGCACGAGGTTCTTCCTCAGGAAATGAGGAAGTCGGAGGTTAAACCTGAGCTCCAGGCTCCGGCTGTTTTCAGTCCTTCCCAGCGCTGAGGAATGCGTTGGGGGAGCCCCTCTCTGCTCTGCTGCTCACCTCGGTCCCTGCCCCAGGGATCAGAGCCAAGGCATCAGCAGCAGCAGCTGCAGTGGGAGAATCCCTGATGGATCTGCTGCACTATCCCCATGGCAGAAATGGAGTGGCAGAGGAGAAAACACATAAATAATGGGAGTTTGGCACAACCTGAGGTTACTGGCAAGTTGTGTTCATCCCATCCCTTCTCAGGACTGGTTTCAGAGCTCATTTTTTAATTAACTTTATTACATATGTGGATAATTTTAGCTGGAATCAAAACCACACAACAGCAGTGTTTTGTGGAAAAGAAGTAATTTAGATCACCCCATGACACGTGTTTTCACAGCACAAATGAAGGTGCAGATAAATGCACATTGTTAATGTAAAGCAGATTGTATTTTGTTATTGATTTTATGTAGTTTTGCCCATGGAAATATATTGTCCATGTGCTCCCCCCCCTGCCCACCCGCCCCCTGCCTTTTTTATTCTGGTTTAATCTAGAATTTAAATAACTTTTCAAAATTAATTTCTCTCTGTAGGAAGAAAGATGTTGCTGGAGAATACATTTTAGGGGCAAAATCTGGTAATTTCTAAAAAGATGAGACAAACACATTTATTACTCACTTAAATACTATTTTAATTTCAATTTTATTTTAATTGACGTGTTGCAATACATGACCTGCTTTGGATTTATTTATATTTGGAAGATGCTGAGTCCCATTATGAGTTTGAGTAAAACTCCATCAGCTGCACTGGACCTGTGCCTGTTTTCACTAGCAGGAAAAATGCCTCAGTGAACCCAAATTTCATGGGGAAAATCCCTGGGAAGGTGCTTTTCCAGCCCGCTGAAGGGCAGCAGCTGGATTTCATTACAAAGGAAAGCAGTGCCATATTTTACAGGGCAGACATCCACGGCCAGATTCTGCCTGGAGCTGATTTTTATCCACATGCCAGAAAATCTGATGTTGGAGGAGAAATGCTGGCAGGGACTTTCTACCTTCCTATCCAGCTCTCACTCCATGTTCCCACAGAGGAATATTCACCAGGTCCTGGGACCCAGACCCTGTAGAAAGCTGGACTCTTTAGTTAAATTTCCCCAGTTAATCCTGGAGTCAGGACGTTCCTCAACTGTGGGAATTAAGCCCCTCTAAAAGGTGACTTCATCTACCTGGAGGATAACTGGGATTTTTACACATTAACAATCTTTCTGAGATTTATTAAATAGTCAAATGGTGATATCTAGTGGTGGTTTCCTTTAGTACCTTCCAGGTCAGGATTTCCAGAGCTTTACAACCATTTTGCAATGAAATCTCAAAGTCCATCTTTCTCTGGAGGGAGGATTATTTCCCACAAAAAGGATGCCCAGGTGTGCAGAACAACCACTTCCATCAATTAATGTTCTACTGGAGTTAAAATATAGAAGGACTTAAAACCTGGAAGGCCAAATCCTCCCCTTTGGGACTAAAAAATCAGAAAAATCTCAAACACTAAATACCTGTATTTTTCATTCATCTCTCTTTTAAACAGGAAAATGCCATTTGCTTGTTAAGCAAATGAAATTAAATCTGAGTGGCTTATTTTTTCACCCAAAATGTAAAATATTAATCTGCTTTTAATGGTCTGAAATCTACTTTTTAGCAGTGTTCTTTCTTGCTCTACACTAGTTTATACATGACATGGAAAAACTGATCTTTTCTCTGTTTTGCTCCTGTTTTACATACAGATTTTAAAAATCCAGACATTTGATTGTAATTAACCTAATTTTCTTTTTCTTTACCAGAAGATCCTCACTTAATCCTTGCCTGCTTTTCCTTTGAGTTCCTTTATTTGTGGTAATCCCATCACTCTGTTGGGAATGTAAATCACTTGTGAGAGTCAGTGGTCGTTTGGTAAATAAGTGCCCAGGTGCTGCTGAACCTTCCACTCCCACCCACATCCACCATCCTGCCTGCCTTCTGTGGGGAAATAAAAGGGTTTAGGATGGAGCTGTAAGTCCCAGGAGGTTGAAGATCTTCCCTTTTCCATCCTGTTCTGTGTAGGGAGTGCGGATATTCCCCTTCACTTGTGGGCTGTGCTCTTGGGGAGGCAGAAAATCTGGAGGAATATTTGATGCACTGGAGCAAAGTGGGGGGAGATTTGCCTCTGGAGCTGAACTATTGAAACTTGGACAAAATGTATTGGGAATCCTGTGTGGTCTGTGTCCATCAGGGTTTTGTTTTCTTTGGGATGCTTGTTTGGGGCCCTTTTTGGAGGAGAAAACTTGTTGCTATTTTTACAATCTTTGAAACTGCAATGCCTTGAGAACATTGTGGCATCTCACCACTTTTCCTGGGGCTTTATTTGGTGGTGTTTCTGAGAGAAAGGTGAGCAAGGAGCTGAGGAACTTCCCCTGGAGAAGGGAAGCAGCATCCTGGGGAGCTGGGACTAAAACCAGCCCCAGAAGACAGGCTGAGACTCGCAGGGGGTTTCTGTGTCCCACCACTGCTGCTTCTCCTTTAGGCTAAGTGGGAACAGTGTCTTTCCTAAATATAGCTTTAGCTGGGTAAAGCTGAAATATGGGCTCTGGACTCTGTGGAACCCTCTGGGAATATCAACTCTGTTATAGAGCCAGGCTGGGAGAGCTGGGGGCGGCTCTGGAGAAGAGAAGGCTCTGGGGAGAGCTTAGAGCCCCTTCCAGTGGCCGAAGGGACTCCAAGAGAGCTGGAGAGGGACAAGGGTGCAGCGTGCCAGGACAGGGGGCAATGGCTTCCCATGCCAGAGGGCAGGGTCAGATGGGATATTGGGAAGGAATTCCTGGCTGTGAGAGTGGGGAGGCCCTGGCACAGGGTGCCCAGAGAAGCTGTGGCTGCCCCATCCCTGGAAGTGTCCAAGGCCAGGTTGGACAGGGCTTGGAGCAGCCTGGGATAGTGGAAGGTGTCCCTGCCCGTGGCAGGGGGTGACACTGGAGGATTTTTAAGGTCTCTTCCAACCCAAACCAGTCTGTGATCTCATGATTTTTTTTAATCCTTTCTCCCCATGCTGGTGCAGGAAGGGTTTTGCTGCCTCTCACTCCTGTGTTGAGAGACAGAGGCTTTGCTTTCCTGGGCTCTCATTTGCTATTTAGGGATCCTTGATCCTCCTCAAAAAAGTTTCTAATTTTGTGCAATAATACAGTTTCTTAATCTGCTGTGTTGCTGTTTTTTGTTCTCATTCCCCATCTGTAGTGGTTACACACTTCTGCTTTCCGTTGCCAAATTTGTAAGGCCCATGGACCATTTCTTCCCTTGCTCTATTGCTCAACTGTACAAAGTTGATATTTCAATAATTAATTACTAATCTGAGAGGTAACAAAAGTTAACAAAGTGAGTGAGAGGACACCCAGACCTGCTCTCTTTTTTTTTTTTTTATTTAAGCTGTGTTGGTTCTTTGTTTCAAATGAGTGAGATTTGTGAAAGTAATGGAATAGGGAAGAGAACTGCACACTAATTTCCTGAAAATCTTGCCTTGAAGTTGTAAATTAACGAGTTTTGTTCTTCTTTCCTGGTAGTTGAATTATAAAAAGACGCTTTCCTGGAATAGAAAGCAAAAAACATTCCTGTGGCACGTATTAAATTTGTACAAATCAGTGTGAAGTGCTGTGTGGATATTGGTGCTGGTGGTGTTTGCAGGCTGGGAAAGGCCATGGGCACGGCTCCCTTTCCCTTTGCTCTCCAGGCTCTGCTCCAGCCCAGCCATCAAACAGCAAGGACAGGTCACTGATCACAGGCAAATAGCCTGGGGACAGCTTTATTGAGTATTTTATATAACATAGACATCCTTGGGAATCGCCACCTGCTGATGTTTATTCCATGGAGAGAAACCAAAGGCTGTGTCCAGGAAGTAAAAACTTCAGGGAAAGCATGGATTTCTCCTGACAGTGTGTGGGACCAGGGTGCGGTGTCCTGGGGGCAGCCAATGAATGGGAACCGATCTCCACACGGAGGTGAAATCCATGAATTAAATATCCAAGATCTCACTAGTAAGGAGGCAGAATGTGCTCACACCTCTGCTGAGATGTATCCTTTTATCTTGTTCCTTATCAATATTCCAGCTGCTCGATGTAATTTTGTTCAAATTCTCCTTAAACCCAGATTTTTGACTGCAATCACTGATGTTATATTAAATCACAGCCTGCCTGGGCTCTGGGTGCCCACGAGGCTCCCCAGCTCCCTGCAGCACCAAGTTACTTCTCAGTGTCCCCGTGGCCTGTGATGTGCTGACAGCCCCCACGTCACGGCTCGGGGTTTTCCAGGGTTTCCTGTTGCTGCTGCCCACAATAGCCGTGGGTGGAATCCTTCCCAGGAGGGGAAGTGGGATAAGTAGCTTGGAGGTTTTCAGGGTAAGCTGAAAAAAAAAGGTTTACTCCTAAAAAGGGACCAAAAAAAAAGAAAAGGTGGTAGCACTAAAACATCACCTGGGTGCTCCCAAATATCATCCGGCTGATCTCTGTCCCAGAGTTCAGCATGGAGCACTGAAGGGTTTCCCTAGGGAAAGCCGAGAGCTCCCTCGGGGATAATCCACCATGGTACTTGTGGGGCTGCCCGTGGTGGTCAGGAGGTGAGTGTTCCTGGGGAAAAAGGTGCAGAAATGTTGCATTTTTATTGCAGGAGCCTGAGTTTTGGTCACTGATACCAGATCCCACAATAACTCTGTTCTTCTCCCAGTCTTCCTCATTCTACCAGGAGCAAGGTGCCCGTCAGCACAATTATGGAGATCAAAATCCAGCCTGGAGACCGAAAGGGCATTACATTAGGGAAAAATGAAAACCTGTCCATAAACATCAGATCAAATGGTGCTCACATGAAAGAGTGGATCAATAATATCAATAGCCATTACCAGAGGAACAGCATGGATTCTGTTATCATAGAACTTTGGAAAAACATTTTGTCTTTGGCTTATTCATAGCTAATATATAACAAACTTGATGGTCTTAGAGGTCTTTTCCAACCTTAATGATTCTATGATTTTACAAGGTAGCTTTCTTTGAAAAATGGAGCATATTTTAAAATTATCCTCCCTGTTGACCTTCCTCAAATTCTATCCCAGCTCTGTTGTTTTTTTTTTTCTGGTTTGATTATTAAATAAATATAGATTCTACTCACAAAACCAGTTTCCAGGATGCTGCTGAGCTCCCCACTGCAAGGCTTTTCTCCCCCTCCAAGATGCAAATATTTCATTTTTGGCTTAAGGGAAATGTAGGTGAGCATTAAATTTTTTGCTTTTTTTCCCAAGAATAGCAAAAGACAAAATAGCTCATTTGGGGATGGAGGGTAATGGGAGGTTGGCAGAACTCCTTTCCCATGCTGCCAAATGGAACAACTCCTCAAACTCTTAACTTTAACACCAAATATTTCAACAGAAAGAGGAAATATGATGGCCTGGGATGTGAGCCCAGGCTCAGAGCTGTTTCCATTGCTCTTCCTCTGGCTAAATAGTTTCTAAATTACTTCTTAGTTGCTGTTAAGAGCACTGTTCTGCCTTCTTCAGTAATGAGGGATTTCCTGGTAGATATTAGGAAGAAATTCCTCCCTGTGAGGGTGGGGAGGCCCTGGCAGAGGGTGCCCAGAGAAGCTGTGGCTGCCCCATCCCTGGAAGTGTCCAAGGCCAGGTTGGATGGAGCTTGGAGCAACCTGGGATTATGGGATGTGTCCCATGGAGGAGCGGTTGGAATGAGATGAGCTTTAAGGTCCCTTCCAACCCAAAGCATTGTGTGATTCCATGAAATTCCAATGAACCCTGGTAAAGCAGTCGCTCCTCGAGTGTATCACTGTGTCCGTCCTGTCTTCCAAAATTTATGCTCCTCTTGCTTTACAAATGGGATGAGGAACAGGAACCTCATGAGGTACTGAGGCCCAGGATCTGTGTCCTGGGCCTCCACAGCTCAGAAGTGGGTCACCAGCCTGTCACTGGCACTTGATTTTGGTGTCACTTAAGCGGCTGAAGGGAACAAATAGGCCATCGATCTGTCTGGCAACAGCCCCAGGCCCCAGATTTTAATTACCAATGTTCTTTGGGCTAAATTTGTGCCTCTTGAAACATCATCAACCTAAATGAAGCTTCACAATGGAGGAATTTGACCCAATACATCTTTTTCTCTGTGTTATTAAAATCAGTTAAACACTGTTGCAGCTACCCTTATTTTTTCCATTTTTCCAACTACTCTGAGCAACTTGGTTTTTGATGCTGTTTTCAAGAGAGATGGAGAGAACTTTTCCTATTAATCTTTTTTTATAGGAAGCTTTAAGCAATTGTAGAGCCTTATTTGTCCCAGGCAGGTGCCCTCCATTCCTGCAGCTCTGTATTTAGCCCAACAAACGGGGTGATTTGCTTGTTTTACCAAATGAAAACTGATTTCTAGTAATGTTTCTGTTGTGTTCTCTATGTGGGCACTGCAGAAATCCAGAGAAGCCCCCTGTGTGATGGAGCTGTTTCGGGATGGGGTTCTTTATATGACCTATTCTGTCAAGTCTATCTGTTCTAACAGCAGTGAAGGTTATTTTTTTTTTCCCCTCCAAGAAGGGTTTATGAGGGACTGGGACCCAAAATACATCAAGAGTTGGGACTAAAATATGAGTTGTGCCATTGGTCTGAGGGCACAAGAGGTGTTTCCTCAAGGAAGCACCCACAGGAGGAGCCCCTATTTGGGCACGTGGCACCAAAAAGCACCAATCTCCAGTGGGATCTCTCAGCTGGGAACTGATGGACCAGGGAGGGAAACCAGCCTGAGGTGGAGCATTTGCTCCTCCCTTTGCAGCCCCCACGAGCGCCGGTGTCTCCAGCAGCGCTTCCAACCACTCACCCACCGCAGTGGGAGCAGCTGCGGCTTCCAGGGACATGGAGAGCCAGGGACACAGAGCTGCAGCTGTCCTGGCTGGGTCCTGGCTCTCCTGCACCCTCCAGGCCCCCCGGGTGGGAGCCCTGCAGGAGCCGCTGCTGGAGGACGTGATCCTGGAGAACATCAGCTGGGCTGCCGAGGAAGCGCAGGGCAACGACTCCTCGGAGCACGCGTTCTTCTCTCTGGATTATCAGCACGTCCAGGTCCCCTTTGAAATCACGCTCTGGATCATGCTGGCATCCCTGGCCAAGATAGGTAAGGCCTCCTGAGAGGATGAGGTGGGACAGGGAATCTCTGGGGGGGTGTGTGGGCAGGGGTGGCCTTTGCTTCGCCTCCTCTCCAATCTTGGAGCCTGAGGTAACGTGCCAAACCCTCAGGATTCACACACTTTGTGCCAGACATGCTGCACAGGTGGGAAACAAGTTGTGTTTTAGGTTGGAAATCGTGGTTTTCCATGTAGAAATTCACACCTGGGAGTGCTGTTGCTGTTAGGAGGAAAAATACTGGGTTTCCAGGAGGAGAAATTCGATTTAACTACAGGACACACCAAGGTGTGTGTTCAGCTTGACTTTCTTGCCAGCCACACTTTGTGCAGGCTGTCCGCTGACATCTTCAACTTAAAATGAAGATTCCTTATTCTTCTAAAAGTGCCCTGTGTCTGGCCAAGGAATAATTCCATCCATGTCCAGGGTGTAACACAGCCTAAAATAAAATCTCTCTGCATTGATTGTCTGTGCAAGGTCATCTAAGAAAGGTTTAAGTTATGCAAAGTATCTGATCTTTTTATTTTTTCCTCTGAAAAACTGGGGACAAGAAAGTGAAAATTATATAAAAATATTTTTTCTCCAGGAGTTGTCTTCAATTCTGTTAAATTACTGCTATAAAAGTTATTTTACAGCATTTTTTCTTTTATTTCTTTTTCTTAGAATGGAGAAGTCTCTAAGATTGAGTTAGATCAGAATTTTTCAGATGGAAATGGTCTTTTTGTCTCACTAATTTCATGTTACATAATGAGACCCCAATTCTAGTCATATGCGTGAAGACATAATAATGATCAGAGATTTAAAAAAATTATTACTTCTATTCCAGTTAGCTTTGTTTCAATGACTTTTTCTTTTAATAACTCACATTGTACTTGTGATGGTTGTTCTAATGTTAAGCATGACACAAGACTGGCTTAATTGGACATTTTTTAGCTTTTTAGCTTTAAATGCTAATGATTAACTAATATTAAAAGTGGACCTATATGTAATTAATGGGAAGGCTTTTTGTGATTTTTTTTAATGTATAGAATCTGTATTGTGTTTAAAATTAGAAGTTGCTATTTCTGTTAGTGCTGAAGATGGGCTGCTAACTAGATTACATAATTAATAATTCCAAATAGTGTTTTATTTATGCAGATTATTACTTTTTATTTATTACTTTAGTGTATCTCTAACCTTATGCTGTGATGAAATGAGGTCTGAACTGACATTAATTTGAGAAACTCTGGTATTTTCAGTAATTTTTAGATTTTTCTAACCAATTTCTGAGCAACTTCACCCTCACGGTGTGAATTTATTTCTGCTACTCCGAGGTGTAACCTGCTGACAGTGGGAGCCTGGGGACCTTCTGAGGGTTTGATCTGGTGAGATAACACCAGTTTTATCTGTCCATGCCCTCCAGGGTTCCATCTCTACAACAAGTTGCCTTCTGTCGTTCCCGAAAGCTGTTTGTTGATATTTGTGGGGCTCATCATGGGGGGAATCATCTATGGATTAAACGATAGGTCACCACCAGTGATGGACAGCGACATCTTTTTCCTCTACCTCCTGCCCCCCATCGTGCTGGACGCCGGCTACTTCATGCCCAGCCGCCCCTTTTTCGAGAACATCGGCACCATCCTGCTCTACGCGGTGGTGGGCACCATCTGGAACGTGTTTGGGATCGGCTTTTCCCTCTATGGGATCTGCCAGGTGAAAGCCTTCCGGCTGCAGGATGTGTCCCTGCTGCACAACCTCCTCTTCGGCAGCCTCATCGCCGCCGTGGACCCCGTGGCCGTGCTGGCCGTCTTCGAGGAGATCCACGTCAACGAGAAGCTGCACATCCTGGTTTTTGGGGAATCGCTCCTCAACGACGCCGTGACCGTGGTAAGGACCAGCCTGAATTGGGGTATTTAACCTGCAGAGGATGGTGGTGAGGAGGTTCAGAGAACGGTGGGATGGGAGATCTCAGCCTGCAGAAGAGGAGGCTCAGGGAAGACTTTATTTCCCTCTACAACTCCTTGAAATGAGGTCGTAGCCAGTTTGGTGTTGGTCTTTTCTGCCAGGGAACAAGTGATAGGATGAGAGGAAATGGCCTCAAGTGTCACCAGGAGAGGTTTAGATTGGATATCAGGAAGAATTTCTTCATGGAAAGGGCAGTCAAGGGTTGGAGTCACCACACCTGGAAATGTTTAAAACCATGAGGATGTGGCACTTTGGGACATGGTTTAGTGGCGAACATGGCAGTGCTGGGTTAATGGTTGGACTTGATGATTTTGGAGGGCTTTTCCAACCTCAATGATTTTGTGATTTGTTGAGAGAAAAGGCATCAACAACCCCTTCTAGCAGAGCATTCCTGGTCCAATTCTCTGGCCTGAGGTCCTGGGCAGCATTCAGGTGAACTTAGAAGTTTTCAGGTTTCTCTTTGAGTCCATGTCTGGGGACAGAAATGTCCCTGAGGGCCACAGCAGTGCCCTGATGGGAGCCAGACCTCTGGGGCAGGAGGAGATGCTGCACTGGCAGAAATCCCAGCAGCGTACTTGGTGCTGTGACCACGTCTGGTGAACATCTTGTCATCAACTGTTTCCCTCTTTCCCCAGGTGCTCTACAAGCTCTTTCGCTCTTTCTGTGAGATGCCAACCATCAAAAGTGTGGATGTTTTTGCTGGAGTTGGAAAATTCTTCGTGGTTGGGCTGGGAGGAGTTTTAGTGGGGCTGAGTTTTGGGTTCACTGCCGCCTTCACCACGCGCTTCACCAAGGACATCCGTGTTATCGAACCCCTCTTCGTGTTCCTGTACAGCTACCTGTCCTACCTCACTGCAGAGATGTTCCACCTCTCTGGGATCGTGGCGTAAGTATGGCCCTGCAGCTCCTCTCTCCAGGAAAACTTCCTGCCTAGATTCACTGAAAAACATCCAGCATGTTTTTAAGTTTCGAAATCTGTGTATGACGAGAAGCAGGGCCCTCTCCAAGTGTAACTCTGTTTCCTAAATTGCACATCGATGGCTGCTGATGGATTTATGTAGGTTTTTGAGGAATGTTTGTTTGAGCTCCATGGTTTTTGTTTGGAAAGGCTGGATGTTCCAACAGGGAGATGTCTGGTAGGTTTGGCAGAACCAGAAGAAGTTTCTTGGCTTATTTTGTTATCTTCCGTGTGGCCCAGTCAAAACCAACATGGGAAGAGTTACAAGGAGGATTTAGTCAGCTCCTTGGAATGGTTTGGTCTTGGTTTGCATCAAGTCTGTTCTCACATCCCCTTCCCCATCTGCGTGTCCTGCCTGGCAGCCTTTGGCGTGACAGAGCAGAGTGTGATGGGATGGGATGGGAACGGAAGCCTGAAATATTCCTGCTTTTTGGGAGCAGAGGATTCTAATGGAAACGTCTGCTTTGGAGATTCTGACTTGGCTGCAGAAGCTCAGACACAGCTCATGGGCTCAGGTGCCACCCAGTGTCTCTGTCTCCAGTAACACTGGAAATCTGCTGGCCGTTTTCAGCCAAAGCTGTCAGACATCATTCAGTTCATTTATTTTTCTTTTAACTGGGTAGGTCTTTCAATAAAATGAATGGTTTTGGGCCAAATCCTTCAGTTTTAAGAGATTAATTAAGCTTTGTGCTTATCTCGTTAGGCATCTCACTGGCAGAGCAGATGCTGAGATAAAATAGCCAGAATGACTCCAATGTTCACCAAAATCCCACCTTGGAAAGCAGAGAGAGGAAAACCAGAGCAATCCAGCCCTCCTGGATTCTGTGGGCTGGTATCTGTTGAGCGTGGTTCTCCTACCCAAACTGAGTCAGCTGGTGCTGAGGATCACAACCACTTAACATTCCCCCAAGGACTCCAAAGTGCACCTAGCCTGCATCAGTGGCTGCAGTGTAAACAACTGTGCAGTTGATGAGAATGAAGATAAAAAGAGGATAAAAAAATGAAATGGGCTCCCAGCTCGGCACAGGAGTATCTGGGAGATCTATTTTAAAACTAATGATGTTGCTTTGGATATAAACCATTCCTGCGTCTTGCAGATTTTGTTTCCTCAGCTGGTTAATAGGAGCAATATTCGAGTGTTACTGAAAACAATTCCAGCTCTGGGAATAGGTAGGAAAAGCCTATTTATAGGAGTGCAAGACAGAACAGTGAAATAAATATGCTGCATAATCATCGTGGAGCAGAAAACATTCAATCCTAATGGTGTCTCTTTCTATCAATCACAATCTGCTGTACCCATTATGGAACCCATTTGCTGTTCTTTTGAATAATGCATTTTTTTTTAAAGTAAAACAATAGCAAAGGCAGCTGATTCCTGCACTGTGCCCTTCTAATTGCCAAATTATAAATGCCTCTCTTATAGATCTGGAGTTCAAACAATTCATTCCATTGTGGCCAGGGAATACTGTTTTATAAGAAGCAGCTTCTGGCAGTTTGTTTCTTTGAAAAATAATTTGATTGCCAAAAAAATCAATTCTACATAGTCCAAAAAATATAAAAAATCTGAATACAGCTCAGTCTATGAAACTGTTCTGCAAATGGATTTTAGTTAGATTTTTTTCCTTTCTTTTTCTCTCTTTTTTTTTTCCTGCCCCTTGCCTTGGTGGCAATGTCCATCTTTAGCTAGGACAAGACCAATTTACTCCCTTTCTGTGACCCTGCCGTGATGCCATGTCTGTTCTCCAATAAGCATTCCCAACCCACAGCTCTGGAAGTTACTTGCCCATAAATACTTGGATTTCTTAGTTTTTAAATGGAACTGTATTCCCCACTATTTACTGAGGCAGGCACAGAAACTGAGGAATTTATTAAGCTTTTAGCCTGTGGTTCAATTCCTGTTGCTCTCTTTGGCAAAGCAGGTCAGACCTAAAAAGGATAAATCAAACCAGACCTGTATTAAAATATTTTCATGTATTGGTAGATTTTACTAGGAAGTGAAAGATGTGAACTCAAACACTTGGTGAAAAAGGGATTTGAATCTTGGTCTCCTGCTGCTGGATAACAGAGAATCCCATTCCTCAGCAAAAGCATTGCAGCTTTCCCAATTCTGGCCTTTCCTATCCTCTGCTTTTGCCACAGATCCTCTCCCTAAAGCCCATTTTAAATTCAGACAGACCCAAATGTTTGTGTCTTCAAAATAATGTGAAGAGTTTGTGGAATTCTGGGGTTAAATGGGGTATTTTCAGTGCAAGGCAGTAATTGCCTGGCAGTTCTCTGAACAGCTCTTAGTTGGTAGTTCTGGATGAGCCACCACCTCTCTCAACACCTTTGTTTGGGTCACTTACCTGTCTTGGTCACAGCAGATGTGACCAGATCACAACCAGAGCCAGGGACAAGCCAAGGATCTGCTGCTCTGTTGGCTTTTCTGTGACCCAGCATCGTGATGTTCCCTGTGGAAGCCGTTTTCAATGCAATAAAAATATGGATGGCCTTACCAAACAGCAGTGGGAGTCAGATCTTGGAAATTTAAAGCCCTTTTTCTACTGCTGCTGCAATATTTAGAACAAAATGTTTTGGTCCAGATTAAAATATAAAAAATGGAGCTTCCGTGTTTTGAGTGCTCAATTGTTTTGACCTTCTAGGATTGCTGGCCTGAAAATGTATTGATTTGAAAAGCTGATGAATTAGACTAACCCCATGTTCCCTGGAACTTGAAGAACCAATTATCCATGAAATATTACCAGGCAATTGCAAGGTCAGAGTTTGGCAAAGTTAAAGAACTGGAAACAGTGTGCTGGGATGGGAAGAGTTGGGTGTTAGTTGGAGGTGTTGCTTTGTGCTCTGATAAAATGCAACAGGTGATGAGTTGTTCATCTGTTAAAAACCAGATTTGGGCAGTTTGGGCAACCTATAAAGTATTTTATTGCCCTGGTGGTCCTGATACTCCTGGTGTGAGGTAGGAAGCGAATCATCCCTCAGGGAAATGTCTGCAAACATCCAAGACTTGATGAAACCCACTTTTTTCATAACTGATGTGCTGATTTTCTGTGTTAAAGTAGACAACCATATTGTTTCTTCTCCATTGTTTATTTTTCACTTCCTCAGCATCATTTCCTGTGCCATGGGCATGAAGCGTTATGTGGAGGCCAACATCTCCCTCAAGTCCCACACCACAGTCAAGTACTTCATGAAGATGTGGAGCAGCGTGAGCGACACCCTCATCTTCATCTTCCTCGGCGTTTCCACCATCGGAGAAAACCACGAGTGGAACTGGCCCTACATTTGCTTCACGGTCATTTTCTGTCTCATTTGGAGAGCGCTTGGTAGGGAAAATTGCAGATATTGATTTTTCTTGTATATTATTGTTTATGGGAGTGAGGAATGGCATTCCATTAGATGAGAGGGTGCTCCTGCCCTTCCATCATCCCTTTCTGCTCGCTCTGCATGTGTGATTATTGCAGGTGGGAATGCTAGAACTGATCTGGGACATCCTAGCTAATGCTTCCTGACTCCTCCATCTTACTCAATTCCAAGTCTTGCACTTTGCTGCAGTTCCCTGCTCTGTGCACTCACTGGTGGTAAATGGAAGTTCTCATGAGATCTATTTTATCAATACCTCTGTCTTTTTGACCTCTCTTCCATTGCCACAATCTCCTCTTCCATTTCAGTGTCTCATAGTCCCTTGGTATTCTCCCAACAAGTGGGAATTTGTAGGCACATACCTTGGGATCAGAGATCCATGAAAATCCTCTGAACCCATATTCTGAATTGTGGCAGTTTAAGGGAATTAATTCAGAACAAGCTCGTGTACAGCAGCATCCTTCACTGGGAAACTGGAGGAACATTCCAGTAGCTTTCCTGGGTAGATGAGGTTTGGGACCTAAACTGTGAGGATACTTGTGCTCCTACTCAAGCATTTCAGGTCAGGGCTGAGAGTGGCAGAATTGGGGAATTGCTGAGGTTGGCAAGGTCCTGTGGAGATCATCTGGTCCAAGCCCCTGCCCAAGCAGGGTCAGGCAGGCAGGACTGTGTCCAGGTGGCTTTTGGTTATCTCCTTGGATGGAGACTCTACAGCATCCCTGGAAAACCTTCAGGGTGTTTCACCAACCCCACAGCAACAAAGTGACCAGAAGTCAGTGATAATGAGGAGCAAGGCGTGAAAATAGTCTCCTGATAACCGATCTCTGCAGTTTCTGTAGCCACAATTAGGATGAAAACCCAAGTCCTGGTCCCAGAGTTCCCTGGGATCCCATTTGCATGCACTGTAAATGACCAGAAAAACCAGATGTGCTGTGTTTCCATTCTCCTCAGTTGCATCTTGTGTTGATTCTGTGCTGGGAGAGGCTGGACCTCCATTCCTCCCTCAGTGTTTGGCACCTAATGAGTGCAGAGTGCCTCAGTTATGGGTATTTTTATATATTAACAATATTTGTGCATTTAACAGCACACATTTTTGGCAAAGAATTCGAGAGCTAAAAAGCATTCAGCAAGGATTTATATTTACAAACCATTGAGTCAAGCAGTGAACTCGAATTTGACAGACACTTCAAGAAATTGTTTAAATAGGTTAGGCCATGATTAGCAAGGCAGAGCAGAATGGGGTTTATTAGCTATTAGGACATGCCAGAGTTTGTTTTAATAACTGTGCACCATACTTGGAAATGTGCTCATTAGTTATTTTTTTGTACATTCAAGTGTTTTATTACCATTAAGTGGTTTCTCTTAAATTATTTGCTCAGATAAAAGGAGTTCTGTGTGAGTTTGGCTTTTTTTAGTTCAAAAATTCTTCATTGCAAGATATAAGAACGTAACAATGCTACAAAAGCACCCCAAAAATCCTCCCTAAGCACAGCCCTTCTGAGAGCAGCTCAAATTATGCAGCACGTTATTAGGGAAGGGCTCAGGCTGCAGCTAGCAGAGAAAACCCTTTTCCAGTCAAAATCTCTCTGGAATTAAATAAGAACACACATGCCAGGGCTGGAAATTGTCGGAGTGGTCCTGAAGAGGGTGTTCCTGTCCTGCAGCACCTTCCTGGGAACCTGTCAGGGAGCTGGGAGGGTGAGAACTGGGAAGGGGCTGCACCAAACCAGGCTGGGAAACTCCTGCCTTGGAGATGGTGGTTGAGATTAGACTTTGGCCTGCTCAGAGCCATCCAGCAGCTGTGGATTAATTAATAATTAATTAATAATTGGACAGAAGGGAAAATTTCTTCATAGAAAAGGTTGCCAAGCATTGGAACAGGCTGCACAGGGCAGTGGTGGAGACACCAGCCCTGGAAATGGTCAAAAAATGTGTGGGTGTGGCACTTGGGGACATGGGTTAGTGGTGGCCTTGGCAGTGCTGGGGGAATGGTTGGACTTGATCATCTTGGAGGGCTTTTCCAATCTTAACAGTTCTGAGATTTTAGGATTCTGGAGGTGCTTGAGGCACTGATCCAGAAATGGGAAGTGCCCCTACATTTCCTTGCAGGAATTGGGGATTTTTGGGTGGGCAGTGGTGTGTAAACTGTACCCCAGTCCTTCATAGAGCACTTCCCGTGCTTTGAATATTTGAGAAATGATTCTGCTGAAATCTGGGGAATTCCTTTGGTATGAGGAAGATAATCTAAAAAGGAAAATAGAGCTCTTGCATGGCAGCACTGGGGCCCTGCTGATATCCAAGCCCTGGGGAGATTTCATCCTGCTCTTTCCCAAGGTATCTCCAGGAGGAAATACATTCTGCTCAGGATGATTAATTGTATGTCATCTCTTGGAGCAAACTGGCCTTGAATTAGTTTAGGGAATGCTAATAATAATTTATGAGGAAGGATTAAATTAAGACAAGGCTAGGATATCAGCTCAAGTAAATTTTGTTCCTTTAAATCATCGGCACTGCCTGAGCTGTAGAGTAGGGGTGGATGTGATGGGAGGGAGGCTTTGTTTTATTTATTTTTTAAGTTACAAAGAACCTTAACACCCAAGTGCTTCCCATTTGCCAGTCTGGGCACCAGTTCTGCAGAGTGCCAGAGATGGGGAAGGTGTCACAAGGTTCGGTTAATTGAGTTCCCTATTCCCAAACATCCCCAGCTTTTTGTTTTCTTCAAACTCCTCCAATGTACAGTCAAAGTTCAGATATTTTTAGCTGGAGGTGTGTGGGAAGATGTTTGATATGTACATAATAAATGCACTGTTTTTATTTCTTTTACAAACACTCTCTAGAAAAGCAACAGTGCTGTGGCTCCAGCTAATTCCTAACAGAAGTCAGTGACAGGCACTGCCATCAGTTCTCACAATGGCTGTTAATCTTTGGGAAATAGGATGTTTATCACATCCACTGGTATTAAAATCACAGCCTACTGATTTAAGGCCTTACTTTTTGTACCTTTCTGCATCTGTTTGTGCATTTGCAAATGGCTGTAAATCACAGCAATTGCTGTGTCACTTCTGGCCTTCAATTTGTACAGTATAAATCTGAGGGAAAGAAATAACATTAACGCAGGTGGAATATGACTACTTATCCAGCCCACTGCTTGGAAACTTTGGGAAATAGGAAGGTAATTTGTGGCTAGGTTGTTGCTGATGATTTGCCTCAAAAGCATTTTTAATCTGAGCAATTCAGTCATTTGTTATCACCAATTAAAATAAATCAATTAATCAGTATTTGAGGACTGTGGCCGGTCAATATTTGTAATCCCTCGGATCAGAAATATGTTGAGGATTAAGTTTTATCTGGACAAAGCAAATTTCAACCTGTTGGATCAGACTGGAAGAAAAATTCTCCTGTGGCATATCAGGAATATACCCCCTTGTGCCCTGGCCAGTCCCTCGTGGTCGGTGTTTACGAATTCCATGACGTTTCACTGGAAAATGCAAGATTATGAGTTTTCTCTAATTGTTCCATTTGATTGATGTGCCTCAATCTTCTTTCCCGCTTTTCAGGGGTTCTTGTGCTGACTTTCTTTGTGAACAGATTTCACGTGAACACCATCACCAGTAAGGACCAGTTCATTATCGCCTACGGGGGGCTCCGAGGGGCTATTTGCTTCTCTTTGGTTTTCCTGCTGCCTGACTTCCGCAGGAAAAAACTCTTCATTGCAGCAACAACTGTTGTCATCCTCTTCACCGTGTTCATACAGGTAAAACCAGTACTGGGCACGAATTCGGTCCCCTCCAGGAGTCTGATGGAGAAGGTTCCTCTCCCTCACGCTGGGGCTCTAAGTTCTGGTGCTCCAGCGCTGAGTTTTAAGGAATTCTGGTGCTCCAGGGCTCGGGAGGAGCAGCAGCTCTCGGCATTGCTGTGACATCTAGTGGTAAAACCATTCCTGCAGCTTTCTGGGGGATGAGGGTCTTGGGTGTCTCCCTGCTCTTCTCTGACCAGCTGCAAGTTTCGAAGGGCTTCTCTAAAATACAGATTTTAGTTCAAACTGTAGCAAACACAGCCACATTTCAAGGAGGATGTGGTGGAAAAATCGGGCTTGTCTGGTGCTGAAGTGAGCGAGGCTGATGTCCACCTGGTGTTTATCCCAAAAAGTAGAGTGGGTCTCCACAGGATTGAAGTGAGTGGGATGTGGAGGTTTGGGAAAGATCTCATGTAGAAAAACTCCCTGAGAGCTCCTGGTCAAGGACATGAGGTCCATGTGGAGCTGCTGACCAGGAGCCACCCTCCTCCTGCCCTCGGATGGAGGGAGCAGAGGAGTTTCTGGGCCGGTGGGAGATGGTGGCTCTTGGTGGCAGCTGCCAAGGGGCCCCGAGGCTGAGCATCACCCCCAGAGCAAATTCCTTCTGCTTTTCCGACTGAACCCCTCAGGTGGGCGTCGAGCACTTGGATAATGTGGAGGGTTGGACTTGATTTTGCTTCCCCACATCCACCTAAATCCTCATCGTGAGCTGGACAAGTGGAGGAGGGATCGGAGCGTGTTGTGCCGATGGGATGGGAGCTGGGAGCCGCAGGGCAGTGGGACTGGGCACTGAAAGGAGAGAGCAGGGGCCGGGGTGGGGGAGCTGTGCTTAGGTGGAGCTTGACGAGTTTTAAGATGCAAATGTGGGTGAGAAATTGAAAAGCCCCGGTCCCCAGGCACGTCCGCTCACGCAGAGCCGCTCTTGAGCCTCACACAAAGGTTGTTCTAAGGCGGCAGCTCCAGGCTTCGGGAAATCCTTCCCGGGGCCGCGAAAGGGCTTTTGTGTAAGCTCGAAGCTCAGCTGGTGATGTCATGCCCGTGCAAAAGGGTGAGAGTTAAGCAGGATCCCCGTGTCGCCGGGGAGAGCCCCTGACCTTGGGCCATTCCCGGGAACGCCGTGTCTGCAGGGAGGGCTGGGCTGGGGCTCCAGGGACCTGCAGTGCCGCGGCCACCACCAGAACAGGGGGAAGAGAAAACCAGGAAACTTGCTTAAAACCTGAGGCAGAAAGATATTGATGGAGCTCAGCCCAGAAAAGGTGGGTAAATGTCACAGAAGCAGGGATTAAGGTGAACCTTCAAAAACTTGGATTTGCAAATCAAGTTTGTGGTGCTGCTGCCAGACACATCGATGGGTGCATTATTGGGGAGGGAATATTTCTACCATCTCAGTGTCTTTCATGGTCACTGTGTGTGGAAAGGGCAAGAGAAATACTGGCTGTGAAACAACTTCTTTGCATAGTGGACATTTTCGTTGTTGTTTTGTGCAAAATGTTTTCTTTATATTCACAGTGATCTCAATATAGACTTGATGGGGAGTGTCTGTGTTAAAATAGGACTGAAACCATGGCAGAGATCCTTTGGTCCCTTTTAGGCTGGTTTCGGCCAGCAAAGCATCTTGTCAGAGCTCAAACCCACTTCATCCTCTGCTTCCCTTTGGAAATCCTGCTCCTGCTGGCTGGAAACCCTTGTGCCACAGAGCAATCACCACCTCGTGAGCAGCTGGGCTTGGTCACCCGTGGCTCTATTAGTGCATTCCACAAGGCAGGAAACTCCTCTCCTTTGGCCTTCCTAACCCAGTTGCATAAGGCTCTTCTCACAACAAGCCTGGTTAATCATTTTGAGGAGGTTGACTGAGCAGTTCTCAAGTCCTCAGTGCTTCCAAGCAGGCTGGATATGTGCCATGTAGACCAGAAAGTCCTCCAGGGAGCTCTCTGGGCTTGTCTGGAATGTGACAATGCCCCTCGCTGTTCTGCCTCTCGGTGTGGTTTTAAAATCAAATAATGTTGGAAGTTCACTCTCCCAGCTTACTGGCCCCCGACCTCTGCCATGAAATTCTAAGCAAATATAATAATTGTGAAGGGATGAGGTTGTTTGATGCTTGCACTGTCCCACTGGATTGCTGGAGGTGGAAAACTCCAGTTGTGTGAGCTGTGACAGAGCCATCAGACACTCCCTGGGATGAGTATCCCTGGTGGGTGAAGGAGTGTCATGGGGGACCTGCAGGTGTGCTGTGAAATGATGTGTGGCCTGGAATGACACATGGGATTCCCGGAACAGTCCCAAAGGCTGCTTTAAAATGGAAACAACTGTGGCTGATTGTTCAGGAAGGCAAGAGGCCAAATTGCACAGTCTCTACTTAATTTTTGTAATATCTGTTATTTCGGAATTTTTGAGTTCTGTATTATTGACTCTGAATAGCGACGCATTTTTTATTGCTATTAGCTATTAAAATGACACATTAATTGTTTCTGCAATTAAAAATGTGTTCAACTCTCCTCTGTGCCAGCATTTGTGACATTCAGAAGTCATAAACATCAACTACTCCATCATTTTTGCTGTAAACATGTCCTAGAAAAGTCATTTCATACAGAAGCCAGACTAAGAAACACACCACAACAGCATTTTAGTTCTCTCACGAGGCTTAAAGGACATTAAAACTTTTCCCTTGACCCTTCTCACTAGGTGGATGCTTTGATTAGGAAACCTAGCCACTAGCTGGCCATCAAAGATCACTGGAGCAATGGTGTGTGACACACAGTGCTCAAGGAGTGAGCAGACAATTGCTGGCGGAGGCTCCGTGCTGAGAAATCTCAAGGATTATCCTCACTTCAGGCATTTGGACTTGGAGCGTTTCAAGCCCCTTTCCATCTGGGAGGCCACAAGCAACAGCAAACCACAGCCTTGACCTTGGAATTATTGGTTGGCTTTTTGTGGTCTTGGAGAGGCCGGAGGAGGCGAGCGGAGGTTTCCCCTCGGTGCCTCCCCCATCCTGAAGCCTCTCCGTGATCTCCCATTGACAGGTTCCTACCAGCAGCAAACAAAGTGTTTGGGGTACACCTGGGAGAACAGTTTCTAGTCCTGTTGAAGCTTTGGGGGTTTCATCCTGCCAGGAAAGCAGGGCAGGTGGGAGAGGCTGCTGAACGAGGTAGCTGTGGCTCAGCCCCACGCTGCTGGCTTTTGTTCCAGTGTAGGAAAAGCAGATGTGAGGAAAGGCTGATTTTTGTGTCGTGGCTACTTTGCAGGGAATGACCATCCGCCCCCTCGTTGACCTGCTGGCTGTCAAGAGGAAAAGGGAGAGTGCTCCCACTGTGGGAGAGCAGATCCACATTCGGGTAAGTGGAGCGTCCATCAACACATGGCCAGAGCTTTCTGATATCTTCTGGAATGTGTGTGTCTCCAGGGAGCCTGTAGATCTGCAATTTTACCCAAATCCTCTGCAGGTCAGCCCCTTTCCATGCTGGAAGTCCTATTCAGCTTCCTAACCACGGGTTATTTTTGCATTGAGAGAGCAGCCACCGACTCAATCAGGCTGATGTAGCATCAGGTAGTTCACAAACATGAGAGAAAAAGATGATTTCTTGCCCAAAACTTTAAGCTCAGACCTAACTCCAGTTTCTGTGGTCTCTGGAATGAGAGAGAGAAAGAAAAGGAAGCTTGGTTGCTTTCAGAATTAGGAACTTCCATGTGTTCTCCAGCCCCATCACTGCCATTGGTTCGGATATTTTTGCAAAAAAAATGAGGAAAGGGAGGATGAGGTTGGTGCTATACTGGAAAGAACTGAAGTACTCCGTCCCTGATTTTTGCAAAGGCCACGTTGGACAGGGCTTGGAGCAGCCTGGGAGAGTGGAAGGTGTCCCTGCCAGTGGCAGGGTCTGGAATGAGATGAGCTTCCAACCCAAACCATTCAATGATTCTACATCCATAACCCAAGGGTGGGATTTCATTCCCCTTGTTCTCACCATCCAAATGTTGGTATTTGCAGTCATAGAGGACTTCAGGGAGAGGCTCAGCTCCATGAGATCAGCCGCTCTCCCACTTGGCTGAGCCTTTGCATTTGCATCTGCATCCAATGGAAAATTAATACATTTCTGAGTCTAACTGTTCAATCCCAGCCATGTTTCTGTGGGTATACCTCCTTCAAGAATATTTTTGTCCTTGTCTTCTTTAGCAATAAAGCCATGGGAGCTGAGGACATTTGTAAAACCTGTTTGGCATCCTCACAATGGGGTTGGACTGCAGGGCTTTGTCTGAGGTTAACAGCTCAGGAGGCTGAAGAGCCTTTTCCAGTCGTGAACAGAGAAGACCCTGTTCTTTTGTTAGGGTGTGAATGGTAAGTCATCTCAGGAACGTGTTTATTAGGAGGTGTGAGCTGAAAATGGCCGTGCACCAATTAAGCTGGGAAGGTAGCAATGCTGATTGTTGGAAATCAGGGATGCAGAAGCCAGAAGCAACTTTCTTCCTCAAATTTATTTTGCCATCTGGATAGCTGGGATATTCTGGCTCGCAGGGGTGATGATCAGAGTGTGTGAGCGTAATTTCATGAAATCAGAGTAGTTTGGGTTGGAAGGGACCTTAAAACTCACCTCATTCCACTCTCTGCCATGGACAGGGACACCTTCCCCTATCCCAGGTTGCTCCAAGCCCTGTCCAAGCTGGCCTTGGACACTCCCAGGGATGGGGCACTTCAGTGCTTCCCTCCAGTGCCGTGTTTGTGGAACACACAGCTGCCAGCAGCCAGGGGAGGGCACTAAACCCACGCCAGGCTGCAGGGCTGAGCCAGCTGCTATGAAACTTTTCTGTCTCTGACCCCTCAAAAGGATAGTTTTTAAAAAATTTAGAGCTGTCGGAAGTTCCAGGGTCATTAGTACCTGAGTGTGGAGGGGCAGCAGAGCAGAGCCCTCTCCCAGTTTAGAGATGCCATTAGGAGGGAAAGTGGCTTGGGAAATTACAGAGATTTAACTTTTAGGTGGAAAACCCAACTGATCTGGGATTTTTAATATAATTTTAAACAATGATAATGTATTTATATAAAATATGATATGCTGATTTCATTTAGTAGGAATAGTTTGGGGGAAGGCAGTATTTATTATTCAAGTCAAAGCATCATTCGTGTGTTACCTACATTTATTTCCTGCAGATACTGATTTCCTGAGACAAATTTCCTCAAAAAGCCCAAAATGAGCCTTTCCTGCTTGCCAAGGCCCAGAGAGCAGGACATGGGAGCCATCAGCCCTGCTGGACGTATCACAGAGAGCAGATTCATGGCCCTCAGCATTTATTCTCTGCTTGCTCATACCTGAAAGCAAACCACCCACTGTACTCCAGCACCAATGGATGAGTGGATGGAGAATTATCCCAGGGCCCCCTCTCCTTGTTTCCCAGCTGCATATCCCGAGCTGGAAGCATCCCCTGCTGTGTGTGTGGCTTTTGCTGTTTGCTGGCTGGGTTCATCACGTATGCAACTGGTGTCGAGTGAAATCCTCTCTCCTCTTTAGTTCTTGGATCATTTGCTGGCTGGCATTGAAGATATATCTGGACACTGGGGACAGTATTACTGGAAAGACAAGTAAGGATTTGCCAAAATACAGCTGTGTACATGTGTAGGGAAAAAAGGAGGTTGGTTTCTATTCCCAAAGTTTCTGCTGTGGGCAGCTGGGCCTTGTTCATCCTCGTGGCACGAGGGAGGTGACAGAGGAGCAGCTTCTCCTTGTCCAAGTGGACACCAGGTTTTCAGGGCACTTCCCTGCTTGCAGACACTCCTTGTGCATCACCCTAAGAAGATCCTTTCTCCTCTCCTGTTGTGTTTGTCCCTTCTTGCCCACAGAAATCTGCTGGAAGCACCATGGCCATGACACACAGCCTGTCCCAGGCTGTGCACAATTACCATTAAAGAGCTGAGATTGCAGCACTGCTTGTTGTGGACTGAAATTACAGAGGATCTCTCCAGATTTCTGTAGCAAAGTGTTCAATATTCATTACATTCTGGGAGTTTGTACATTTTAAAATTAAAAAAAATGCAGATAGATTTTTAAAAAAATCACAAATACTATAAAATATACTAAAAACAATCTACCAGCTTTAATTCCTTGGTGGTCCGGACACAGATGCAGCTGGTAGAGAATTTTTAGGAATGCCCATGCTTGGAAGGGCCACTAGAGGGTATGGGAGTCACTGCTGCTGAGGAGCATCCTGGCTCCTTGTGAGCAGATCTTAGAGAGATTGATGATCTCAGAGGTCTTTTCCAACCTAAATTATTCAAGGATTTGAGCAGAAAGGAAGAGGAAATGGCTCAAGAGGAAATCTGAAAGTGTTTAAATCTGTGGCTGCTGCTTGTAGCACTTCTAGAAGAGTTCATGATATATCTGTCACTTTTGGAGAGTTTTTATTGTATTTAGTGAAGTTTTAATATTTTGACTCATGTACTGTAGTGCAGAAATAATTAGGGACTGACCTCTTGGACCATCGACTTCTGAGGAGGAGTTAATGGGATATAATGGAATTTAATGGAACAGGGGCAGTTGTGGGCCATGACCCTGCTGCCTTGCTCAGCTCTGTTGGTGCTGGAGAGGCAGGGGGGAGGCTAAACCCATCTCGCTTTGTTCTCCAACAGATTGGAATATTTCAACAGCAAATACCTGCAGAAGATCCTGCTCAGGGAGTACGACCAGCCCAAGTCCAGCATCGTGCTGCTCTACGAGAAGCTGGAGCGCAAGCACGCCATCGAGCTGGCCCAGGCTGGGCAGCTGGGCCACGGCCCGGCCCACCCCTCCTTCCTGTGAGCAAACTCCGGTTAAAACTCAGCAGCTGGGGCTAAAAATGATGGGATGGATGAGCATCACTCAGCACTGATGGTGGTACATGGACGGTCACTTGTTTTCCCATGAGTTACAGGGAAATGGTGCTCTGAGGAAGAGGCTCCTGCTCAATTTTGGATGAGTTTGCACTGTTAAATGTTCTGAATGGCCACTTCAGACCTCACAGACGGTTCTACTCTGCTACAGCTCCCCATGGCTCTTTTATCCACCAGGGAGCACATGGACAGCCCAGCTCTGCTGCAAATGCCAAATTCCTGCCTTGCCATGAGCTCCATCTGCAAGGATGAGCTGTTGGCCCTGTTGGTTGTGGTGGGATCTCGAAGGGCTGCTGTGGGCACTGGCATTTGGGGATGCCCTTCTTGTACGTCTTCCAAAATAAGGTGTTCTGCTTTCCTTTGCAGCAGCAGCGACAGGACTGTCATAACAGACCAAAAATTGGAGGATACTCTAAGTCCCGATGTCCTGGACAACATGCAGGAAATATTGGCGAGGAACCTATACCGGATCAGGAGGACGGTATAACTTTTCCCTCAATCCATATTTTAAGCGTCCAATAACACGAATTTCCTCGGTTATCCGAACAGCCCGAGCAGATGTTATGAATATTTCCATAATTACCCAGGATGTCTCTTTGTGAGCAGAGAATAGTTGGCTGTGTGGAGCCAGATCCAGTTTCCAAGTCAGTGGCACATTTCTGTTTGCTGCCTGACAGCTTTTGAAAGGTTCACCCAGTCAGCCTATAATTTCATGGAATATTTTCGGCATCGGTACCCGGCAGAGAAAAGGAGAAAGGAGGAGCACATGGAACTTCAGGCATTGGGTTAACAGATCCAGCAGCAGCTCCTGGGGCAGAGCAGGGATGGGCTTATCCTCATGGTACATTTTTTCCCATGGAAGAGATCTGTGAGTAGGAATTAATCTGCAGAGGTTTTAAATCCACCCAGCAGCTTTGCCATGGAACTGGTACGAGTGGTTAGAGGGCATAAACCCCACTTGCTGTTTACAGAATCACGGATCATGTCTGGGGTTTCACACAGCACCTGGGGCTGTACACTGGAATTGCTGTTCACAGGGAGACAGCCTTAAAATCCATCTAAGCCTTTGTTTTATGGATTACGCACAAATACAGAGTCCTTAGGGGTGGGGCTGGTGTGGGCAGCTCAGCACAGAGGGATCGGCCTCCCCCTCCTGTCCCTTTGCTGAGCTGAGGGAAGCAATGGGATAAGGCTGGGAAGAAACCTATGGGCATGGTGAAGGGATGAAGATGAAGGCACAGCTCCAGTTTGCACTTAGTCCTGCGTTAATCCAGCCTAACCCTGTGTAGTGACAGAGCTGTCCCAGCTCCCACTGGGGTTAGTGGGAGATTTCAGCGTGGCTGGGTGGAGGCTTTCGAAAGAGGATTTATGGTTCCCATTGTTCGCATGATTTATATGGGAAGGTGGGGCTGATATAAAACATTAGAGGGGCTGAAGCTGTGAAGGCACCTCGAGCAGAGTCGTGGCACTCGTTCTGTCACCTGCACGGTCAGGTGCAACTCAGTCTTGTCATGCAGTGATTTCTTGGGTGACTTCACATAAAAAAGCAGAGTTTGGAGTCCCATCTGCCTTCTGTGGCTCTTTCCAGCCCCACCTCTCCTAAATCGGTGTATCCCCATAACTGGGTGGGACGGCTGCAGGGAGAAGGATCCCGGAGGCTCTCCTGAAGGGAGGGCAGGGATGGTTCTGTGGCCAGCAGCCTCTGTGGTGTCCCCGCAGGGCCCGGCGTACAACAGGCACACGCTGCCCGGGGACAGCGAGCCCACGGAGCAGGCCAAGGAGATCCTGCTCCTGCGGCACAAGAGCCTGCTGGTGGAAGTGAGCGGGAGCGACACCTGCAGCTCCAGGAAGGAGGTAAGAGGGAACTCAGGTAAGCAGGACCCTGCACAGGCTGCTTTCCCTACAGCCTGGTTATTGCTGCTGGTGTTTCCTTTGCAGGACAGATCTTGTTGCTTTTAATTAAAATAAAAAAAGGGTTTCAATGCCAAATCACATTCCAGTGAATAGGAACTACCAAGGGAAAAACTCCCCAGCCCAGCTCCTGGCAAACCAAGGAGCCATCCTGAGCACAGCCCCGTTCAGTGCTTTGTGAACACAGACTTCCACCCGTGCTGGGAAAGTTCTTTACTGAGCAAATGTTACTGATTGGGCTTCACTCTGTACATTCTGAGGTCTGGTTTTCCCGTGTTTTCTTTTCTGTGAGATTTCATTGAAGACAGGAATTTGTCTCCCTCATCGTTAGTGGTCCAGAGGGACTGTAAATATTTGAAACTGCTCAGTGGTTTTTTTTCCCCCAACTCTTGTGAAAGGACAGGAGCATTTTTGTGTTCTTTCTTATTCATTCTGGGGTGAGTTTTTTGTTTTTAAACACATCAACAGTTCTGGGCAGGTTTGAAAGAAGTAAAATAGAGGGAAGTTTTGCTTACCAGATTCCTGGGAGAATGAAATTTTTTTCCAATTCACTACATGGCATAGCTCTGTGTTAGTTCATGTTCTGAATCAGAGGAGAAACAGGGTTAATACAATGTCTGTGCCTGGTGAAGCCTTTTACTCTTTGAAAATTGGTGAGAGAAGCTGGGCCAACATTTACCTATGGAAAAAAAGATATTTTCAGGAATGATGCACGAGGGGCAGGCTTGGTCTTTTCAGTTCCTCCCATCCTCTGTAACTCTTTAGAGGAAAAGCATTTAACCCTTGTCATACTTTGCTCCCAAATACCCAGGTCAGCAGCAGTGCAGAATCACAGAATATCCTGAGTTGGAAGGGATCCATGAGGATCATCAAGCCAACTCCTGGCCCTGCACAGGACAACCCCAAGAATCCAACAATGCCTGAGAGTGTTGTCCAAAAATTCTTTGAGCTCTGGCAGGGTTGGTGCTTGCAGTAAGTGCTGAGCCATCCCTAAATTTCACCCACTTCTCTGAATTTTAGGTTTTGGTGGCTTGAGCTGGAGCACTGTCCAAGTGTGAGCTGTGATCTCTAATCCGGGCAGCCGAGCTCCATCACTGAGAACAAAATGACCTTGTAGAAAGAAATAAATCACCTTTCCCTATTTAGACAATAATTTTCCATGACAGCACAAGAACTCGGGAGTGCCGTGGACTTTTTTCCACTCCGGTTTCCCTGTGGAAGTGCCCGTCATGGAGGAGCCCACTGAGAATGGCAGCACTGCACCAAACGCTGCTGCTGCTCAGCCCTTCCTTCCCAGAAAGGTGTTCTGGCTCTTGCAAACAACTTAAAAGATTTAATTTGATCATTTACATGCTGATTGGTACTTACAATTCAGAATAGATAGGCAAGAACATGGCATGTTCCTGTAGAACATTTGGTATAATTAAACTTCAAAAGAGCAACATCAAACTCCAGCTGATTTTGAGCACGATGTTCCCTACTTTAAGGATATTTGATTGTTAACCCTTGTGCTCCTGCTTTCCCCTTCTCTGCTGCATTTGGTGGGAAATTCAGGAGCTTTGGGAAGGCTTTTTTTGCTGTTCCTTTGAGTGCTTGCAGCTGGGGTTTGGGGGAACAGAACATTTACGGGGGAATTGCAAAAGCAGTAGGATTCACTCTGTCTATACTGACCTGTGGATGGTGGAAAATGCCCTCTGAGGGTGGGAAATGCCTTGTGGATTATGGAAAATGCCAGTTTGATGCTGAATACTGAGTGTTGTGTTATTGGAGTCACTTCTTGGTGCTGCTCACACCCCTTCACTGCAGCCACCTTGGCTTTGTGCCAGGCGAAGGGAAGCAGATGGAAATCCCAGAATGGTTTGGGTTAGAAGGGACCTTAAAGACCATCCAGTTCCAGCCCCTTGCCATGGGCAGGGACACCTTCCACTAGATCAGGTTGTCCTGTCCAACCTGGGAGATGATGGTAAATACTGGGAGCTGATCCCAGTGACACCTCTAAGGGTGGCTCCAGCCCAAGAACCATCCCTCAGTGCCCCAAAGGAGAAGCCAGGCCTGTTTTGTGTCACCAGCAGCTTTTCTGCTAATTTCTAGGAACAGCTGCCTCATTTACTGTGAATAGAAATAAAATGATGCCCCAAAGTTAAGGGGTAATGCTCTAGCAGAGCCCTGAAATATTAACACCATATTAATTTTATATATATAATATTATATAATATTAAGGAGGGTGGGTGAATGCTGTTACTTCGTGCTGTAGGAGGACAGATTGCAGAATTTGTCAGCAGAAAGAAGGAACACTGTGCTAAAAAGTAGATTTTAGCCTATTATAAGCAGCTCAATACTTTCAAGTTTTTGGGAAAAAAGCAGCTACTCATGTTTCTTCCATGCCAAGGTGAAAAGAAAATGGTGTTTTCCTGATTAAAAAAGCATAATAATTAAAAATGTCGATAGTTAGTGTTAGAGATTTTTCTGATTGTCAGATATTCCATCTTTTTGTAGTCCCAAAGGAAAGGCTTGGCCTTTCAGGTTTTCAGTCAGCAAGAAAACCTTGGATGCTGTTGCTCCCCACGGTTTTCTATTCTACATCTCACCACGAGATGGAAGCATTACAACTGCGTTTGCAAATCCAGCTGGCAATCCAAACTTTCAGCAAAGGGCCACTGAAACTCCCTGGTGCTGGTGAAACTCCTGCAATTCCATTGCCAGTCTTGGAAAAAGCTTTGGTGATACCGTGAGCATTAGGAGCTGAGGGAATAATTAAATAATCCCTTTGGTTCAGTAGAAACCCCTTTTTTTTCTGCTTGGTGAGTGTCCATTTTTCTTTTTTAGTGAAGCTGGTGAGAGCTTTGGTGTTAAGTATGAAGCTATTGTAGCTCAGTTAAACTCATTATTAGGGGCTGGTTGGTTTTTTGCCCCCAGACAAAATCAGGGATGTGTGAGAGAACATCCTTGTGTGAGTTGGTGGCTTCACCAGGCCGGGAGGAGCCAAGTTCGTCCATCTCCTTCCACAGGAGCCACCAGTGCCCTCACCAGGATGGACACAGGTCTGTGGCCAANTTTACGGGGGAATTGCAAAAGCAGTAGGATTCACTCTGTCTATACTGACCTGTGGATGGTGGAAAATGCCCTCTGAGGGTGGGAAATGCCTTGTGGATTATGGAAAATGCCAGTTTGATGCTGAATACTGAGTGTTGTGTTATTGGAGTCACTTCTTGGTGCTGCTCACACCCCTTCACTGCAGCCACCTTGGCTTTGTGCCAGGCGAAGGGAAGCAGATGGAAATCCCAGAATGGTTTGGGTTAGAAGGGACCTTAAAGACCATCCAGTTCCAGCCCCTTGCCATGGGCAGGGACACCTTCCACTAGATCAGGTTGTCCTGTCCAGCCTGGGAGATGATGGTAAATACTGGGAGCTGATCCCAGTGACACCTCTAAGAGTGGCTCCAGCCCAAGAACCATCCCTCAGTGCCCCAAAGGAGAAGCCAGGCCTGTTTTGTGTCACCAGCAGCTTTTCTGCTAATTTTTAGGAACTGCTGCCTCATTTACTGTGAATAGAAATAAAAATGATGCCCCAAAGTTAAGGGGTAATGCTCTAGCAGAGCCCTGAAATATTAACACCATATTAATTTTATATATATAATATTATATAATATTAAGGAGGGTGGGTGAATGCTGTTACTTCGTGCTGTAGGAGGACAGATTGCAGAATTTGTCAGCAGAAAGAAGGAACACTGTGCTAAAAAGTAGATTTTAGCCTATTATAAGCAGCTCAATACTTTCAAGTTTTTGGGAAAAAAGCAGCTACTCATGTTTCTTCCATGCCAAGTTGAAAAGAAAATGATGTTTTCCTGATTAAAAAAGCATAATAATTAAAAATGTCGATAGTTAGTGTTAGAGATTTTTCTGATTGTCAGATATTCCATCTTTTTGTAGTCCCAAAGGAAAGGCTTGGCCTTTCAGGTTTTCAGTCAGCAAGAAAACCTTGGATGCTGTTGCTCCCCACGGTTTTCTATTCTACATCTCACCACGAGATGGAAGCATTACAACTGCGTTTGCAAATCCAGCTGGAAATCCAAACTTTCAGCAAAGGGCCACTGAAACTCCCTGGTGCTGGTGAAACTCCTGCAATTCCATTGCCAGTCTTGGAAAAAGCTTTGGTGATACCGTGAGCATTAGGAGCTGAGGGAATAATTAAATAATCCCTTTGGTTCAGTAGAAACCCCTTTTTTTTCTGCTTGGTGAGTGTCCATTTTTCTTTTTTAGTGAAGCTGGTGAGAGCTTTGGTGTTAAGTATGAAGCTATTGTAGCTCAGTTAAACTCATTATTAGGGGCTGGTTGGTTTTTTGCCCCCAGACAAAATCAGGGATGTGTGGGAGAACATCCTTGTGTGGGTTGGTGGCTTCACCCGGCCGGGGAGGAGCCAAGTTCGTCCATTTCCTTCCACAGGAGCCACCAGTGCCCTCACCAGGATGGACACAAGTCTGTGGCCAACACCAGGCTTCAGCCAGGGGGGCTGGGATTGGAGCTGGATCATCTCTGAAGTCGCTTCCACCCCAGAGCATTCTGTGACTCTGAATCACCACTGCTGGGCGGCTTTAGGTGCCTTAGGGGTGTCCTGCACTCTCAGTGCTTTTCCAGCACTGAGAGGGGGCTCTTGGGCTGGGTTAGGAGCCCCCACTTAGGAGAGTTTGGAGAGAAAATGGGGAAAAAGCAGGGAGAAGCATCAAGAAAAGAACAGTCCTCCTCCCTCCGGAGCAGGTTAAATGATTTACACCAGGCAGAAGGACCTTGGCAGGAGAACGAGGTGACTTCAGCTCTGAACCACAGCCCAGAGGATTAACTCCAAGACTATCTATTTCCAGCAGAAAGTTCGCCTTCCTCTGCCTAAGGACAAAATTCCTGCCGAAGGCTGCTGCTTCCTGGAGCTGTGCATCATTGCTGGCTCCGAGCGCCGGCCGCATTTGGGGCTTGCCTTATTTTAGGCAGGGATCCAGCCCGGCCTGCCCTGGCAGGGTGCATTCTGAGACCCAGGACAGCTTTTATTTACCACGGAGCACCCAGAAAATCCTTGCACCTGTAGCCAGGCAACTTGGTCCTCTTTTCTCCTGCCAAAACACGAGTGCACTCCCCCAGAAGGAGCTTATTTGGAGCTGCCTGTGAGCCATGTGCGTAAATGACACAGTGCCTTTGGTAATTATGTCGGAGCCCTTTCATGGAGCATGCTCTGAGAATCGCTAAATGCCCCTGGGAATGGCTTTCCAGGGAGCCGGCCGCTGCTGCCGGAGCCGGGAAGGCATTGTTATTAAAATGGTCAATAAAAGTGAGAACAAGGGATGGAGGGCAGCGGTCCTCGTTAGGGGAGGGAGGAGAACGAACCAAAACAAAACAGAAAACCAGGCTGGGAAGTGTCCAGAGTTATTTTGGCAGTCTGGGTTTCTGGACCCAGGTGCCAGATCACAGCTGCGTGAGAGACTTATTCCCAGTTTGCAGAGACACCGAACAATCCAGGCGGCATTGTGCTACCTGATTTTTATTTTTTTCATTCCTATTTTTTTTTGTCCTGGAGGGTGGAGATTAGCACTGGAGTGAAAGGACAGGGAGCTCGTTAGTGCCAGCTCGTTACCTGCCTCCTTGGCCTGCAGCCAGCGTGGGCAACAGCCAAGGTGAGAAACATCCATATCCTGGGGACAGCGTTGCCTCCCGCACTCCCTGCCCCATTCTCCCAGCTCCAGGGCTGCTCCTTCCCATCCTCTGTGCCGAATCATTCCTGGGGAGCTCAGACCTCTTCCAGAACTCAAAACATAATTGCTATATTGTGCAATTTTAATTCTTTAGGCGTCTGACACTGGCTCAGTTTTATTTCTGAATTCTTGACAGTCCATAAAGAACTTCCAGTGTGGTTCAGAGAAGCTGTGGATGCCCCATCCCTGGAAGGGTTTTAGCCCAGTTTGGATGGAGCAGCTTGGTCCTGTGAGAGGTCTCCCCACACACAGCAGAGGGATTGGAGTGAGATGATCTTTAAGATCCCTTCCAATCCAGGCCATTCCATGATTCTGTGCTGTAGCAAATCAGTGTCTGCAAATACTTCCTGCCGTCTCTTCAGTCTATTTTTAGCAATCCTTCTTTTTTTGTTTTTTATTTTTACATGGCAACAGTTAAACAAATGGGAGTGGAATCCTTAGGGATTGCAGAGGGTTGGTTTGTGAGGCAGGAGTGTCGTTAACAGATGTCACAAAGCATTAAAGTCCTTCTCTCCCTCAGTCTCAGAGGGAGGACTCGTGCTCGGTGCAGGACGAGGCCACCCCGCAGCCCAAGCTCTGCCGCTCCTTCACCGGTAAGTTGGGGAGCTGGGGGTGATTCCCTGCCCTCCCCTGCTCACCCTCATCCCTGTGGGATGGCCCAGCAGGTGACAGGAAGGATGTGTGGGACAAAGTGGGGCGCCTTAAATGAGCCTCATGAGTGAGCAAGGAGAGCCAAGAGCCTTCCCAGCTCTGGTGCCCCCTCTCAGCCCAACCTGAGACTGGTGTGAATGGTTTGGGTCCTTTCAGGGGCCCTTTCAAGGCCATCTAATCCAACCCCTCTGCCACAAACAGGGACATGTCCAGCTAGGTCAGGTTGCCTCATCCAACTGGGGATGTAGCTGTTTCAATTCACAGTTTACCAGGAATACTTCAATTATGTGCTTCCTGAAGAAAAGCACAAGTGTAAGCAGAGAGAAATGATAAAAACCATTGTTTCTGGGTCAGTTTTTTTTCCACCCCAAGGAAAACATGAGCACCATGGCTCCTGACATACAGTGGTGACAAAGAAGGAGATTGTAACCCTTCGGTCATGGTTGCATGGTCATCCTCCCAAAAAATCCCTTAATATGACAACATGACATTCCAGGTGCTCCAGCAGGACACCTGCGTTTCCTAGAGCTGCTTTGAGGTAGTCACTGATGGGAATTTTTGTTCTGCAAAGTTGCAGGTGGAGACTGACAAAAGAATGATGATATTGATCCAAATTCTTTATGCATTTTGAGGTATAAAACTGGGTTTAAATTGCCTTTTTTGGATTTTTCTTCTATGGAAACACTGATCTTTGTCTCCTGTTTTATAACTGGGAAGTGATCCTTGGAGTGGAGCAGCTCATCCCCAGTGAGCACATGGACACCTCGGAGTTTCTTCATTCCTGCAGACCCACAAAGAAGGATGTTTCTCATGGATTTTCTCTTCCCACAGTGGGGAACTCGGAGCAGGTTCGGGAAGTGAAGGAGAGCCGATCCAAGTCCATGTGTGCCATCCCAGCGCCCCAGCCCAGCGGCGCGACCTGGGGCGGGAGGAAAGAGCTGACTCTGGAGATGTACACACACAAGGGATGCTCTGGCTCCCCATGAGGGCTCTGACTCCTTCATGGAGGGCTGCTCGACATGTAGATAATGTAAATAAGATGCAGGTTGGAAAGGACGGTGTGGACAGGGCAGAATATCCAGAGTGGTTTGCATGGAAAATCGCTCTTACTGCCCAATGCTGGGTTTTCAGTGGCGACTGAGGGAAAAGATGTCCAGCTGAGCATCAGCAATGCCAGGGAATGGCTGAGGGAGCATTTCTAAAGAATTTCTAGGAAAAATGAGCCTGTTCAATCTGGGAGAATTGCTGAAACTGTCTACAACTCCAAGGAAGGATGTTTTAATAAAGTGAGATACGGGATCTTCTCATTAGTTTTCAGGGACAGGCTAAACAGCAGGGAGCATTTGGATTATAGGTTGGGAAAAACTTGATAATCTCAAAAAGGGTTTTATTAGGCAATAGAGGAAAGAGCAGAAACAGCAACAGATCTCTTCTGTTTCTTGGGAAGTGATGGATCCTGGCTATGAACATTAATCTCATGAAGCCCAAAGTTGAATGTCATAGTTAAATAAGGAGTTGTATCTTACCTGAGGGATTGTCCTGCACCCAGCCACAGTTCTGCTACTGAAAAACTATTGCAGCTGAGTTAAAAGGGAGAAATATGTTCTTATTGATTTTTGAAAATTTGTATAAGGAATGGTTCACCTCTAAATTAAAATGAGGAAGCTCCAAACCCAGTGGTGATACCAGGAGATGAAGGTGACAGCCCTTAAATAGATGGGAAAGTTTTCTGATGTGGTTGGTTGGTTGCATCAATGCTGTAAAGATATTTTGGGGTGACCTGTGCTGCCATAGCTGGGAGCTGTGGGTTTTAGAGGGGTTTGGAAGTGCCAAGAGGGTGACCCAAACCCTGGCTGCTTTTCCCAGGAAAGGTGTAGCCCTTTGCACAGCAGATGCAGGTAAACTCCAGGGATAGGACCTGAGGAAGACAGATACTCCCAGTTTTCTTTGAAACTCCTGGTAAGTTCAAGCCTTTGAATTCTTATCCTTACTGAACCTGACAGGACAAGTTTTAGTTTTGCATTGACATTTGTCTTTCTCTTCTCCTTCCTCTGATCCAAGAGTGTTTAATCTGAACGAGTGGCTTTTTTTGAAAGAGCATTAAAAGAAATTGTGTAGGAATTCACTGACTTCCCTCCATGATATATTTGGGCTTGCAGAACCAGTCTCTTGTGTGCAGAAATACTCCCTTAGGAGACCCCTGTGTGGTAACATTGGGGCTTTCATTTTAAATTAAAGGCACAAATTGGTGTGTATTTGCTTTGCAATGATCCAAGGTCTCATTTTCTTCTGAAAAAAACCCTTTACAGTATCCTGGCATAAGCTGAGGTGGTTCATGTTGACTTGAAGGCCACTCTGCCACCAGAAATTCACCTCATTGCAAAGGAATATCGGAGCTTTTAGCAATAGATGTGTGTTTTACATGTGTATATACATATATGTACATATGTATAGATTTTAATATAGGTTTATTGTCACCTTCAGTTGATTTATTACAATTTTGGTTTGTTTCCTTGTTTAATCCATGTGCACGGGAGCTGTGTGGATTTGGCTGTACTTGGTTAGAAAACAGCCCATCTTCAAGTATGTTGTAATATATGAAATAATCTGTGACGTTTATGAATATGTTGAAGTGTTCTACGTTTCTATTTCAATTAAACTCGCTGTGTTATGGGATCATCTCTGAGTTATCCCCTCCTTGCATCTCCAACATGCTCCTGGTGGTGTCATCAGGAGCTGGGGACACTCAGGGCTGTCTCTGGGTGCCATTCCAGGCAGATCCTCTTGGAACAGCAGCTCCTTCAACCCTTGGCCAGTGATCCCAAGGTCACGAGTGAGGAAAGCGATTGTAACGAGGGAGTAAAATGGGCTGGTCGTTGGTGAAAGCCACTGCATACAAGGGAGAGAAAAAAATACTGAGCCTGAAGGTCCTCAGCTCTCTGGGGTTGGCATGTCCCTGTTCACCTGCAGTTTAATGTCCTCAGTGTTTTAAATTTCTCCTTAAATTCTGCACAGTTTACAGTCATAGGAGGATTTAACTAAGGTGGGTAATTTTTATTCTATAGTGGGAGAGCAAAAAGAAAATTAAATCAACTTGTTTGTCAAGGAGTTTTTAATCAAGGATAGAAACTGCGATTGGCTAGTTCTTGCTTGGGTTTTGTTTGGTGGTTTTTTTGGCTGTTTTGTTTTGGTTTTATGGTTTTGCATCTGAACAGTGTTGGTTTTGTCCAAAATACCTGGATATCTGTACCATCTTTGTCTTGCATGCATCCTTGTCATCTTTGTACAGCATCCATCATTTTTCTGGGCATCGGGCGCTTAAATAAGGAGCTTTCTCCAGCTGAGATTCCCATCAGTTCTCTGCAATATCATTACGGGTTATCAAGGACCTTATCAAATGGTGGCTATTTTGGCAGGGGTAGATTTCTTTGTAATACTGTTGCAGGCAGTAGAAGTGGTTGGAAAAAATGCCAGAAAATTGAATGGAAATTTTATCAGATGTGGAAAAAAAGGTAAAAAAAAATTTCCTTGCATTTTTTTGAAACTGTACATTTTCATCTCAGTTCAGCACGAGGGACATTTCCATGCCAGGATCTCCCAGCTTCTGGCAGTTCCAGAGGCTGCTGGCTCCAGGTGTGCAGTGGCTGCAGAGGCTGCTCCAGCCAGCCCCACATCCCCATGCAGAGGCCCTGGCTGGATCCTTCGTGGATCCCAGCCCATCATTCCCTTCCAGCCCCACTTTGAGTGCTGGGTCTATCAATACCTCTCTGCTGCATGAACAATTTGCTTGATCTGCAGAGAAGACAATATTCCCTGCAGGACATTTTTTCCCAATGAGTCACTCTGCCCTAAATTTAACCTTCTGGATACTGTGGATTTTTTCTTAAAATTTCTTTACAAAATATAATAGCCCAGCTAAAGCTTTTATGAAATATTTTCCAGTCACTTAGTGGCCAAGCCCTCTGACTAGTTTGTATTTCAGTCCAGAATACCTTTGATAATCTTTGCCAGTATCCAGTGTTGGTGGTCTTAAAATTCTACAACCGAGTGGAAAACTGTTAAGTGCTCAGGCTTCAGAGCATGCCTAATTAATTCTTTCCAGGGTTTTAGTCCTTTAAAAAGTGTTAAAAACACGGATTCAGTGTATCATTGAATATTGCATGGTTCTGTGGAAATAAATTGCATCAGTTTGATTCCTTTAGGAGTTCAGAGAGTTTTTGCTCTGTGCTTACTCTGGAAGTTTACAGGAGTCTGTGGAAAGTTCAGGTTAAAATGGGCGAAAGTTGTTAATGAGGGGGAGTAGCTCAATGGCAAAGCGAGAGCCCAAAAACCACATCAGAAAACTGCGCAAAGACATCAATCAGCTGTGTTTGAAAATCAGGCAAAATTTCCCTTGTACTCACAAGTCCAAAAGCATTTCCTCATGTGAACTTTAATATTTTTATTTTGAGCAGAAAACCACACTTGTGTTTATTTTATTTCATGACTGCTTAAGGAGATTATAATGACTTAATCCTGGAAAGGGCTGGCAGCGCTTGAGAAGCAGGTGAGGCAAATTTGAGCTTTTTTCTCTCCTGACATCAAGTCCTGGAGGGGATTCAGCCTCAGAAGAACCATTAAAGATCTTTCAGCATCCAGGCTTATGTGCTTCTTCCAAGAGACGTGGAGACGGGAGAGATGAAAAGGGAGCATGTGATGGAGATGAACTGGAGATTATCATTTTAATGCAGAATTAAAGGGGCAAATGTCAACACGGGTATCTATTGCTCTCCCTTCCAGCACAGCTCAGGCTGGGGGATTTCTTTTTGTGAAACCATTGGGGATGTTGGTGGTTTTTACAAGGTAAAGTTGGCAGTGTTTGGTGCTCTGGTCATGGTCTGGTCGGCTTTGCTGTCCTTGGTGTCTTCTTCTGTTTAGGTTTGGGGAGAAAACAGTGAAAGAAGAGACTTGAGAGAGATTCATTCACCTACCTAAGGAAACACCCCATGGAGCATCTTTTGGAACAGGACAGATCATAGAACCATGGAATGTTTTAGTTTGGAAAAGCCCTTTAAAAACATGGAGCCCAACCATTCCCCCAGCACTGCCAAGGCCACCACTGACCCATGTCCCAAGTGCCACATCCACACAGCTTTTAAATCCCTCCGGGGGGGGGACTCCACCACTGCCCTGAACAGCCCATTCCAGCATTTCACCACCCAGGATGGTCAGGCCAAGCTCCAATGAAGAAAGAAGCAGATCTCCAAAGGGACTCAGTGAAGTCTTCAAAGGCAGCCCTGAAAACTCATCTCTTTATCAAATTCCAAGAAATCCTCTGCTTTCCACATGAGAGAGTGAAAATATGTTTATCTATCTACATAAAATGTAAATTTTTCAGTGAGCGTGGATCAAACCACAGGAAATAACAACACAGACTGTGCTGATGGAGTCTTTGATCAATCCAAAGGTAAAACACCCAATTCTGTGAAAAATCTGAGCTGACTTGCCCCAGCTCTTTGCTAGAATATGTATGTTTTGGAAAGTCCCAATTTTGGTTTTAAAGCTTAAGGGAAAAAAATCTTCAGGGTCAATTAGGAATGAAAAAAAATTCCCAGGATACAACTTCCCCTTCCATCCATTGAAGTTCTGGAGCTGCCCATGGTGGCATTATCATTTGACCTCTGTGGATAAGAGGATGCTGACTGCAGGTCCCTGCTGGCACCAGGAGAGGCAAAGGAGGAAAGGGAGGGTTGTTTACCTTGGGAATTAAATGGTATTTGTGTCTGCCTTTGCATGGAATGTGGTGCTGGTCTGTTAATTCACCCCCCTGGCTCTGGTGTGGCATTCCAGAGACCCCAACACAGGCTCCACAGGACAGCCAACATCACTGCCACTTTCTACAGGCTGTGGGAGAGACCACACGGCCTCATTGCCCAGGAATTTTTTGGATCCTGAAGGTGATGAGCACATGCTTGGGGCTGTGACAAGGAATCACAGAATCATCCTGGAATCACAGGATGGTTTGGGTTGGAAGGAGCCTTAACAATGGTCCAGTTCCAAACCCTGCCATGGGCAGGAACGCCTTCCACTGGACCAGGTTGCTTCAATCCCTGTCCAACCTGTCTTTGAAAAGAAACACCTGTCAGCAGTGGGATTTCAGTGCATGGAGAGACATTTCAACCTTGGGAACTCAATTCCTATTCCACAGCCTAGGAATTTGGAAGATGTTTGACTGGGCACAAGCCATCCTGTGAAGAGCCAAGGCTGGGCACCAGCAATGCTCTGCTTCAGCCATGCAAGGTTTTTTTGCCAGTGGGACCCAGAATTCCTGAGGACACTTCCAAATGGCAAACAGCACTAACTCGGGATGTGCAGTAGCACAAAAACAGCAGCGCCAAACACAGCTGGCTCAAAACACACCCAGAAATGTGGAAGTGTGCATTAATCCCTTTTTTAAAACAAAAATACACAAGTACCCACTTTGCATTTTAATTTTATGTAATTGCAGTGTGAGCTACAAAAAAATCCTCACTCCTGGTGTGCAAATCCTTGTTTTCACCCAGCTCCTCTGGGCGCTGCCAAAGCTCCTGTCAGTCCTGTCCAGCTTTGAGGAGGAGATCACAAGAAGAGATGGCAACCAATTGTCCTTGTCACCTCAGACAGGTTTAACCAGGATTGTGTGGTAGTTAAATGGCAGCTGATTGGAATTGCACTAATGGATTATTTAGGTGATAGATAAGTTGTACTTTGTATTTAATCAACCATTTAATGTTCAATAGAAAGAGCTCAGCTCACTGCTGTACTGGAGTGTCAGTGACAGTGAGATGGGTGTGTTACTGCTGTTCAAAACTATGGAAGAAGAATGGGTATGCTGAGATGAGGTGGGAAGGGGTGATTTGTGTAGGAATGGGATGAGTGGAGGTTTAGGGAGTGTTGGAACCCACATGGAAACCCATCTCAGCTGGGAGTGTTTCCAGTGGAATGACAGAACAATGGGATGGACAGAGTGTGTTTATTCCTGCAGAATCCCAGCTCTATGGCTGAGTTTTGACCCTGCATGAGGGTAAGTCTGCACCCTGTCCCAGCTCTCCTTTCTCCCTGTGTCAGTGAAGGGAGTGCTCTGGATCCTGTGGAATTCCTCACATGCTCACGGTCAGGTTAAACCAGGAGCAGCTCTGCCCCAGGACTGTGATGGAGAGAGGTCTGACGTGTTATTTAACAGCTACCCCTGTGATATTTAAGAAAGAAAATGCAGAGGATAAAAGAAATTATTATAATTTAAATTCTGTTGTGCCTATAGGAGATTGAGTACATTCATCACTCTGTAGACCTCAATAAGAAGAGTAGTCAAGATTTTCCTCGACCCTCTCCAGGTTCCCCAACCATTGTGCAGTTGCTTCGAGATACCCATATGTCCACAGGTAACTTTAAATATTAAATTGATTTGGAAATTAATTTGGCAACACAAATTCCCATAGGATAGGGAAGTCAACATCATCTCTCCCCCAGTTTAGAGCAGGTCATGACTTAGGCGAGGGTTAGAAAGTCAGAACTTGATTTTTGATTGTAATTTAAATTTCTTCTCCCAGCCTCCTGGCATGTCAGAGGAATATAGTTATTGCCCTACAGAAATTATAATTTTCCTAGTCTGGCATCCCATTCCTGGCAGTGATCTACAGCAGATGCTCCAGCAGAAGCCAAAAACATTAGGAAGCAAATGGCAGTGAAATTCCATGCAGGAATGTCCTTGCTCCCAGGAGACACTTCTCCCACAGCAGGCTGGGTGGGTGGGAGGCATATGGATCCATATAATCCACTTCTCCGTGGCAGGAGGGAGAACATCATTTACAGCTGCAGGACACCCCTGGTGTGTCCATGTGTGCACCTGGTTGGGTGCTCCTTGTCCAGCTCCATGTGGACCTGCCTGGTGCAAAGGTGGTGGTTGCATCACTTCCAAGAGGGCAGGGATATTTAAGATCTTCCAGTGTTTTAATGTTTTTCTTGGATCCCTGGGGTTACTTTCTGTAAAAGCCGCGTCAGAGTTTTACTCAGACGCAAATTCCAGAAGTGCCACTTGTGGGACACAGTGAGAGGTGTCACTGCAGTGCCTGAGGACATCACGGACTCCACGGTGTAGGGAAATCCTTTGAGTCTGCCTCTGCTCGTGTGTGCAGGGAGGGATGGGAAAAACTCCCCAGTGTCCTGGGAATGCTGCACTCGTGACCCAGAGCTGTGTCCTGAGGGCTCCCGGCTCCTCCAGCAGGAGCTGCCATGTGTCCCCTTGGACGGCTCCCTGCTCTGCCTCAGTAGCTGTTTGTCATGATCCTTAACGCCACAGCTGCTTGCTTGGCCCAGGTCATCTGCTTTTATTAGTCCCCACCACCCACTGAAACTCACACCAGCCAGGAGATCATTATCCACATCCAAAAATAGCATTCCTCTGGCCCCGCTCTTCCAGAGACCCAGGAAACTTGGGGGTTTTCCTCCTTTTCTGATTTCCAGTTGTGCTGGTTTCCCCCCTGCTGCCCCATGAAGGCCGGAGCAGCTGCCCTGGCAGCCGGGATCCTCGGAGGCACCGGGGTGTTGCTCTTCCTCATCGCCTTTGGGACGGATTACTGGCTTCTGGCCACGGACACCTGCGGGGTCTTCGAGCACGGGAACAGCACTCTGAGCACCGGGGGGGTGAGCTCTCGAATCTTGTACTTTGGAAGAACTTTCCTAAATAATTTCAGATCGAAAATTTTGAAATCTGTGGTAATATTTGTGCTCAATGAAAGTTAATGTAAAACGTCAACCTGAGGTAAAACTTTATATTCTCTAAAATCCAAACCAGCTTTTCCATAATATTGAGCATTTTGACTGGAGTAAAGTGTGTCAAGGAAACATTAAGACGGCATCTCTGTAATCTGGCAGATACGAACATTAGAGAATGAAAGGCAAAAATGTAAAAGCTTTAGTTGTTGACAGCATTTCCCTCTAAAGACAAAAGATATCTCCTGATATTTGCCATTAAAAGATTTCTCCTTCTGTAGTTTCTTCATTTAAAACTAGTTCATGTTTAAAAGTGTGGGGCTTGGCAATCACTTCTGTCTGAAGTGATACAGCTGCAGAACAGACACCAAACAAAAGTGAACATCAGACACAGAGCAGACGAGTTCCTGCCCATCCAACCAGTGGCCTGGATATTCTCAAAGTAAGATTTGTATAGGATTTTAGTTAGCAGGAAATGTAATTTTCGAGGGACAGTTTGATATTTTAGTGCTAAGGGCTGGTGTCGCTTGTTTATAGATCCCTCAAGTTGGATTTTTGCTGCACTTGCTGTTGTCTAACTCTTCAATGAAATAACAACCAGATCAGTTCCTTGAGCCACCCACTCCCACGAAATGTTTTTGTGCCGATCAATGTGTGGTTTCCATTACAAAATGACAGGAAGATCCTTGTTGTGTGCAGACTTTTTGTTACTTCAAAGTTCAATCCAATTAGGTTTGATTTTTTTCCTGGTGCAGTGAGTCACCCTGGGTAAGCATCGTGATGCCAGCAAGAAATATTTTTCTTTCATTTTGGAATCCCATAATCAAATGTAGGGCACTGTTTGCTTGAGTCATGTTTCCAAATGACTTTCCCTATTGAAAAGAAAAAAATTATGATGGAAAAAATGCCTGGAGAAGTGAAACAGAAGGCAGGGTCTTTAGTTTCAAGCAGCTCAGTAAAGCCCGGGAATGGCAGAGACAGAGAAGTGCCACTTGTTTTTCCTGCACTTGGGAAGTGACAGTGTTAATTTTTTCACATTTTAGTTGTTTTTAAAGTGGAGAGAGCAGAGATGATGCACTGCATGACATGAATAAGCATTTTAAACATTTCAGAGATGCTCTTGCCGAGTGTTGGGGAGCCTGACGCTGAGGCAGTGACTTCAAAAGCACCAGGCAGAAATAGGAACTGCTCTTACTCTTCCCTCTGAGCTACTTTATTTCTATTTCAGACACTGTTTCTATTATTTCTATTTCTGTTACTGGCTGTGGATAACAGGCTCTGTTTTTACCTTCTCCACCCTTTCTTGAACTGTCAAATCCTGTCCCTTACCGATAAGGATGGGCTGAGTATCTGGCAAACTCAGTGAAATGTGCCATGGATGCACCAAGTCAGAGCCACCAGCTGAGGAAGTTTCAGGGCTGAATGTTCCCCTTGTCACAGTCAGGATTTTATCCTGAAAATAAGAGGAGAATCAGGTCAGAGCTCTGGAAGCTGCCATAACATGATGCACAAAAACATTGAGGCCAGGGAAGCATAAGATCTCTGGGGGGAACTGAGAGCCCTTTCCAGGGCCTAAAGGGGCTCCAGGGGAGCTGGAGAGGGACTCAGGACAGGGGACTAGAGTGACAGGACAAGGGAGAATGGCTGCCCACCGCCAGAGGCGTGCTGGGGAGAAATTCTTCCCTGTGAGGCCCTGGCACAGGGTGCCCAGAGAAGCTGTGGCTGCCCCATCCTTGGAAGCGTCCAAGGCCAGGCTGGATGGGGCTTGGAGCACCCTGGGACAGTGGGAGGTGTCCCTGCCCATGGCAGGGGGTGGCACTGGATGGGCTTTAAGGCCCCCTCCCACCCAAACCAGTCTGTGACAGGACAAGTACCTCTAGCACCTCCCTGCTGAGTCCCATCTCCTTTCCCTGGTTCACAGGGCCCATTCCTCTGTGGACATTCCCCATCCATCATAAAACAGAATTTTGTCAGTCCTGTCTCCTTTACCAAACTGTGCGTGAGAAAGATAAAACTGGTTTTAAGGATAATTTTAATAAGTTCTTTGGTAAATCTTCCATGGCTAAACTTTGCAATATCCTCCCTTCAGGAAAGACCAAAACCTTGTGCTCGCAGGTCTGATCTAGGGGTTGGAGGAAGGTGTTTGAGGAGTAGAACACATCCGGAAGGCCTGGCTCCATGATATTCCCATCCAGCTCTGGCCAGCTGGGGTTTAAGGACAGCAGAGAAAGAGGCAAATGGTTTGTGCAGGTCTGCAGGACAATTCATTATCAGAACATTTCATAGCTGTGACATGGCAGAAAGTCAAGGACAGCAGCTCCTCGGTGTTTCCCAAGCCCTCCAAAACTGACTCGAAGAACAAATGAAAACCCAATAAAAAATTAAATCAATGTCTGCCTAAGCAAAATATACACTGTTTGCACCATGATCTTCCCTGTTTCAGCCTGGACTTTCATTCCTCCCCAGGCTGAAACTCCAGCGGAGGTCAGGAAGGAGATCCTCACTTTCCACCACGAGGGTTTCTTCTGGCGGTGCTGGTTCTTTGGCGAGGGCCACCTCGAGACCATCTGGACCTTCTGGTACAGTGAGTACAATGCCACCACTCTGTACCCACAGCATTCCCTCACAGTTTAATGGGAAACAAACACAGGAAGTGCTCCCGGGGATGCGGAGACGGTTTTTATTTCATTTTTGTCATTCTCATCGTCTCTCAAAGGCAAACCCGGGTCACTCTTTTTGTGCCCTTTCTGTGCTCGTTTTTTGACTTGGATTTTGCTCTCAGAGGGTTGTTCACAGAAATGTTGCAACCTCTTGATGCCATTTAATTTATCACCTACGAAGCTGTGTGAAGTGGTGGCGTCCACCAGCAAGGAGACCCCTTCCTTCCTTCCCCTCCCTCCCAATAGCTCTTGATGTTTGTGTTCAGCAAAGTCCTGTCAGTGTGAGCCCACGCCCTTCCTGGCATTGCTCTTCTGTCCCTGTTTTCTGCCTTCCAGGTGCTCAGCATTCCCAGCTCCCCCAGATTTCAGCACTGGGAAGGCTGGAAATGCACGTGTGGTGTCCCTGGGTGTTCAGGACCAGTGGTGCACCACAGAAAGCCATTTTTTTTTAAAACCTTGCCTGTTTTGTTTTTTAAGATCATTGAAATTACACTTGAGAATAAACAGAGAGGGATGCAAAATCCTTTATTTTTTGGAAAACACATTCACTCTTCCAAAACAAATTGAAAGAGAGGGTGAACCCTGTTCTGTGACACCAGTGGATGCCAGCCTGGTGGCCCTCTTGCAGTGAAGGCTTGGCCCAGTGAACCAGGTGCTCCCACCAGGAATAGGAAAGGAGTGAGACCACCCCAGGACATGCCTGGCACCAGCCCTGCTGGGAGCCACAACTCTACAGTAGGATTTGGGATAACCCCTCCCCAGATTTTAAATAAGTTCTGCAAAGGCTTTGAACACCACAAAAACCTTGGCCCTGTGCCCACCGAGGCCTTGATGGAAGATGTTCCTGTGGTTGTGGAGCAGCACCATCACCTCAGAGAGCACTTCCCTGCAAATAATGCAGGTTCCCACTAAATTTACTCTGCAGTGATTAAAATTTCAAATGACTTCGCTGTCCCCCAGCCCCTGACCTGTTTCCTGTAAAATCTTGCAGGAATAATTCCCGCCACCGTTCAACTGAACAACGGGAGGTTTTTCACACGGAAAGTTTGTGATAAAAAAGGACAGGCTTGAGACAGGGAGTTTGCTACTGAATTACATTATATGGAAATACATAATATAATTTTACCTGAAGTAAAATGAGTCACTCTGATAACTGGCAAATTTTTTGCTATTTCTTTAGGTATTTATTATAATAGGATTGATAATGGCAAATTAATTTGCTGCTCTTGTGGATGTAATAATTAATTCAATAGGTATTCCATAGTCAATTTAGCATGAACTAATGTCCACCTATTATAAAGTGCTCCTTTGAGCTGGGGAACATATTTAAATAAGTGGCCAACCATTAATTAATTCATTTAACATTCATTCTATTACTGTTAATCATGATAAGCCTCAGTGGTATTAATATTGATGGGGCACTTCCATTCTAATTGTGCTTTTCCTTCTCACCAGCTGGAAGTCTTGGAAGTACCTTGTTCTGGTACCCAAACATTTTGACCCTTCCAGGTGGTCAGGCACATTCTCTGGAGGAAAACAGCAATGGGAATATTGACACTGACTTCAGCTGTTCCATCTTTCATTATTTTTGTCCACCTCAGACTCTGGTTATGAAGATGAGAAGATGTGCAAGAAGCAGCCTCAGATCTTTCATAATTCTTATTTCTATTTTTATTTTTCTCTTTAATCAAGATTTATTATCCTTTTTTCCTCCCCAGCATTCTGATGTCACTGAGGGTTTTGCAGGTTTTGCACAAGAGCACATCACCATCTCAATCCTGTAACTGTGATTCTGCTGGAAATAAAAACAAACAGGGATTTAATTCTTCTTCTTTTTTTTTCATCTTTTCCAGCCAGCCAAGCACACCCCAAGTTCTGCATGCATGGCTACCTCTTCCCCATGCCCATTGCTCTCGGACCTTTCCCCCATCCCTCCTATGACACAACTGCAGGTGAGTTTCTTTCTTTCTCCCCCAGCAGCTCCTTTTCCAAGGAATCAGGCAGAGAGATCTGGGATGTGTCTCAGTGCTGTGGTTCTCCTGTTGTAAATGCACGTGGCCAAGCATGGCCAAGACCTTTGGAAAACTCCTTTACAAACCAGTCCCGCTTGTTTCCTGCCCCAAGCACACGTTGAGATGTTCTCCCACATTTTCTCCCCTCCAGCCCAGCCGTGCTGGGATGGGCTCTGCTCCCTCCTGCTGGGTGCTCAGCACCTACTCCTAAGGCAGGAGGATAAATCCACTCTCTCCCACCTCCTCACTCACTGGGAAGAGCTGGAGCCAGAAGACCCAAACCCAGCCCAGTGCTGACTCGGTCCCAGAATTTGGTTGCCTGGGATAGCTCAGGTGTTGATTTGTTGCAAGGCAAAATAAACAAGCCCTGGAAAATCAGTAAAGGCCAAATTGTTAGAAAATCCACGTTAAGTGACTGGCTTAATTTTAATGCACTGAACACTACGCAGTTGGAGAGCTCCCTTTCAACTGGGTCCCTTTTTATTTATGTTTCTCTATATTTTCCGAGTTCTTTAATGAATCAGCTGCTGTTAGGAATTTTAATTTGCTAAATTGGTGGCAGCAGTTGGAATTAATTCAATGATCTTTTTTGAAATGAATTGATTTCTTTAAATAGTGTGCATCAGTCTGCCTTGCCTCCGGGGAAACAGGGCAGACGTTCTGCACAAACAAACATCTTGACCTTTTCCTTAGCCTTTAGCAGTACCTTTTTTTAGTTTTATTTTTTTTTTTCCTCTATGAGAAATTAATGAAAAAAAAAATTGTCAGTAGGAGCATGTGAGGGAGAGCAGCTCGTTCCTTTGGCTGTGCTGTGCAGGATTCCTGCCCCGGGAACGCTCCGTGGTGTCAAATGGACACGAGGGACCTGTGGAGGGAGGAGGAGGAGGAGGAGCTGGTGCGGGATGTGCGGCAAACACGCGGGATAATCGGTGGGATTGTTTCTGCTTGGGAGAGACGGGCACAGCGTCCTGGTTCCGAATGATCCCGCTGATCAACACACGCTATTTTTTCCGTCCTAAATAAAGGGCGCTGGAGGCATCTGTCCCTGCCTGTCAGCCCGGCCCTGAAACCCTCCCCAGCTGCCTCCCAGACGTGTCCCTGGGACTGTCCCGGACGATCTCGATGTTCACAGAGCTCTTTTCCGACCTTAAGGGTTCTGTGAAGGAGCCGGGGAGGGGGGGATGCACCCCGGCGTGCTGCGGGCTCTGCCCGTCCCCGTCACCCCTGGGGACAGGGGGGTGGCTCAGCCTCCACATTTTGGGCAGGGAGAGCACCGGGCTCCTCCCCTGCCCCGATCCCCTGCAGAGCCCTCGGGGGAGCAGCTGCTTCTGTCGGTAACACTTTCCTTTCTAACCAGCCCATCCTCCTTTGCAAACGCTGACAAAACAGGAGGCTGTCCAAGGAGAGGGGTCCTCCAGCTATTACCTGCTCCAGAGATAATTCTGCCTTATCTGCATCCTCTTAGGCTCCCTGAGAGAAACGGGTGACGGGAGGTTAAACATGAAAATGAATTCTGTGGTTTTGGAGAGTTCAAGATACTTATCTCTCCCTAAGTGGCTCTCCTGACAAAATGGTTTCAAATGAGGAAAACGCATCTTCTCTGTATCATTTTTCTTTCAAGTGTGAATCATTTCTGCATTACCCACTTGCTTGTGCTCGGCTTAAATCCAGCTGGAGCTTCTGGAAAACAACAGGCAGGGCGAGATGTGGTGGTCCAAGGGATCAGATAAACCAGGGGATGGGGGAGCAGGGTATCAGAGGGTCTCTGCTGAAAGACCACCACCTTTGGATAAGGTTTATGGCAGTGTCTAGAAGACACTCGGCTACTGGGAGACTTAAATTTGTGGGCTGCATCCCATCCTGTCTGATCTGGTGGGATGTGATGGACCAGGCTTGATCGGCTCTGCCCACCCCTATAACGACCCCAGGTTATAGGAAGTCACAGCAAAACCCCCAAACTCCTTGGATGGAGAGGCAGCTGCCCCCCTGCCCTGTTCTCTTTCCTGGAGTCAAACAAGGCCATTAGTGAGGGAACTCATGAGCGCCTGTTTTCCCTGCAGTCCTGCCAACAAACACTGCCTTTATTTTAAACCAGGAGACTGGCACCTTCCCGAAGTGTTAATTAAAGTGGAGCAAAGCTGTGGTCTGATTCCACCTCTCCAAATTTTGCTATTTTCTTTCCTTTCTTGCCAAAATTTTCCACACCCCCCCGGCACAGCGAAGAACCATGTCCTTTCCTCCCACCCACTTCTGTGGTGTTCTTCCCTGGCAAACCTTCCCAACCCTTTGGCCTCATTCCAGTCCCATTCTGTAGGGTGTGACATTCCCCCTGAACCCGTGGCTGTTCCAGGTGCCCTGGCAAAGCCGGAGCCTCGGCTCTGCCTGACACAGCAGCGTCACAGGTTGTTGTTTTTACTGTTGCTAAAGCAGGAGCTAAACATGGCATCATTAAGAAAAAGACTTCTGAGGTTGAAGAGAGTCTCTTTCCCTCTCCTTTCACCGGCTTTGCTTCTGTTGCAGTGTACAGAGGATTTTGGACGGCGTTCATCCTGCTGGCCGTGGCTGCCGGGCTCGTGGGGGGGCTCCTGCTGGTGTGTGGGGTCCCCTTCGCCAGCCCCCGCTCCTACAAAGTCGGGGGAGGATTCCTGCTGCTCTCAGGTGAGGGGATACGGCCGGGACAGGGTGGCTTTGGAATGGGAGGCAGGTGGGGATGAGGTGCTGCCACGGGAGAGGGGGCTCTGATGGAAGCAGAAAATGATTGCCCTTCTCCACTGGAAATAAATCCTTGTGAGCTCTGAGCAGCCTGGCCCAGTGGAAGGTGTCGCTGTCTGTGGCCTTTATGGTCTTTAAGGGCCTTCTCAATCCAAACTATTCTGTGATTCCATGAGTCTATGCTCAGCCAGGCTTTAGCAAGATAGTCCTTAGTACAAGCAAGGCTGAGATTTTTGAAAATCACTATTTTTTACTATTCCTCTATGCAACCCTTTTATTTCAGTGAAGGCTGCAGGTGTGTGAAGCCTGGGCAGCATCAGCCCCGCTCAGTTCCCCCAAAGTCAGGCTTTGCATTTGGGCTGCTCCTGCCTCTGCTGTTAGCTTTGATAGAGCTGGAAACCCACGGAGTGATGAAAGGCAAACCCCGTGATCCAAAATGAGAGGGCTGGCTTAAGGAGACCTGAAAAGATGAAACAGTGGCACTGCAGGAAAATGAATTAAAAATAGGCATTTATTCATTTTTCCCACTGCTTTTACCAATGATTCTATTGAATTATCACTTGGGCTTTTTCCTTTTCTGTATTTGAGAGGAATAACTGGCTTCAATAGTAGAAATACTTGATTTATACCAGTGACTCAAACTCAGAAAAAAGCTTTTATGACTCAAGCAGCCACAGGCTGGAGCTCAGCTGAGCTGTGCCAAGTGAAGAACTTGGTAATGAAATCAAGCCTTTCTCTGAAAAACCACTGCTTAATTACAGATCCTTCACCAGCTCCTGCTTCCTCATATCTGGCATGAATCAAACATGAGACACTGTCTTTGCTCTCACTTTGGGCTTTGAGTGTGCCCAGATTTGAGGGGCCTGAAAACATTAATGAAAATTTTTAACAAGAAAGGTCCTGACACTGGCCCGTGTGCCCAAGTGCCACCCCTACACAACTTTTAAATTCCTCCAGGGATGGTCGTTCTACCACTGCCCTGGGCAGCCTGTGACAGAGATGGACAATGCTTTCCATGAAGAAATTCTTCCTGACGTCCAACCTGAGCCTCCCCTGGCCCAGCCTGAGGCCGTTCCCTCTCCTCCTGTCCCTGTTCCCTGGGAGCAGAGCCCGACCCCCCCGGCTGCCCCCTCCTGTCAGGGACTTGTGCAGAGCCACCAGGGCCCCCCTGAGCCTCCTTTTCTCCAGGCTGAGCCCCTTTCCCAGCCCCCTCAGCCACTCCTGGTGCTCCAGCCCCTTCCCCAGCTCCGTTCCCTTCCCTGGACACGCTCCAGCCCCTCAATGTCTCTCTTGTCCTGAGGGTCCCAGAGCTGCCCCCAGCACTGGAGGTGCCCCGGCAGTGCCAGCACAGGGGGTGGGCACTGCCCGGGGCCTGTTGGACGCACCATGGCTGGGACAGCCCAGGTGCCATTGGCCTCTTGCCCACTGGGGCACCCCTGGGCTCGTGTCCAGCTGCTGGCACCGGCATCCCCGGGGCCTTTCCCACAAACAGATTCCCAGCCCCAAGCCTGCAGTTTTCCATGGGGTTGTTGTGATCCCATAATGGATAATAATCCAAGGGCTGTACCAGGGCAGGGAGCTTTCTCTTCCCAGCTGTAGTCCAGGCTCCCAGGAGGCAGCAGATGTCCCTGAGGAGTGTGTCCAGCCTGCACACTGGGCAGAAATACCACAGAAAAGGATGCCGAGTAATACTCACCCGTCTTCCTTTTTTTTTCTTCGTTGTTTTTCCACTTTATTTGACTACTCCTTGATTAAAAGGCTGGGGCTTAGAATGTGACACTTTTTAGAAGAGCTGATTATGCATCACATAAACCTCTTGGCATTAGACAAAGATGCTGCTGTTAAAATTGAAGTTTGTATTAATGCAGCTTCAATCTGAACAGCAATCATTGTTATTAACAGTCATTCGGGGGAACGAGTTCAGCTGGAAGACACTTCCTACTATATTTTCCATTCAAATGATAGCAGAAGGATTCAATCTGTTTTTCAGCAAAGTTTCCTTAGTGTTTCAACTGATCCTTTTATTCGGGGGGCTTACCCTGATCTCAGACTTCTGGATCCTGCTTGGCCCTGGTTTCTGGGTGGATTTGGGTTGCATCCCTCCATGGTTATTTTCTCGTTATCCCTTCTAAAAATATTTTGCATAATTGCACGAAGCAGTAGGAACAATGGATTTAACACAGCCTCAAGTCCCCAGCCATCCCTTTCCTTCGGATAGCGGGATGTGGAGGGATGATGCAGGAGAAAGCGCCTCTTCTCTTCTAATCATGGCCTGTGGGTCAGTGTTAATTAACCTCCCTTGCAGAAGTGATCTCTCCTTGAGAAAGTGTGAAAAAGCTGGTAATCTGCAGACTGGGAATGTGGTTTGGCAGTCGGATGGGGAGATGGAGCACCAGGACTGCGGGATGTCCCGGCCTCGCAGGGAGCCCTTCACCGGCAGCTTTGTTCTGCCACGAGCTCCCTACTTTTGGGACAGGTCCTGGTTATTCATTGCAAAATGATGTCGCTTTTTCTACCAAAAGGCTCTAAAGGCATTATTGGTGCAAATGCATCCAATTTGTGGATGACCAGCCCGTCATGGTCCTGAGGAGGGTTGTGTGTCCCTCTGCCTCAGGGGGAACCCAGCACCGAAGGGCAAGGATTGTTTTGGCTCAAGTGGATCCCTTTGGATTTCCCTCTGAGATGCCTTTTATTTACTGTGCATTCCAGAGAGCAAATCTGACTGTGGCAGCTCCCACAACCAATGGACTGCTCCATGGGAGGTGTTTCTGAGAGCCCTTCCAAAGCACTGGAGCCATTTCTCTGGAGTTCCTCCACTGGGTGACTCTGGAAAGAGCCGGAGCCCATGTGACATTTCCTGGTGCTGCCTTTTCACACCCACAGCCCCAGCTGAGCAGGTTCCCCAGCCAGACTGCTCCCAAAAGCACCTGGAATACATGAGTCAAGAGCCAGTGTGCTGCTTTCCTCCCAGCATTTGCCATCTCGGGATGAGCTTCAGCACTTCCAGGGGGTGGCAGATCCTGCCTGGTGCCTAATTGTCCCCTTGTTTCAGTAGTCAGAGATTGGTTAATTGTCACAGTGTCACCAAGAGGGCTGGGTGAGCTCTCTGCTGCAGCTTCTGGACGCTCTTTGAGTTGCTGAGACAACTTTGCTTGTGCTCCTTCATTTTTCCTGCCTTATGCTCCTTGGTTTTCTTTTCCTTTGGGCATTTTAGAGATCAGACTTAGAAGTGCAGCACTGACACAGGTAGCCCAAAGAGGCTGTGGATGCCCCATCCCTGGAAGTGTTCCAGGCCAGGTTGGATAGGGCTTGGAACAACCTGGGATGATGGGTCTCATCCTTGCCCGTGGTGCAGCGTGACCCAACAGCATGGAAAAAAAGGCAGATTTCCCAGTCTTGTGGGTTAAAGTGCTGGATTTTTTGCTCAGATTCTGCTTCCCAAATGGAGCAGCTCCACTTTGGCAGTCTCAGCCTCCCCACGTGCAGTGAAGGCTGACAGTTATGGAAGGGCAGCTGGAGGTCATCCCTCCATTTCCTCGTTATTAACATCCTTAAGAGGCAACGAGTGAGAGAGGAGAACGAGTCAAAGTTCATTATTCTCCTAATTAGCAGATTACACAGAAGTTCAGTAGCTTCCCCAGAATAAGAGTTAAAGATTGAGTTCACTCACCTGTCCCCACAATTAGCAGCTATAAAGGTGTCACAAGGAAATAAAGTGAGAGAAGGGAAAAGCTCCACTTCAATTTACCCACACGGAAGACGCAGCTCCGCTGGGAGAGGGGGATGGAGCTCCGGGCTCCCAGATCTGCAGTGCACAAAGGAGACAGATTTAATACCCCGCTGCAATTTTCTGGCAATTAGCCCCTCCCCAGAAGATGCCGTTGACCTCATCAGCCTGGAGATGGAGTTTCGCAGTTAATTTTTCCCAGTACCATCCTAATGAACAGAGCCAAAAGGAGGAGAGGGAGAAGGAGACAAGGAAAGGGATCACTTGGGTAATTTTCCAGTGGAGAAAGCACAGGGATGCTGAGAGGAGCATGGGGGTAAGGTTTGGTGAGGTCTTCACTTACCCAAACCCAAACCCATCACATCCTGTGTCTCGGGTGTGGGTACCAATGCCAGTCTCATTTTTAGGGCAGAAAACTACACTTTTTCTGTTTCCCATTTTGCTGCCCAAAGCAGGAAGGAATTGGTTTGTACATCCAAAGCTGGCAGGAAAGAAAGATGATTTTCTGCTTTCCACTGAAAGCCCCAGAAAGGAGAGAGTAAAGTGAAATCTGTTCAACAGATGAAAAATCTCAAATAAAACAGCAAAAAACCAAAAAGGCCAAACGCTTTGGTAATATGGGAGTGAAACTTCCTGATTTTCTCATGATGAAGAGGCTGCTGATGGCTGTAAGTGTGACAAATTTTAGGCAGGTTCAGGGATACCTGTGATTGCTCCAAACAAGGATTTCTGGCTGAGCAGATTTCGGTGAGCTGCCCTTTTTGAGCTCCCTCCGTCCTTTGGCTGCACCTGCCCTTCTGATTTTCTCTTCCCACCGAGGACATGGTGTAAATCCCAGGGATTCTTCATCACTCAGCTGTAATTATTCCAGGGAAGAGGGCTGCTTGCTTTACATATTCTTGTCATTTGCCCAGAGTGTGAAAACATTCTTAATTTAGATGCCATGGCCATGCCATCACCTCCAGTACCTGTTTAATAATAAATCCTTCCATACAAGACCTGGAGCTTCTCCTGAGGCCAGAGCAGGGACCAGTTCCCATTCCTTATCTCATGAAGAGGTTGGGGATGGTGCCACCCACATGTGGGGCTTCCCACACCCTTCTCAGTAAGAACTGGAAGGTTTTGATCTGATTACTTCAGAAAATGAGACTTAGGCCATCTAAATTGTCCTGGGAGAAATCAACACAGAATTCCTGGTTATTTAAAGCGAAATTCCAAAGTACTTTTCCATACCCACGTTCTCTGTCCCACTGGGGCTGCGCTTTCATTTGCGTCTCTTACGGTAGGTATTATAAGTTAATGAAATAGAAATTGATCTTTAAAGGAGCACTTTTCAAGGTTCAGTTGCTATCTAATTAATTTAATTTTAAATTACATCGGTAATAAAGACTTAATTGCCTTCTTATCAATACATTGTATTTTGTAAAGGACATGCGACTATTTGAACATGCCATCGTTTTCTTATAGTAGAATAATTGGTATTTTAAGCATACAACTATCATAGTAAGTGTAAAATATTTATTTGTGCACTTAATTTCAAGTGGTATCAAAACCTCAATGAACATGCAAATGTTCCAGCAGCTGCTGTTTAACTCCTTGCCTGCCTCTCCAGAAAAAACAAGGACTCTTCCACGTCAGGGAGAACGGCTGGAATATCAGTGTGGGGTGATGTAAAGAATATTTGTATGGCTACACCAATTTTTGAGTGATAGGGTTGCGTTTTTTTAGGGCATGGGAGGCAGTTTAGCAAATGTGACAGCTTAGGGTGAGGAACGGCGACGTCTATCTCATTCCTAGTGAGGACTTTGAAGCCTCTTACCTTCATGTAAGTCTTATTTTTGTCTCTGAGATGTTTTTATAACCATTATAAACAGAATCACAGTAAAACAGAGACGTGTTTTCTCTGACTGAAGATTCAGTAACCTCCCTAAGCAGATAAATCAACGTCAAGCTTTACCCCTTTCCTTTCCTCAGCACAAGAGCTGGATTTTGGAGTGTATAAGCTGCCAGGAAGAATAATTAAATACACCACAACTACCTTTGATTTAAAAATGGCAAGGGGAGAAATTAAATCCTGCAGAAGCCACAGCACACCCGCAGAACTGTGTGGTAACTTGTCAACTAAATTAATTTCGAACTGTTCACTTGAACCATAAAGATAATATAAGCTGTGATGTATTTCTTTCATATATGTGTGTGTGTATATCTATGTTATACAGCACCATTTAAAAATAGCAGCTTCTACCTGTGAAGTAGCAAGATCAGATATTTCTGAGCTGCTTTCAGACCTGTCATCGCACCGTCACTGTTTAGCTTTAATGGAGGTTGAGTTTAAAATGCACCATAGATATATATATTTTTAATGACACACAGTAAATGAGATTTAGGCCACTCTAATTTTTGTCATCTGCTTCGAGCCTTGTGGTATAAGCTGCTTATTATTTTTGTTATTATTCTGGTATTTAGTAGCCCATCTAAGATTAGTATCTCATGGCTGCGGGCCTTTCCCACTCCATAACATGCTGGCCCTGCTCGGCCCTGCAGGCTCTGCTGGCTCTGGGGCTGGCAGGTTCAGTGCCAGAATTTTGCCATCAGCAGGATTGATCCCGGCGTCTTTGCATTCCTGGTGGGAATTGGATCTGACACTGCTTGGAAGGGTAGATACAAAAAAGGAAGAAGTAAGTTTTAGTGTCTCCTCATTCATCTCTGAGAAAATAAAAGTGAAAAAGGTGAAGCATCCCACCTTTGAGAGAAGAATGGAGGTCCCTGCTGGGGACATCAGCCCTGCTCTGGTGGTTTCTCCATGGTCATATCCTGCTGGAGCAGAGCCTTTGGAAGTGCTGGTGGTCAAAGCACAAGGTGTCTGAGGGCAGGAACTGGTCACTGTGGTGTGGAGCTCTCCCACCACGAGTGGCCTCACTTCCACAGGAACCTGCAGAGCAATATCGGGAGCAACAATTCTGCTTTGATGCAGAGCATGGATGAGAAGAGAGCTGAGGGGGTTGTGATCTTTTCTCACCTTTATTCCTGTATTTCCTGCACAGACAATAACTCAGTTTTGTCTCTCCTCCCAGGGGGTTTGTTTCTCCTGCTCGTGTTTCTCTTTGTGATGTGGAAGGAGTTTGCAGCTGACTTTCAGAAGTACATCCTCCTGGAGAGGAGTGAGAAGTGCCTGAATGATGACCCCGTGCACGTCTATTATGGGTGGTCCTTCATGTTTGCCGCCGCCGGGGTGCCCCTGGTGTTACTCGCTGGACTCCTCTTCTTCCTGGTGGGCAGAGACATTATGGATTCCCTGTAGTAAGACAAATGTGGAGAAGGCTTTGAGAAAATTGGTGATGCTCCTTGTAAAGAAACACACCCAAGTGTTGAGGACTTGGTCGTTTTTGTAGCTATAATTGTCAGGATAGGTTACGCTCACTCTTACGGGGAGAACTGAGCATCCACAGAATCCCAGGATGGTTTGGTTGGAACAGACACTAAAACCCATCCCATTCCACCCCCTGCCATGGGCAGGGACACCTTCCACTGTCCCAGGCTGCTCCAAGCCCTGTCCAACCTGGCCTTGGACACTGCCAGGGATCCAGGGGCAGCCACAGCTCCTCTGGGCACCCTGTGCCAGGGCCTCCCCACCCTCACAGCCAGGAATTCCTTCCCAATATCCCATCTAACCCTGCCCTCTGACANGGATAGGTTACGCTCACTCTTATGGGGAGGCAGGGATGGAGAACTGAGCATCCACAGAATCCCAGGATGGTTTGGTTGGAACAGACACTAAAACCCATCCCATTCCACCCCCTGCCATGGGCAGGGACACCTTCCACTGTCCCAGGCTGCTCCAAGCCCTGTCCAACCTGGCCTTGGACACTGCCAGGGATCCAGGGGCAGCCACAGCTCCTCTGGGCACCCTGTGCCAGGGCCTCCCCACCCTCACAGCCAGGAATTCCTTCCCAATATCCTATCTAACCCTGCCCTCTGACAGTGGGAAGCCACCCCCTCTTATACTGTCCCTCCATCCTTTGTCCCAAGTCCCTCTCCAGCTCTCCTGGAGCCCCTTTAGGCCCTGGAAGGGGCTCTGAGGTCTCCCTGGAGCCTTCTCCTCTCCAGGTGAGCACCCCCAGCTCTCCCAGCCTGGCTCCAGAGCAGAGGTGTCCAGAGCATTGCCCATCCCAAACCAGCCCCAGCTGAACATCCAGCTCCAGCCTTTTTCCACTTGGGAGATATTTCAGCGTGTTTGTCGGGTTTGCACCAGTTTTCTCTGCAGCCCAAGGGAAAGCAGCTCTCTGTCAGCACAGCTCCACATCCATATTCAGCAGAGCTGGAGTCTTACAGCATTCCCAGCATCCTGGTTTCTTGTAAAAGAAAATCGAATCTGGCTGTGATGGTGCAAGCAGTAATGTCTATTTCTAAAAAGCAATTAAGGATGATTTTTTTTCTTCGCTGTCTCTAATTGACGTCAAAGGACAACCATTTTAATGGGATGTCGGGAAACATGAGAAACTTTTTTCTTCCTTAAAAGCCCTGATTCTGAAGATACAAATGTACCTGGACCTAAGCTAACTTTCAATAAGGAAATAAACCAATTTCTGCGGCATGAAACATAACATGAATTAATTACTATTTCTTTACAGCAATGCTTTACTCTGCATTTAATATTTTCCCTGGATGCAGTTTTGTGGGGATTCCCAACCCAAAAACTGGAAGATGATCCTGCTTGAGGAAAAAGGAGGGGACAAGGGCATGATATTGTGATATCACCTTGGGTTGTGCCTGTGCCCCGTCAGTTCTTCAAGTGGCAATTTCTCACTATAAATTTGTTTTGAATAATTTTTGTCATTACTCTGAATTGAATATTTTCCCTAGACACAGTTTTGGGAAGTTTCTCAACCCAAAAACTGAATGATGGTGGGAGCTGAGGGAATAGAAGTGGGGACAATAGCATTGGTATTTTTTCTGGCTTTGTTTTGGCCAACGCTGTCAGGCAGCTCAGCTGGGACCTTGTTGTATTCTACAGACACCTCACGAGAGTCAGATCCAAAAAGACAAATTCTATAACATTTAAATACATTTAAATTCTTGCTGTCACTCAAGTGATTGGCTGACATGGCAGTGACCTTAGGAAAAGCAATCACCTCCTAATTCCCCACCAAAACTATCCGGGTACAGGGGGTGAAATAATTTATCCTGAATATGCAGAGGTTTGTAGAGACACTTGAGAAGTGACAAAGATTTGATCTTGTCATGTTTTTCGGGCTGGAGCGTGGTGCTTTGAAGTAGTTTGTTGGGTCCTTGCTTGCTGAGCTCATTTGCATAAATTTTAAATCAAACTTCTCAAAATGCGCCGTTCTCGTGGATGTCAGAGTTTGTGCTCAACTCACATCTCCCGAGCTTTATGTCACACTATTGACTCAGTGCAGTTAGTTAATAATGGAATGTAAATCTCTGCTACCAAGCGCTGAAGATTGTTGGCAGTGTAAAAATGTTTGTTAATGCTCTTCCTAAAATATAATTCAAGTCTGGCGTTTCTTTCCTTTCGGAGCAAGTTCTAATTATTCTTTTACAAGATTCATGGCATACACAGAGTGAGAAATTGTAATTCCCCCATGTAAAGATTAGTTCTTTCATATGAATAACAGGCTTGGGCTACAGTTCTTAAGCAATATCCACACTGTTTTCCCTTAACAGAAATTTTGTTTGAATAGAATTGGGATATTCAGGTAAAACTTACGGGTGTTTTCCCAGTGAATGGATGTTTCATGACATTCCCAAATACACAGAGACTTTAGTGTTTTATTTGGCCATTCTAAACTGTTTTTTTTTTTTTTTCCCGATTCTCCTTGGATTATGCCTGTTCCCCCTCAGTTCTTCAAGGGATAATTTCTCACTATAAATTCCCTTTGAATAATTTTTGTCATTTAATTATCTATTCAATGTGGAGATGAGCACTTATGGTCACAAAGAATAAAAGTATATAATCCAGGAGCAGAAGAGGTCAAGATTTACAGTCACTTGCCTTTCACTGATCCCATAAAACAATCCAAGCATGCAGAAATGATGATCCCATAAGAGACACCAGGGCAGAAGAATGAGAATGCAGCAAGAAATCCATCAGACTTATTGATATCTGTGAAGCTGAGGATCCCTGAAGTTGTGAATATAGAACTGAGTTTTATATTATAGAATGAAATATTTATTAACTTTCTCCATCTGTTCTTTAAAAAATTTAGTTTAATGTCATCAAGGCATTTATGGAATACATTTAGCTTAATCATGCATTCATGCCTTAGGGAGTAAAGCATCCCTGGAGACTTGCTCTTTCTGGATCAGCTCTAGAACAAGCAATAGTTTAAAATTCCATCATTCTTTGGAAAGAAACCGCATGGCTTTGAATCATTCTTGAACAGAGGGTGTTTTATCTTCAATATCTTTGGTATTGAGCAAACTCCTGTTGTCGTCTGGTATCGAGCTTTTGGGTAACCTCATTGAATCTCTGGATCTCCCACAGGTCTGGAAAATCTCTCAATATTAGATCTATATCTAATAGTCACAACAATAAGAAAGAATTAGATTGCAGAGTTGCGTAATTAAAGCAACTAACTCTTCCATCAAAATTCCGTGTTTATTGCCAGCACAAGGCCAAACACATCATTTTGGTGGATTAAAGAGTCCAATTCCTTTGCTCTCAAGTTTCTCGTGGCAAGTATAACTCAAGCAGACAAAATTTGCTGTGAGAGTCATCATTTCTGTAGGAGAAATTTCAAAAAAGAAACTCATGGGTGCAGTGGTAGAGTTGGAAATTGCAGAAACCACGGTCCCTTTCATCTGTTGAATGTGAAGTTTGATGAAAGGATATTATAGAGTAGTGACAAGGACCTAATTCTGATCCAAGTTTTGTCATTATAAATCATGAGTAATTCCGAAGGCTGCAGCAGACCCTTATCACTGCTAAACATCTGTAAGTCAGATCAGAACCGGGACTAATAAATACATTCAAAATGCATAATTAAAACAGTGATTTCACATCACTCTGATGAATTTTAGTCAAGGATTTCTTCAAGGATGCTTTTCTCACATTAGCATTTGATGTTAGTAAGCAATGAATAATTCCATTTTTTCTTCCCAACATCTGGGACACTTCCTGCTTTATTTGCTACTTACTGAGCACTCTGCAGGAAATATTAATGAATCCTGGGTGTTGAAACACGGGCCCTGTGGATCGTGCTCAGGAGGCAGCCTTACATAGGAGAGGAGAGGTGTCTTGAGATTAAGAGCTTGATTTTGGTGAAAGATATTGGGAGATTTGCCAAACCTGAGAGAGATACAGGGATGTGGGGAGGTTACCCAAAAGTCCTTGTAGCACCTTCTTTCATGCCATGGAGCTCTTCCCTGAGCTCTTCCCTCATTCCTAAGAGACAACAATTAAAAATAAAAGTCTTTCCCCTTGGTCAGATCAGCTTTTTCCAGTGATTCTGAAAGCCAGCACCCAAGGATGCCCCAAGGCTGGGAAGGTGCTGGTGCTTGGGTCCACCTCAGCCTAGGAGAGATGGCTCAGGGGACCAGCACACCCTGGGAGCATCACTGCCCTGCCCAGCTGCTTTCTCACACCTCCAGGGGATGGGAGGCTTTTGTCTTTCTTGGGAAATGATGCTGTTCTGTGTTTGGAGAGCTCTGCTGGCCCTTCAGAGCCACCTGCGGAGAAGACCTGAACTCCTGATCACCAGGAGAGCTTCCAGAGGAGGAATTAAACATTCTTCTGTATTAATGTGGAGTGACTGCAATGGTTCAGCATCTGACCAGGGCCATGGAAAACAGGTAAACTGGAACTTAGCCAGCTTCATTCTAGCCAGGTGTGGAACAGCCCCTCTGAGATTTACTACAAATTTTTCCACTTTTTCTTTTTTTTGTCCAGAAAAATCCGTCTTATCTGGGCAGTTTGTTTTTTGACCTTGGTCGGACACATTCCTGCTGCCTTGGTGGCTCCTATAGCAAAATGTCAGTGTGCAGAACCAGGATCCCCACTGGAGCTGCTCCCCAAAGGTCCCCGCATGATCCAGGCGTTGGCAGGGATCCCTTGTCCCTGCAGTTCCCCCAAAACATGACGGAAAAGGGAAGCTCTGGGGCGTTACCTCCCTGTGGAAGATGCCCACGGCCCCTTCCTGCACCAGCCCCCGTCCTGCTGGCTCAGCACCTCCCAAAGTGCCCCTCGGCCCTCAGACAGCGCCGGGGAAAGGCTGGGGGAGAGGGCACAGATGTGGTGCAGCAAATGAAGGCACAAACCAAATTAAAATAAATGGGGACAGGGGAGCGGGCGCCACGCTCGGAGCGGGGGGCTGTGCGTTAGGGCAGGATTAAGCCGTATCAGGCAGAGTCCCTTTTACAAGAGTGCACAGCACCTCAATCCCAGAATCAATAAGCTGTACATGCTGCAGCACAAAGAGCTCTTATCTGCAATACCACTTTGAATTTAGTGAATTTATTTAATCCCTGATGCCTGCAGAGCATCAGTCCTGTCTTCTGGGTTAATTTATTTATTCCGGTGATGTATTTTTAGTCTTTCAAGTCCTTGACATTTGAGAAGCAGATTTTTTTCCCCCCTCCTCGTTTCCTAAAAAACATCTGAATCGGAAAAAAATTATTTACAGAACTGTATTTTTTTTCCTAATTCATTCCCCACTTTTCCTTTTGGGAGCCAAGAGAAATACTATATCACTACTAACAACCATAAATGGAATGGATTGGGAAAGGGTCCTTTTCCTCCTGCTTGGCAGAGCCTGTTTCTAAATCAATGCTGGACATTCACTGATCTTCTCTCTTCCTTCTCATCCTTTTTTTTTTTTTTCCTAACAAGTATTCTCTCTTTCTCTTTAAATTTAAAAAATTAAAATCATCTAATTTTTGAGATATAACCAAGATTCAGTGCTGCATTTAGTTTGGGATTGTCAGGAGGGTAGGTGATGCTCTTATGTCCTGGAACTTGATATTTCCAGATGGATCAGCTGAACCCTTGGCTCAACCCAAAAGAACCAGTGGGTTAAAGACTACTGTTAAAGAGAAAAACCAAAGGAAAAATTAGTCTGGTAGGTAGTAAACATTTGGTTATGGAAGAGTAGATTGAAGCTTTATAAACTTCAGGATCTGCAAAGAAGGAAAAAGTCTCACCTGGCCTTGGCTGAGTTAAGGATGGCTCCAAGAAAGCTGGAAAAATTAAAAATAAAGTAGAATGAAGGGTGATTATTTGAAAAACAGAGGGTTTATTTTATATTCCTTATCTATCTATTCTCCCTGTCCATCACCCAGTATTTTCTTGTGCTTACATCAAGAGAAGCAACAAACACTGAGCAGGAGCAGCCTCTCCTAGAACAGGGACTCTGCAAAAATATATTACATGCCCTCAAAAATAACTCTGTAAAGTCACAGAACATAATTGGTTTTCCATTTCAGATATTGTAAGGATTTTTTTTGTATTTTCTTCTGTTTAAAAACCAGTCTGTGGGAGAGGATGCTCAGAAAGCCATCAGTGCTCAAATAGCATTGGCTGAACTGGCTGATTTAAGATTTTAATATGAGTTAAACGTCATTGGTTACAAGCTGGAATAATTGCAGTGCACGGCGAATAAATGTGGCTTGTTCTGAAACAGAGGCATCAACTTTGGGGCATCCCTGCCCCCACCCCCCCAAAAGAAGGGGAATGTAACAATTTAAACAAATCAGCCTCAAAATTGGTCCTGCTGCATGTTGAGGTGGAGATTTTGTATCAGCCCCCCTGAAATGCAGGCGGAGGTGCTGCCTCTGAAATGACAGGCAAGGTCATTACATGAGTCAAATAATTAGCTCCAAAATGCAACCATTAATCAAATTTAATCAAATTTATTGCAGGGCTCTTGCATCACAGCCCCAAAATAAGCTCAGGGGGTTGTACCAGCTGCCCTGTGGGGATGGGCATCCTCAGCCCCTTTGCTCCTGGTGTTCCCAGGCTTTTTTGGGGCATTATTTCCTCTAAAGGGAATCCTGGTGCTGGGAGAGTGAATGAACCCTATAGGCACTAAAAAAAGGTTTTGGTCCTTCTGAAGGTCAAATCATTTCATCTGCCTCTTCAGGATGGTGCTGATGAAGGCTGGGAAGCATCTTAGAGATGCTCTCAAGGTGGCTTTTTCTTAAATTCTGTTCTGCAAGTCAAGATCCCATCCCTGTTTTCCCACCTGCCTTGTGAAACCCCCGTTATCCAAACCCAAACACAGGCAGGCACTCTTTGCACATTAAATATCTGTAAAATAACTGGTGTTCTCTGAGGAGAGACTCTTCCTGTGCCACAAACACTTCAAAGGCTTCAAAGCAGAGGTGCCTGCAGCGAGGGCTGAAGCTGAGAGCACAAGTGCCCGTTTCAGCTGACACCAGAGGTTTCAGGCTCTTAGGGCATAAAGCATTTTTCACTCAGTTTAAATTAATTTAATTGGAAAAAAAAAATTGNAATTTATTAAATATATATATTTAATAGAAATAAATAGGTATGTATGTCTAGAAATGAAAATGTATTGATGTAAATAAAAATATAGTCATTAACACAATAAGGAGGATAATTAAAATGTTGTGGGGACGAGTGTGTGAGTGCAAGCACCTCCCTGCCCCAGTCCAGGGCTGCATTCCATGATATCCATCACANTTTTTTTTTTTTTAAAGTGGAAAATGCTGTTTTGAGATTAAAGCTGCCTTTAAGTAGATATTTTAAAATGGAAATATCATCAGCATTTAAGAAAGGACTGCAGACACCTTCTCTTTGCAGGATCTTAGAGGGGTGTTTTTGCTTTCTCTTGCTTTGCTGTTGCTCAAAGGATGTCCCAGCTCCAGGGCGAGCAGCAGCTCCAGGCTTTCGTTCTGCTGCCCCTTCTCTCAGTTAATGCATTGGTTCTGCAGGCGAAGAAAGAGACATTTTTAGTATTCCAGAAGCCAAAAGGCTGTCTGCTGGATGGAGGGATTTGCTGTGCATCCCAGGCAGGAGATGCAAATCCAATTTTTTTCCTGGGAATGCAGCACCCTGTGCCCAGCACCTCCTGCACTCCTGCCCAGGGGAGGGTGACACAGAGAGAGGACATTCTGCTTTTACTTTTTTTACAATTCGTTTTTTTTCAAATGAAAATGCTGAAAGAGTGGAAGTACCTTGGTTTTAATAGTCATGGCATGGGAATCTTCTTACATTTTTATATTTATTTATTTAGCTGCTCACTCAGAGGTAGCCCTGACACTCTCAATACTTCAACAAAGAACACACAAGGTTTGGGAGTGTTTTCTGGTGCTTGCTGGTGTTTTCAGGTCGTTGTAAGAATGTGAGTGGGGTTTGGATGCTTTGTAGTGGGACAAATAAAGATCTCCTTAGATATGTGGCTGCTTGAAGAACTCAGGCAGGGCAGAGGATTCCCTGGACTAGCCAAAAGTAACTCTTAAAAGACGGAAAGGGTCTCTGCCATCTTAATAATTTAAAATTCAAATTTATNTATATTTAATAGAAATAAATAGGTATGTATGTCTAGAAATGAAAATGTATTGATGTAAATAAAAATATAGTCATTAACACAATAAGGAGGATAATTAAAATGTTGTGGGGACGAGTGTGTGAGTGCAAGCACCTCCCTGCCCCAGTCCAGGGCTGCATTCCATGATATCCATCACAGGGAAACAGGGAGAAACAGGGACCCTCAGCCCAGCTCTGCTTTTCTCCACCTGCCTGGCAGCCACATTCCCTGTGATTCCCTGTGCCCTCCTCTTAGGCCCAAACCTTGGTTAGGGAAAATCACCGGAGCGTCACGGCCGCATTGATTTAATTGATTGAGAGCGCCGGGCTCTGCCCGGAACCTCAGCTCCACTCCCAGGCAGTGCTAATCAGAGCAAGAGATAACAGCAGAAGGAATGAAAAGATTTCTTCCCCAGGACTCCAAAGTGCCTTCGGAAAAGAGGAAATTACGAGGGTGTTTTCTCTCTGCAGCCCTGGGTTTGCCAGAGGGTGCCCAGCGCAGCCTCCCAGGGTTCCCCTGGGTCAGCTCGGCTGCAAGGAGGCTGCTGGAGCTCCAGTAGGAGCAGCCAGGCTGCCACGGGTTTGGGATTTTATCCACCAAATTTTATTATTTTTATCCAGCTCTACTGTGGAAAAATCACAGCTGGGTCTCCAGCCAAGGCAATGACTGAAATTAGCAGCAAAGACATAAAACCTCATGGTTTAGGGGATTTTGTTCTTTACTTCAACAAAACTTGAGCGTTTCCCAGTGTGTGATGATGACATTATCCATTACAAATGGATATCCAGGATAAATGGACCCATAAAATTAGGGGAAAGCAGGGCTGCTGCAGCAAGCCTTGATAACACCCCGAATAATTCACCCTCCTGCAGCAGCTCCTCAGCCCAGAGCCACCAACCTCCCCAAAGGGTCCCTGTTTCCACGCCATTGATAAGCAAGGCACAGATGGGTTTGATCTTCTAACATCAAATCAGAATAAGGAATCTCCTTTTGCTCCCTCCTTGCTGAGGTGTCCTGAGGTATATTCTGAGTTTGTGCCAAAAATAAATCATTACCTTGGAGCTGCCCTAATGCTGCTTCATCCTGGCTTGAGCCAGGAGGGCACGGCTTCAGCTCAGCCTCGTGCAGTCGCTGTTTTGGGCTGAGGAAATACAGAAGGAGTTTTCAGAGAATACAGAATTCCATACAGTCGTGGAATCATTTAGGTTGGGAAAACCCTCTAAGATCATGGTGACCAGCCACCCCCCAGCACTGCCAAGGCCACCACTACCCAGTGTCCCCAAAAGCCACATCCACATGGATTTTGAAGCCCTCCAGCACTTCCCCTGGCAGTTCCAAGGCTTCCCCCTGCATCTTTTAGCCGCAACCAAAGCAGAGCTGAGAGTGGTCAAGGGTAATTGGGCCATCACCTCTCCAAGGGCATGGAAGGGATGGGGAGCTGCCCTTGGGAGGGAGAGTTTGGGAGCAGCCTGAGTGGAAACAGATCCTGTGCCTTTCTTTACCTGAATGTGCTTCTGCCCTAAATGAAATGCAGGAGTAAAACTCAGGGCAAAAGCTGAATCACTCTCACTTAATTTAGCGGTGAAATCACAGGCGAGGCACTACAGTACCTGCTGAAGGGTGCAGTGATTTCTAATTATGGATTATGCAGCTAATCAGGACCAATCAACATTTTATGATCTTGACTTAATATTTAATATAATGTTAATTATAATTGCTTTTGCCACAAACTGTGTCAAATCCTAGGCGTGATTTCCCCTCCCGGCGTTCCTGGCGGCGCTGGGTGGGCTCTGGGATGGGGGCTGAGCATCCCTTCCCAAAATCCCACCCAGCAGCAAGGACCCACCTCCCTGCTCGCCTTCCTGCTCCCTCTGCCTTGAGTTGTGATGCTAATTAAATGCTGGTGAGTCTCAGTGTTATTAGAATGGAGTTTTTATCTCACACAAGTACCTTCCAGCTACAAACAGGGGAAGTTCATTTAATTAAAAATAATTTTAGTGTAAGTTAATGTGAACACAGTTCAATTACCCTGAAATATGTTTAATTTTTTTTTTCCCCTTTTCTTCTTTCAAAGTCTACCAAGAGGCTGCAGAAAAAACTCCCACAACTCAAACTAACATCAGATAATCCAGATGATGCATTCAGGCCATTTCTGTGTATTTAGACAGTGCCCAAAATGTCACTACAAGCAGGAGCAGAAATGTGTTACAATGGCAAAGTCACATTCACAGCACCGTTCCTGTGATTGTTTATTGAGCATCCTCAGGGTTTCTGTCCTTAAGTGCCTTTGTGCCTTTTCAAAGTGCTCTTGCCAGCTCTCACCTGATGTCTGTGCATGACAATTCCAAAGTCCTCAGCTCTGCTGTGCACAAACCACCCGGGACCATCTTCACAGGCCTGGTGGTTTTTGATCTAATTTAAACTTTATTTAAAAAAAGAAACCTGAAAAAACCAAAATCAAAGGAAATTCAGAAAGTTTAAGGACATAATTACCACTCAGGCAATTTTTAAATATCCTAAATGCTCTGTGTGAATATCAGCAGGATGCCGCTGGCCCACACACCTAATTTAGTTCACCTGCCTATTCCCAAAATCCATTTCCAGCTGGGCTTGGGATCTGGTCACCCACCTCATCTTGTCCTGGGGTCTCCCCTGGGCGTGGGCTGGGGTTTCCTCTTGCAATTAAAAATTTATCGACTTTACTTTAACCCAGGCATGTTTGATGCCTGTTTCGGCTTTTCCAGCACCCGGTGGAGCTGCAGCCCAGTGTCAGCAGCTGGAGCTGCTGGTTTTGCCCCTCCAGCACTTCCAGGAGCTGTACAGGGAAAGGAAGGAGTCCTGGGAGTTAAGAGGAATGGGGACAAAAGGGGGATGAGCACAGGAGCTATTGTGGGGCTGCAGCCCCCAAAAACCAGCTGCTGGCATGTTTCATCCAAACCCCCTGAGCCAGCACCTCCTGCTGGGTTTCAGCACTGACCAAGTAAAGAAGCTCTTGAAAGTTTTTGTTGAATCTTTATGGCATAAAAGCGCCTGAAAGAAAACCTGTCTTTAAAAACTAAAATAAAGTAAGGAAAACAAGTAAGGCCAGGCTGGTTCCTGCAGGGGCAGACACTCCTCGGGCACCAGCTGCAGCCCAGTGGCTCTGGTGGGTGAAATCCCTCCCCTCCATCCATCCCAAAGCCTTTCACATGGGTTTGAGCTCCCTGATTTGGGAAAACAAAGCTCCAGATAGGACAGAAGGTCCTTACAGTTGATAACAAAGCCCATTGACTTTCAAATGCAATCTTGTGGGGTTTTTTTAAACAAATCTGTTGTGTTGCATCTTATTTCCTTTCTCTCAACCCCCGCTACCTTCAGGGAATATTACCATAAAGGAAATGAATTCCACCCCCACAAACGCACAGAAACTCCTCCCATCAGGGTAATTTAACATCACTCAGGTGCTGATGGGAAGTGATTATCCCACCATAACACCTCTGGTGTCACTACAGCAGGTGAAGTCCTTCCATCCATTAAAGATCCTATAACCTCTCATTACATGTGAAGTTACATGGGAAGTCCCATTCCCAGAAAAGGTGAATTAAAACCTGTAATTCCAATACGAGCTGAATGAGGGGGAGGTCAGGCAGGAACTTCTCCCATGCACAGCCCCTTACGCTTTAGTTAAATAAGAATTAAGTTCCCAGAAGGACTCAGAAGCCCAGCCCAACCTCTCCTTTGGCAAAGGGATATTTATCAAAACCCGATCCTTCTGCCTGTGCAGCAGAGACTTAAAATACCCTTGTAAAACCCTGTTCAAGACCTGGAGCCCAGCCTGGTGACCTGCTGGGACAGGACAAGGGGACGGCAGGTTTGTAATGCCAGGGGTAATTATTCCTGAGACTGAGTAGACAATTTAGGGAGAGGGGATCTTTCCTCCCTTAAGGAATATAACCTGAGAGTACCCAAATCTGGCCTTCCCTGCTCCCTGAGAGGGTTGGACTGGATGACCTTCAAAGGGTCCCTTCCAACTCCAACTGTTCCACGATTCTACATTCCCACACTGAATTTTTTGAGGCAAGTGGAGTGGTTGTCCCACCACCCACCTTTCCAAGTCCAGCAAGGGAAGCCCTGGGCAGGGAGAGCTGGAGGAAGGGGCTTTATCTGAGCATCTCTAAGGAGTTCATCTGTTTGCTGGAACTGGGCAATTAGCAGAGAGGGCTAATGAACCTCAAACAGGCGAGTGTCCCTTCTAACACCTCCTCCCTCAAACAGCTGCTGTGAGGAAGGTGGGCTCTGAGACCACCACCACGTGGGAGCTGTTTCACTGGGAAGGATCACATTTTTCATTTATTTCTGCAGCATGAGAAACGAAGGGGAAGGTTATAGCAAACTCCTCAGAAATATCTCCACACACAGCCCCCCGTGCACGTATTTAATAGAAAATAGAGGCGTTGGAGGAGACCACCAAGCTCCAAGTTCAGTTTTTGCCACCTTCCCTGTGTGCTGGTGGTGAGGGAATGTGCAGTGCCTGTGATAAAGGCGGCGGTGGGGTAGAACCATCAGTGCTACCTAAAAGCAAATGAAACTGGCATAAATAATTGTGCTGTAGAAAGCCTTTCTGTTGCACCTTGCCTATCACTGACAATTTACATATCTTAGGAAAACCTTTGTCAGCTTCTGTCATTTCTGCACTATTATGTGCCTTTCTGGATAATTACCAGTTAATGTGAAAAAGCAGATGGAAAAAACCTTGAAATTTCTGATAGAGAATCCTCAAACCTCTCCCCTTATCTGTGCACAGCAGCTTCCTGATTTCAAAAGAAGTTTGAAAACCTTTGTTAAAAATGTCCCTGATTCCCAGTTTGAATGAACCAAATGACATTCAGCTAAAATTATTCAGCTTTTTCCACAATTAAATTCCATTATCGTGAACTGCCAAAGTAAAATGGAAGGTCTCTTAACTAATGTGTCGGTTGTTTGCTTGTATTTTTCGTGGTGTGTATTGTATAAAGCTGTGTGAAGTAGAAGGAGGATAAACAATAACTGTAATTTTGCATCAATGAGTGGGGCATTTTTAGACCCTTTATTATGGGAACGCACCAGGGTTGGTGGGTTTTCTCTCTTCTTTATCTCCCCTCTTCTTTTTTTTTTATTTTTTCCCCCCTTCTTGTTATTTTATTTATTCCTTTTCCTGAAAAACCCACTGAGACTGATTGGATGTTTCACCAAACTTGAGGAGCAGTGTCAGGTTGGTTTTTAGCACCAGGAATGATTTTTTCATGCAGCCCCTGCATACCATGAGAGCTCAGCACTGAGCAAGCACACACTCCTGTCCCTCTAATGAAGAGGCAGCGCAGCAGTACACAGGGGAAATAATTTCATTTAAAAAAACCATTTCCACAAGCAGGGGAATTGTCCTCATGTTGTCTCAGTTGGTTTTCCCCTTGTTCTTCTGCAAGACTTAAAATTAGGCTGCCCATGAGAAAGGCAGCACAGTTAATCACAGAATCCTAGAGTGGGTTGGGTTGGAAGGGACTAAAATATCATCTCATTCCAGATGAATAAAATAAATATATGAATATAATAAAATATTATCTCACCTTCCACTAGACCAGGTTGTTCCAAGCCTGGTTTGCTCCTGTGCAGGATGGGTAAAGCAAAAATAACCTCTAAAGCCAAGGAGCAGCTGAACCCACTGTGCTGCCCAGCTCTGAGCTGCACAGGGGAGTTTTCTGTGAGCTTCCAGTCAAAAAAAAAGAGAGAAACTTTCTGAACACTGATGACAGGGATTTATGGGGGAGTTTTCTGTAAAAAACGCTTATAACAGATTTAATTTTGCTTTGCAAAGCCAAGCCTCATTCAAGGTCTGTAGGTAACACCCCCCTGCAGATGTGCTCTGCAATCACAGAATCATCATTTAAGCTGGATAAGACCCTTAAAGTCCTTGATTCTGCTCAGCAGGATATTTCTAAGCACCAAAGGCTTCAAGCCCTTTGGGCAAGTGCACCTTTGCTGAGCTATCCTTGCCCTGGAGCTCAAACCCAGCTGGAGGATGAGGAGGAGGCTTGGGAGTGGACAGAGGAGAGCGAGGAGAAATCAACCTGGCACTGAAAGGGCAATGGGCAGGGTCAGAGAAGTGGGACAGTGAGGAGCTGTAAGGACAGTCGTGTTCCTGCTGGGACACCTCCTCTCCCACACAGCAGGAACGCCCAGGAGCAGCTCCCTGCAGCACAGGCAGGGTTGCAGTCACGCCAATCCCACTGCACAGGGGTCACTCCTTTGCTTTAATGGACAGAAAAACACCCAAATACCCTCATGTAGACCCTATTTCCCTTCAGCTGAGTACACAAAACCAGCAAAAGCTTAGTCCATATTGGGTGATCTGGGCAAAAACTGCTCTGAAAACAGAGAGATACCAGCGGATACCTTGTGGTTCCTCACTGAAGCCCGAGATTTGCTCAGTTAAGGTTGTGAGTGTCTATATTACAAAGAAAGAATTCCTTTAGATATAGAGAGAATGAAAGCAAGGTCGTGTTGGTGAGGATCACTGTGATGGGAGCTGAAGGAACTCGGTATCGGGGTGTTGTATCAGAGCTCCACACACCGAGGCCGCTTCGTTCCGTGGTTGCCCTGCTGGTTTGTTGATGGTGCCTTCTCTCCCTCGCTGGCATTTAACATCCACATCCCCAGAGAATGACATTTCAGAGCCTGATTAAAATCCTTGTCTTTCATGGCAGAGAAAGTTTGTTCTTCAAAGTAAAGAAGATAAAAAAAAAAAAATGCTGTTGCAAACAGTGCTGAAAACCAGATGAATAAAAACAACCAAAAAAGGGTTTAATTCCATTATTTTCAATTAGCTCTTTAATTTGATTTAAGTCATTTGCACTTGTTGCTTGTTTTACATCTCTTATTGTCCAGCATTTTATTTCACACATCTAACAGTATTAAATCAAACTGTTTTCTAGTCTTTGCCTTCTTTTGAAGCCTCTTGAAAGTCTAAGGCACAATTAAAAAAACAGATATTAAAAACGAACTTTCATCTCTCTGCAGGTTATTTGTAATCAGACCTTTCTCATCAAGGGCTCGTTTCATATGTGTTTGGGATCTGGGAATTATTAAAACTGCCAATCCATCTTGTGAAAAATATTGCCCAGGCTTCAGTGTTTTGAAACTTCAGCATCGTGTGTGAATTCATCAGTGGCAGTGGAGACTTGGTGCTTCTGGTTGTAGATACTCACACATAGTAATGGCTCTGTAAGTCTACACTGGATCCTACTTCATGCTGCAAACTCCTGTTTATTCACCCTTGGTTCTGAATGGCTAGTGGTTTTAAGAATAAATTATAAAATAATTTATTTTTAAAGGGGCGGTGCTGCTTCGCCTTTGCTAATTAACAAATCTCAATGTGTATTTTGGAGAAGCCCACCACAGTCCCCCAGCTGTTACTTTCTCATCTCAACTTGCTGGTAACCAGCAAGTTCTGCCCAGGAAGAGCTTGGAAAATATCCAGGTCAGCATCTTAGCAGCTTCTTAAAAAAATATGTAGATAGGTCTGATGCCAGTTACGACTTAGACCTTTTATTTTCTTCAGCTCCTCTTTTGCCATGAATTTTTGCCATCTTTCCCCATATATCTTACTCACTTTTCTTTTATTATCTCATGTCTACATGAAAATACGCATTTGGTAGGTTTGTAGAAAGGAAGTTCCTTCTAAGGAAGTGAATGTAGGAGAGTTAAGCCAAGCTGAGAATTTCCTGAAAGAAAGTTTATAAAATTCAATTATAAAGGTCCCTTTTCCAGAAACCCCTCCTTACCTTTTCTCTCCACTCCATTACACCAAGAGAAAGCCTCAGTAGCCAAGTCAGGTCACATGTTGGTTGTCCTACACCACATTCCAAGGCATTCTCACTACTATTAGGACTGATTTTGAAAGCATCAGATAATGTGGATGGAGAGCACTGATGGAGGATTTGGACATGCAGGAGCCATTCTACCTTCTATACCATCAGATTTTACCAAAATGCCCACAAAAATATTTAAATACTTCAAGTTTTCACCACATTGACACACCCCTAGTGGAAGGTAGAGTGAGGAAAGCTGGTTAGGAACTGCCCCTGGACAAGCATAGCAGATTGCTGGGTGGAAAATGTCAATTCCTCTTCCTTGGGAAATCAATATTGGGATTCCTGTCTTGTGAATAAGAAAGTTTCCAGTGGGCTGTTAAAATTTTCTGGGTTTAATAGTTGCATCATTGAGTCAATTCTCTGTCACAAGATGGAGGCCTGTGTGCTGTTGTCCTGCCCTGCTCAAAAGCAGGCCGGGGCTGGAGAAGGTCGGGCATGAAGTCTCTCTTTGATGGAAACATCCAAAAATTGGAGGTTAAGCTCCCTGGGAGCAGGCAGAGGAGGTGCTTTTCTCCTCGTGTGTGTCTCTCAGGAGGAGCTGTCCCACGCGGTGGGTGGACATCCCCGAACAAAGGAGAAACCTTTCAAAGCAGAGCCAACTTTATCTCAAAGGCAGCATTCCCTCTTTGATCTCCCGATGAATCAGGCTGGCTTTGTGCTCCTCAACTCCTCCTTAAATAGCACCTTTCTCCAAATAGGAAGAGCCTGAATAGATGTCAGGCTCAGGTGTTTTAAGAATCACTTTTCCCTTCCGAGAGCAAAATTGGGTGTTTCACATTGTGGGAAGAAACCCTCACATGCCCACCTCCAGACCTTGTAATCCTCCCAAATCCTGCAACTCAATTCTTGCAGGTGTTTTTTCCATGATTAGAGGAACTGTTTGCACCCATCAGAGGATGGGGAGACTTTGTGTGCTGTCACGGTGGGTTTGCCAAAGTTAATTCCACCACGAGCAACACGTTGGCATCACCTTCTTCCAAGACTTCCCTGGTCCTTCTGTTTCATTACTGCTCCACCCATAGAAGGGCCCTGATTGGAAGTGTGGCCTGTTGTTTGATGAACCAGGAATCCATACATCCTGTAATTTTCCTTCCTTCATCCTCTCTCCCTGCGTTTCTCTGTCATATTCAGTAAAGTCTCTTTTATTGAACATCTGTTTGGTGCATAGCAAGCTTATCCAAACTCGGCAGGAAAGCACCTTTACTCCAAAATAAATTAAAACAATGTATGTGCCTCTGGCCAATAGATCATTGGATGGGAGTCATGAATGTACGTTTGTGGATATTTGATGGGAAGTTTATCATTTAAACGATGAAAATACAGTACTTCAACATATGGATCATTCTGAGCTACTCTCTTTCCTTTCCAGTTGAGGAATCATTGTGCATTTAGAGGAATTAGACAAAATTAAGAATTTAAACTGGTCTGCTTGTAAAAGCTATTACCAAAGAGTGGAAAAGCAAAAGCAAATGCGGGGTGGAGTTTGACTTTGAGATATATGTGGATTAAACTGGTTTAGTTTTAGGTGGTGCAAACAAAGAGCAAAACACATTAAATTAGCAAAGAGGACATTAAAAAGTGAATTAAAGACTTAAAATAGACATTAAAGTACACAGAACCCCTCTGCAAGGATGATAGTGACCAATAAAGCTGGGAACTTAACATTTTGTCTTCTCTGCCATTTTATCCTGATTAACAAGATGGGTCCAACATGATGGTCTGCAGTAGACCTTTCCCAAAGCTCTGAAATTATTTTTTCCTCTTTTCATATAATATCTATGATAATTTCCATAATAAGAAGTGTTTTCTGCTCTGGAGAGTTGTGCTAGCAAGGGAGTCTTTTGCCTGCTCTCAAAACCATATCCTAATTCCTGAGGCAACTGAGCAGCAGAAAACTCTTAACACAATTATCAGGAAATAAACTCAGGAATGTTGAACTCCAAAAGGAGCCCTGGAGTAATCAAGGGATTCAAGATGATGCTGCAGTTTGATTTCCAGTGATTAAGACACCTTTTGGCATTTGACAGTGTGACAAAGATCTGCCACTCTACATCTGTCCAGATGTGTCTGCATCGTGACCTTGACACACCAAACCCATACTACAAAATGAGTTTTAAAGCAGAAACAAATAAAATTCCCCTGAGATTAAAATATACTTTCTGGCCTGAATTTTCTGCTGTCCAGCCTGTACAGACATTGAATCCAGACTGATTGAAACTGTTCAGTAAAACAGATTTTCTTTTCAGAATTAGTTTGCCAACATTTCTTACAAAAAACTTTGAGATTTCTAAACTACATTTTGCAGCTACTTTTAAACCAGAAATTACCACCTTGTGTTCAATTAGTGAACTCAGTCCATTAAAGGAGCAAGAGCATGTGCAGCAAAGTATAAATATATGCTTATATAAATATATGCTTATATATAAAAGTGTAAGTTTTACTGCTGCCATGGAAAGAGAGGCCACAGTACAACAGGTTCTGAAAATCACACAGGAATGGAGCTGCTAATGACAAAAATCAGTATCAGAAATAGAAGTGAGAAATAGACTGTATTGCATTTCTCTCCTTAGTGTGCAATAATGTCTCAAAGACAGTATGTAAAGTAAGATTTTTGCTCTTTTTATACACCTACTTCAGCCCAGTTCCCCCTCTCCATGGGTTTTCCAGCCCGGCAGGACGGGCTGCTCACGGCTGTGGGAAGCTGAGCTGGGAAGGCCCAGCACTTCCATCCCACTCCCACGTGGAGATTTCAATGACTCGCATCGTTTTTTTTGCAGTAAAAAAAGAGTTTTTACTGCCAAAGCAGTACAATCTCAGGCCACATTTCATTAATATTTCACTGCAGATTTGTGTTTGGCCCTGGGACTGTGGAAAGCTGCCTCTGGCAGGGTTTTCCATGGGATTTGTTGTCAGAGGCATGGAAAACTACTACTGGTCTTTTAAAGAAGACCTTGCCTGATAGTCTGTAATCATTTGCCAGAGCAATCTCATCTCCGAGGGGCAGACACTTAACAATCTATTATGTCCTAATTAAGTTTGGCCATGTTTACACTGCTTGATGATGATACATAAAGATTAATTTACCTTTCCAGCCCTGCTGCCAGAATGGACTGCCACAGAACCCCATTAAAAATAGAAATAACAGTAAAGTCTCCAATTATTTTATATCACCTTAAGTTTACCAGAATTCATCATTTTATGTGCTGTTACTTTAATTTATTGGTTTATCATCTATTGAAGTAGTAGCAGTTATCACAAATTATTCTATATATGTTTTAAATATGGTGGTATCATTTCCTATGGAGAAACAACCCTCCAGAATACCTGACTTACAGTTTGTCAATTTAAGGAGGCCAAAGAAAGCCATGTAATTGCTTTTGACTAAAAAGTCTTACAGAGCCATGACTAAAATTGGGTTTTTCTGACTGTCATTGGAGTTTAGAATTAAACAAGCCTGAGCTCTTCAGTGTGACTCTGATGAAATTAAGTGCAATCAGGACGAAGGCAGAACCATGATTATACAGGTTGAGCTTTACACTTTGATTTTCTTGAAATATTGATTAGGGATCTGAATTTGAATTAAAGATCTTGGCTCTGTTTCAGCAGAAGACTGAAATTTGCAACGAGATCTTGAGCACATTCATTTTCTCTTCAATTTGAGAGGTTCTGGAGTTTGCAAATTGTCCATTGGGTCACTTGTTCACCCATGAGCCATGGCCAGAAAAGGTGACAGTCAGATCCTGCTCCCAGGGGCTCCTGATGGAAGAAATGCTGTTCCAGAGGGATCCTCCAGCCTGGAGCACAAAAGGCTCACCTTGATGCAATGACACAGCTGGGAAGATGTTATCTGTGTTTGAGTTCTCTGAATGGTGAAAGAAACTTCTCATGGCAGAGGCTGTCCCTTCCTCCCGTGCGGTCTGGAGCTCTTTTTGTTTCTGATCTGGGACATCTCACCAAGGGCTGGCAGGGCGTAGCTTGAAAGCCCCGGAAGGTAAGGAAGGATGGAGGCTGAGGATCTTTTTCACCATCCCAACAGGAGCAGGATTTCCCCCCTTATATCCAGCTGCCTAAAGTTGCCTGAGGCACCTTCAAAATTCCTTGAGATAAAGAGGCACTGCCAAGTCCAGTACCACGGTCCTGTCACCAAAGTGATAGTGATGAACATTCCCAGGAGTGATGGTCACCACAGCTGTGCCAAACCTTCAGAGGGATTGAATCAAGGACAAAAATCCTTAGGGAAAAAGAGCATAATTATCTCATAAATTTTGTTTCTTGGTGGTTATTCCCTTCCACTCTCATCCCCCATGTGACAGCACTTGTGCTTCCTCCTTCTGTGACTTCCTACACGTCATTCATGGGTTGTTTACTTATTTTTACTGAGTTGCCCCCCTTTTTCAGCCTGGTGATGCCAGCAGGAGATTTCAGAGCAGGTCAGGTTATTTAACAAGCAAACATCCTAACAAACAGCCCGTGTTTCCACACATCCTTGCTGGTTTATGGGGTCATGAGCAGCAGTACATGGCCAATAAACCTTCTGACCATTTGTCACAGGTTTTATGAGCCGGTGCTCGGCTGGCTCAGACGCACCTTCCCAGGGCCAGGGGCTCTGGAGAGCCACAGGCATCATTTATCCCAACATGGGCAGCACCTCACCACAAGCTGGAAACCATGGAAGGCACCTCTTTTTACCCATTCTTGCTTTTTTCCCTAATAAGGCAAAGTCTTGGCTGCCCATTGAGTGTGAGAAGGCACCCAGAGCTTGGGGGCCACAGGATGGGAACCTGCCCGATCCCAAGCTCCCACAGCACCACTGGGTAAACATTGGTAGGATCATCCCAGCCCTTGTCTGTTTGCACCCTCCTGCGAGGGATGGGCTCGTGGTGGCACATCCCTGCACAGTGATTATAACTGGGACCTGCCACTACATAATGAGTAGGGCAATGGAGGAAATGTAAAATACCATCCATGCTATGCACAGTGGGAAATAAATCCAAGGTGAAATAGTAAATCTCCAAGGAGTTACAGAAATCCAGATGGATACCCTGGTGGGGGTGCATTTATTGTGGAGCACTACAAGGTTTTTCTCTTATCTCTAATTTTATAGATCTGTGTAGCTGCAGCAGTCCTTGGATAGGGCACATATTTGAAAATACTATAAATTTCACCTCCTGTTTATTTCAGATTCATTGGCACTCTGTCTTTACTATCTCCTGGTATTTTATGCCTCAGTACTTGGAGAAAAAATGCTTTGTTTGCACTAGATGTAATATGAAAACTCTCTCTGACATTTAAACTTTAGTATCAGTTTGCCTACAGTGTTAATATCACTGAAACTGCTTATATGGATTAAATTGCCTACAGTATATAATGCCAAAATATGAACACAGCACATTTACTGATTCAAGCCCTTGAAAGAATTATTACCATTAAAATATTTAAGGTCACCTTTACAAATGCAATAAATCAGGAGGACGTCAAACAGAGAGCGTTTAAAGCTCCCGGTCTGGAGTAGCCCAGTGGGAAAATGATGGTTGATTCATTGTCGTGTGCAGACGGGGGTTTGGGTTTTGTCACACCCTTTTGCGGGACAACCTTGGGGCTCACAGGTTTTTGGGGTGCAACCTGGGGGCTCACACCCCTCTGGGTGTGGAGGACCAAGGGGACACAGCTGTTCTCACCCAAATTCTGCTGCTGTTGCACCAACTCCCGGCCTGGTTCCACCAGCTCCGGAGGTCTCGTGGGAGGAAAGAGCAGCGAAAGCTCATTTCTGTCATTAAAGCCAGACACAGCAGCTCGTGTGCCCTCGGGAAGCAGAACTGATGAGTAAGAAGATGCCATTTTCATGCAGTCACTTTTCTGCATGGAACAGCCTATTCATGCTACGGGTCCAGTTCTGCAAAAACCCTTATTGAGGTCAACACAATTTACTGATAATTGAAGTCAGAGGAAAGTTTTGCTTCAGTGGGAACTGGCAAATCAAGCCTATCAGACAATTCTTTTAAAAAAAATCATCCTTCATTATGCTTTCATCTTAAATATTAGGATTCAGCAAATTTCCCCAGAACAACCACTGTGTAAAACTTTAATCTTTTGAGAATGGATTGGGACTGTAATTGCAAAACCCAACATCCTCATCCTGCACCACATTCCCTGTCTCCAAATGTCAGCATTTACTAGCACGTTATAAATGGGGGATAAATTTGCATGTGGTTATTACTCACACTTTTATTTGTTTCCAGGTGACTGTTTTTAATGTTTAGCACAAACCCCTTATCTACAGTGGCCCATCACAATTTACGGCATGAGGAGACAGACTAATGTTCATCACCATTGCCTGAGGCAAACGAGTGTGCTTAAAGATACAACTTTCTTTTTAAATTCCACACAAGCAACTAAATGCAATGATTGATCAGTGCCTCATCTATAAAATTACCTCACCAACATGAATTGGTGGGAGGTGTTTCAGAGCTTTCTAAACCAGTGGTCAACTTTTTTTTAACCAGGGATGTTATTTTAGGACTCATATGTAGCCACAGAAATGCATAGGGGTTTTTGAGAGAGGCCTTGTAGCTTAGATTAAACAGATTCAATCCATTATTGCCAGTAAAATATTCCTAAAGTTCATATTTTTGGGTGGGGAGGGAGAATGGACAACCCACCTTTACTACACTGTGGATTTCTTTCCAACTTTAGAGACTGTTCCCTGTCTCTGGGGGATGGAACCAGTGACCAGTGGCCACTTCCCAGCGGCCCTGTGTCCCTTCCCTCCTGCAAACCTGCACTCCCACAGCTCTCCTGGATACACCCCTGGCTCCTGCTTTTCTAATGAGAAAAAAGCTTTCTGCTCTGCACATATAAACTTTGGGGGAACCTGGGGCTCAGCTCCTTGAGCTCTTTGCCATCTCCCAGACTGGTTCAGGTTCAAATCACAGCACCAGGGCACAGACCAGATGGGGAAAAGTACAGGAGGATGGATAAAATCCCACCCAAGTGGGATGGTTTTCCCAAAGGGTCTTTCAGAGGAAGATGAGATTTTTGTGCTGGTGATTAGCAGACACCTGGTTTGGTAGTTATAAAATGCTCTTAATTGAAGGTAACCTGGTGTTCCCTCCCAAACTTGGGGCTTTTTTAAAGCACATAATTTGTTTTCTGCATCTTCAAAGAGGCTGATTTGGGGAGCACTGAGCCCATCCTGTTCCCACTCCCTGTTCACAGAAACTCCAATTGCACCCGGGACAACCAAGCAACAGCACTTGTGCCTTTCTTTCCAGTTTTCTCATAGAGAGAGCCTGAAGTTCCTAAAAAAATACTACTAACCCTAAAGAAACACTGCTGTCAGGGGCCAAGAACGAGCAGCTCCCGAGCCTGAGCAGATGCTTTGCCGCAGGAAGAGAAGCAGAGCCTGACCCTGGACTTTGGACTGCTCTATCCGTGAGATTTAACAGTTGGGTAACACATTTGATAATTGAGCGTGTTAATATTTTGCAAGAGAGACTGACAAGCAGATTGTTGTCAAATCAAGGTTCCGTCAGGCTGCGGATATTGAAGTTGGCAGAGCCCAATAATTTACGGCTTTCTCCTTCAGCTTCTCATAATTTACTTTCCAGCCACTGAAGGGAAACCTGCAGCCAAAGAAAATTGATGGACTCATCATGCAGACATGACACTCCTGAAACCTCAAATTGCTATTTTATACACATGGTGCAAAGAGGAATGATCAATGGGAACTTGGAAACTCCTTGTTTACAGGAATCCTGGAGAAGCTGCGCCGAACATTTCTGCTCTCCCACTTTCCTGGGACTTGCTGGTATACTCCAAATATTTTCCATTTAGTGTTTTCTCTACCCAGTGACCTAGTAATAGCATAACTACTGACTCTAAGCTGTTACATTATATTTCTACGGGGTCTTAGGCCCAAGTGGGTGATATTTTGCTAAAAACAAGACCCAAAGTCACTCCAACTCAGCCCAGCTCTTGTTGACTGTGTGGTCTCACCAAATGGAACAACCCAGCTGCTCATTTTCAGTCTCAGGTTTATGTTTGTTACTAAAGTCATGCCTTAAAAAAGTTTTTGGGAGTTTCTCATTGCACAGCATGACCCCTGAATGGTCTCCATCAGCCATGTATACATGGCAATAACTTTTTTTCAAGTGCCATAATACACACCTGCAATCACGGGAACACAATGTTTAAAAATTCCTCCACTCCTTCCTGAGAAAATACAAAATCAAGAATTGTTTGTACAAATAAAAACCCCAGAGGTTTCCAGATATAAAATGGGATAACTGGGACATAGCAACAGCTACTGGAAACAGGACAGGGCAGGGGATGATGTTTCCCAGCTGAGTAAAGTCAATTTTTAAAGGCACTATGAGCACACTTTTTAGAATCTGTGTGCCCAAATTCATCATTATTGTCTGCAGACTTATCTGAGTAGAAACCTACCTCAGGCCCCAAAGTGAAACCTGGTGTTGTCACTGGGAAGGAATCGAGGCTGGTGCAAAGGCAGCCAGGCTCTTCCCAACGCCTCCGTCAGCTGCTTGGAGAGAGGCTCAGGCAGCACCGCCACGGGGAAGGGTGGGGGAACTCGCTGAAATTCCAGAACCACATCCAGAACCTGCAGAAAAATACCACCAAATGTATTTTCCTAAGAAAGAAGGTGCAGAGAGAGGCAGGAAAATTTGCTTCAGCAGGGAAATGAAGAGAAGGGAATAAAGGCTTGGCTTGGCTTGCTGAGACAAGGGGTTTATACACCCATAACTGTGCACGGATGTGAATGAACCTATGGATTCAGGAGGCCTGCAGCACATTTCAATAACCTCAGGCTGAGGTATCTGGCTGAACTGAGCTTTAATGTGTATTTAGGTTTGTTTATGTTGCTTGGGGCTTGTGTCAAGGTATTTGTATTTGTGCTCTTCAGAAACTTGTTGAAATAGTGTGTTTTACAAGCTTGCCATATTTTAGCTGTGCTGTTCACTCATTGGACCTGTGGTAAAAATATCACTCTTTTCTTGGGCCTTTTCATCCCTAGCAAAGGTGCTGTAGGATAAAAAGCACAGCTCATGCGACAGCAGAGAAAAAAAAGATTCTTACTGTCCAAACACGTAAGGCAGCAGAAAAAATAAAGCAAAAACCATTTTTCTGAAAATGCAGAATCACTCCCAGTCTGACCTCATAACCTTTTTTTCCACTATGTGTTGTAAAAACAAAAGGAGGAGTTTGGAAATAACACGAACACACTTGGAAATACAAACAGATATTTAACCCCTGTTTCACCAAGCAATTTTCATTTTAGTGCATTAGTCCACACCAAGACCCAAACTGAATCCGGACAACTCAAACGTATAACAATGCAAATTTAAAACATATTTTTAACAATCATAGAATCCCAGACTGTCCTGAGTGGTAAGGGATCAGCGAGGCCATCTCCTGGCTTTGCACAACCCCCAGAATCACACCATGTTAATCAACACTACTCTGTATTTTTGCAGTGTTTCAAATGGAATAAAAGATACTTCTTTTTTTTTTAAGTTTTCAGAGATCAACTGAGATGAACCTGCTTGAAAAACATGGTAAGCTGCAAATCAAATATTACAGTTCTAAGAAATCCATTAACCATTCACATCTAAACCTCAGCCTTCCACGCTTCACCCTATAATGCACATTGTTGTCAATTTTTGTCTTATTTACCCCCTGCTAATAGCTGGGCTCAATTCCAAGAAATTTAAGACAATTGTGGAGAGATGCAGATCTAACATTCTTCAAGTTGACAGCCAATAGTTCTGAGCATTTAATTCCCGAGACGGAAGAATCTCCAAATCCTGCTTTTGTAATTCACCCAGGAAAACACATCAGAGCCAAACTGTGTCTGTGCAGCCTGAGTCGTAAGGCAGCAGTTTGATCCAAGTTGTATCTTTCCCGGCAGATTTGTAGGGATTGATCCTGGCTGACTGGGGTATTTTAGCAGGAAGCTGAGAACTAAATTCCTGATGAATTATCATTGAATTGTAACCATTGGCATCTGTCCTCAGCACAGCTTAGGTAAAGGTTCATCTCTTTACCCTCGTTAAAGTTTAAGCAGCTCAGCCAAATTCCACCTGACTCGGCACATGTGACGTGACTAATGACTCCTCTAAACCTGGAGTCAAAAGCCTCCAGTGGGAAATGCTCCATCTTTATGCATTTGCCCCTGAGCAGCAGCGCAGGGAGAAACAAATAAATAAATGACATTATTCCGTTTGCTCGGGTTGGAAATTTAAGCAGCTAAACACAACTCTGAAAGTTGTACAATGTTTCTGTGTGGATTTGATAAGGAGTTTATGCTTAAAGCAGAAAACAATCTTGGTCAAGGACCTCCCTCCTCCCTTTAAGGAGATAACACCGATGAACAGCCCCAAAACATTTGCTCAGATCCTCAGTGCTGTGGTGCAAAACATGTCCTGGAGCTGAGCTTCAGCCAGTGGGGATCGGGTGGGTTTGCCTGAACCTCACGTGGTCCTTCTGCTCCTCTTGCTTCTCTCCTGATCTGCTTAGTCCTCATGTAGCTCTTGAGCCGCCTCTTCTGGTTCACTGTGATTTAAATGGAATTTTTCATCTTTCTTCCCCAGGCTGATTAGACCTATGAGTACCTAAACATTTTGGAAAATACCTCTACACTATCTGTGAAGACACCACCACACTACTTGCCTTTTCATTCTTTATCCTGTTTTTAAGCAATGCTGACTTTATATCCACTTGCAAATTTCCCTGTGTTTATGCCTCCAGGCTATGCTGAAGTCCCAGATTTTTTTTCCCTCTGTGATATGACTAAAATGTGCCCTTCTCTGTTCAGCCATCAGCAAACCATCAGCTTTTTGTGTCTCCACAGGACCCCTCTGGATCCCCAGATGCCACTCAGGCCCATCTGCTGCTTGCAGCCAGAGCAGGCTGCTGAGGATCTGGTCCAGTCAAACTCCGAACTTTTCTACCTCACCCAGTTTAGTGTTGGGATGCCAACAGTTTCAAAAAACCCATTTTCTCCATTCATCCAAATAACCCTCCATGTGCAGGAAGAGTGACTGGATTCTTCTTTAAATCCATTTGCAAAGTTTTCCTTCCTTGGCACGGCCGCAGAGTGATTTGACGTGGGTCAAATTTATGATGAGTAGGCAATTAATACCGCGCTCGGTATTTTCTCGTACAACGCTAATTACATCCCAGTCGTTCATCCTGGACTGGAGTTTGCTGTCATGCAGCACTAACACAGATCCATCCCAGGCCACAGCTAAAGCATCCACGGGTGGCCATACAGAAAAATAATCACCCCATTTTGCAAGTGAGTCATTAACTGCTGACACAGGTTTTCATCCAAATCCTGGGATTCTGGGACACTCTGTATCAGCAGCTGGAGACTTTGATTGACATTTTATTTCAGTAAAAATACTGATCTTATTTCAGTATCATGAGCTGTATTAATTTTGTGTGCTTTGCTCCTTGTACAATGCAGTATCCAGAGAGACTGCACAGGTTTTTTTTCTGTGTTTATGCGGGTCCACCCTTGTCTGGAACATCCGTGCAGTGCTGTTCTTGGTTTAGTGTCTCCTGGAGGAGCCTCAAACTCCAACTTCCATTCCTATCCTACTGTAAAAATATTTGGAAAATTTACCTAAATTAGGGAAAGATTCTCTGATGAAATATTCAGGAGCCTACAAAATGCTTTGCTTTTACTGGAAACAAATGTTTTGCTTTGCCTTATAATGAAATCAAATCTTTGTTCTGGGGGAGAAGAAAATCAGGATAAATCCTTTCTAGAGCAGAATATGCCCCATCGTGTTTATCCATGAGAAATCTGCCCTTTGCAGGAGACCTTGTCTTCAACAGCTCCTGACTCCTGCTGACTGCACAGCTTGGAAAAGGGTGTACAAAAAATTAATATATTGTTGAAATGCTGCCAGCTGGATGCCTTGCCCACCTCTGGGAATCCCTTCCTTTGATGAAAAATAAATATTTACAGTTAAATAAAACCTTGAATGATTTTGGAATAATTCTTTTGAACAGCAGTGCTACTGTAGAGAGTGAAAGGACTCAAAAAACCCCAGCTGGTCCATTTTTTAACTTCAAAGTTTGATGGATACATTCTAAATCCAAGATAAAGTACATTTAGGCCAGAAGGTTTAAAAGGTGATCTCTGATCTTAGTGTGGTTCTCCATCATCAGCTCATAAAAATACTTGGCAAGGTGTTTGGTATCTGTGGGTCTGTTCTTTACCAGGTAACTTCATGGAGCTGATCCAGCTCCCTGCAAAATCATCAGGGAATTGGGCACCGCCTCCACTGCAAATTTTGAAAGAGAAAGGGCTGAAACTTTCAACTGGTGGAAATCAGCACTGTTCTGTTAAAGTCAGCATTTGGAGTCTGTTCATGGCTATTTGGGATTTATCAAATAAACTCTTCATTTCCTTGAGAAATGCCAGGGCTTCAGAACTAAAAGAAAATAAACCTGATTTCTGCTGAAAACCAGCATTTGCCAAAATAATTCTTCAAATCCAGAACTGCAAAGTGCAAAGATATTGAAGCACCATTAATTATGCCTTGACTTACATTATGCCATGGAAAAATACCAGCCATCCAATTGATATTAATATCTCGATTTAACAAAATACACTGTTGAAAGAGTGGTTAAAGTTGCCCTTCAGCTCTAAGGTATGTTGGCACAAAAATCAAGAAGATTAATTTCTCTACAAACATCTCATTTAAGATCTTAAACCCCTCAATAAACCTGACAATAATGAATATGTTTTGGTGGCTTTCAGTAGCTCGTGAGACAAAAGAGGCAAATGTAATGTGTCCCAAGCTCACTGTGCTGAGTGAATGAGCAGGATGTCCCCTGGCATTGGTGACAAACAGTGTGAAAGACATTCTGCCACCACAGTGAGATGACTGAAGGAGTCAGGTGCCCCATAAGAACTGCCATATCTACTATTTTCCCCCAAATCAGCTGTATCAGGAGTATATTTTTATGGATTTTGGTGACCACAGCACATTTTTGGTGGTCGGGCACCTGTTTCCATCAAAAAACCTTTGGTCCTACCAGGTCTTGACTAAAATTAAGACAGTTTTTCTCTCTCAGAACATAATTGGTAAACTTGGAAATATTTCTTGCTGTAATAGCCAGGCTGCCCCTCCTCATCCCAGGGAAGTGTATTCTCCTAGCAGAATCATCATTAAATGAAGTTTGGAGATGAACCATGAGGAAAAGGTCCAGTTTCAGCTCCTGGAGATTCAAAGGACTTACCCATTTCTTACTCTTGGGTTAAGTGGTGAAGATCTCATACAGATGGCTCCTGAACAGCATTTATGGATCTCTTAAAGGTGATCAGACTCACAGCTTGGTGGGTGTATGGATTGTGAATTAATTGCCAGTTTGAAGAATTTATTGAGCTCCTGCCCAAGAAGAGAACCAGGCTGTGGGTGATGGTGGGTATTTCTGTCTGTAGGGAACTCCAGCAGGACTGGATCTACCAGGAATGCTGACCAAAGGGGTAAGGTCCTGGTTCGGGTCCCACTCCACTCCCAACATCAGGAATTTTGTGCCTCTCTGTTGGACACTGGAGTCCCTCACCCCAAACACAATGTCCATCATCCCAGTGATAGCACCCAGATAGTTCTTCTTGCCACGGAATATCTCCTTACTTAATGGCATTTGTTAAATACTTTCCATGGAATGTGAAAACAACACTCTGTCAACGCTTGATCTGGGATGAGGACAGCACAACACTCTTGGATCAGCTCTGATGTTCTACTTGTGTACCCGTGGCAGGGGACAACGTGGGTGGGCACGGCTTTGTCCTCACCATCACAGCCGTCACACCTCGGTGTCACCCTCAGGCTGCACAAGGGACAGGGATCAACTCACCACCACCAACACCTGGCAGCAGAATAACAAATATTAAGTGGTTTCAGCTGGTAGTTTTCAGCTAAAGGACTGAAAGGAGAGAGCTGACCGCTGACTTGTCAACATGTCATGACAGCAGTGTCTGTCCAGGACAGAGCCCTGCAGGTGACAAACAGCTTCCCTGGTAAACAGCAGCTGGGAATCTCGTCCACAACGTTCACAGTTTAGCTTTCTTTACATCCATCCTTATGTGCTGGCAGTTTAAGCCCTCAGGGTTTTGCTGTAGGTTTTTCTCCTCAGGTTTGAGCAACCAGATTAAACATATGTAAACTGATTTAAAATTCCCATTAAGGTTAGCACATGTTGCATGTGTGTACATGCATGTACAATGTGTAATACAAATGTGTGTGCACTGGAGACAAAAGCCACTTGCAAAATCAACGTGAAGTTCAATGGTCTCTCGCACACACAAAAAAAGAAATTTCCTGAAACAACACATCTGAAATACCCTTACAGATGTTTCTTTGCATTACCAAAAAAAACCCGTCCCCTGAGCTAAAATGAAAATTGATTTTGAAAAAAAAAACCTGAAGGATATGAGTGGATCATCATAATTGGATCAACATGCTCCAAAAGCTTCAGGCTACTTCAACTTCATTTCTTAGCTGACAGCTTTCTTTTGGAATTCTTCAAACCAAACACAAATGGTTTGATTGCAATATGTGAAACATTTGACCATCATATCCTTGACAGTCAATCCGCTGCAGGGGAGATTTGATAACTGTTGTCAAATTCATAACAGCCAGTCTAATCCAGAGAACCAACAAAAAAACACAGGAGCTGCTTCCACAAAATCAGAGACGATATTAATGTAAAATGACACCATTTACAGGGAAAATATAGGAAAAGGCTGTATTGGGTCTTTTCCAAATAGTGTTGCAACCACATGGACTGATCTTACTGGTTCTTAACTGGTAAATACAAATTAGAGCTGTTTAAAATCCACTTGGTTTTCCGTTCAAGTGTCACGTGAGAAATGAAAGCAGCAAGATCAAGTCCCTCAAACTGAGCCTGCGCTAATTTATGGACAGCATCGTCTGGGGAGATTAGAGCTGAATTGTTCTTCCCCAAAAAAGAGGCGGTTCAGGGTAGATGTTGGGGCAACTGGCAAATTTCCACATCTTCCAGCATTAAATGGATGAAAAAGAAATAGGAAAACCACCATGAAAATAGAAGAGGTAATAGAGTAAAATCTAATGGTACCTTCTATGTTTATTTCTATGCCAGGCAAAACTGCAGCGCTAATTGGCAGAAAAGAATTGAAGGATATCATGGATAAACTAATTACTGGATGTCAATATTGTATTAAACATCAAGTCAGAGGAGTTTTAATAAGTACATGCTTTCTAAAGTTGAAGCTGCAAGATCTTTATCAAAATTTTATGGAGGATTTAACTCACAGTCCTGGATTTTAGAAGAAAATATCCTTGATTCTCACTGTAGCTATGCAGGGTTAGGGAGGATGACGAGTTAGGAGCTCATCTTCAGCAAGTAAAGATTAATTTTAACAGCAACGCCCTTTTTCCTGACGGAACTCAAGCTCTCAGTCTCCACTAGAGCCAGTTTCAGGGAGGTGATAACTGTCAAACAAATCCCTCTCTGCAGGGAGGTTTCCAACACTTGACTTTCCCAATACGGCCAAGACATGGGACTGATCCCATTCTCCAGGGCAGTGACAGAGCTCCCAGGCCTCCCCCTTCCCCTTTGCTCCTTTTCTCTTCTCTGTACCCACAATAAACACATTTACTCCAGAGTTCTCCTTTGCACAATTATCCCTCAGCAGTGGTTTGGGGTTTTTTCCCATTCTTTTATCTATTTCTGTCTTGGAAAACTCAGGAAGCAAAAGGGATAAAGTTTAACGACTGTTCACAGTTCAGTGTCCTGCAAAATTAGAGAAACATCTGGAAGTTGTTTTTGCTTCAGAGGGACTTTTAACTGACTAAATGATCTCGTCTGCAGAGCTGGGCAGGCTGGTGGAGGATGGAGAGCAGGAGTTGCCCCCTCCTACCTGAAATGCACCAAAAATCACATTCCAAGAGATTTTCTAGCTCCTTGAATCCTCTGGATTCTTTTCTACCATTCAGGAACAGCCTTCATTAAACAGCTATAAAACTAAATTAAGAGAAAGCAATAACATCTGATTAGAGCCAAGAAAAAAATCAATTGCTCAGCATGAACAACTGAGTAACAGCAAAATATTTCAGACATTTCCAAAAGAGGAGTTTTAACATAAAAAACTTTGCTCGTGGGAAAAGAGATGTTATGTGAGCTGGAATTTGAACAACTGGGATTAATAAATCAGCATTCTTTAATTCCTTCTCTAGCTCTAACAGACAAGAATTTTCATTTCTTGTAAGAAAATTGCTGTGGTACCACACTACCCAGTTTGTTTGTCCTCATCCCATTTTTCGGGATGTCACCAAAGGAACATGAGGAAGGAATGTGTTTCCTGCTGGAGCTGTGCAGGTGTTGGGCAGAGCCAGCAGGACAAACCTGCAGAGGCTCTGGCATCATGGCCAGACTCTTATGGATGGAAGTTTGGGAATGACAAATGTAAATATAATTAAATTGTGACATTCTTTGGGAGTTTCAGTCAAGAATACCACCCAGGATGAAGGACGGTAAGGAAAGAGGGCTATAAAAACTGTTTTTGTTGAGAAGGCTGCCCATAATTTTTTTTAGAAAGTAGCATTTTTATACTATTTATGTTTATAAATATATATAAAATATTTATATTTAACTTTTTTCCCCCTTCAAATAACATTTAAAAGCACAAAAATTGGGACTGGAACAGTAAGCATTTGCGGATGGGTTTATGACACTACTATTTTTGATACGACAATACTGAGTAATAATTTTATTTAGGGAGTAAATATATTTGGGGGAGGAACCAATTCTTTTCTTATACCACCGAGCCAGGAGGAGATCCAAGTCTAGTGTTTTCATAATCCATCTTCATCTGCTCTCCTGGATATACTTTCCCTCTTTTCCAATGCTCCTGATAGCACGACACCCTTCCCTCTCTGTCGGATTCCCTCACTCTTTGCTCAAGTTACCATGGAACCAAAACAGCACTTACAGCCTTGTCCACACGTGTTGGAAATCGACTTGATGGCCATTGCAGGAGACACGTTTTCAGGTGGAATAACTTGGGAACTCTGCCTGGATGATTAGAGACAACAGAATTACTCTGCTGCACCAGTTATTCTTCCCAGATTGGCACTGGAAAGGACGCTGGGGTGTTTCTGCTGCGGAAAGGAACTTTATTCCTAAGCAGATGTGATGGCTGTGTGAAAAGCCCCAATTTGGGCCATGTGCAGCACACATTGTCCCAGCACCTGGAAGCTGTTAGTGCTCGGAGCACGGTGTGGAGGGAGACTCCAGGGAGCAGCTGCAGCACGGCTGGGATTGCCCACGGAACGTGGATCAGTTTCCTGATAAACAGAGAGCACCAAAGGGTACCTGGAGGAAACCTCAAACTTCAGGAGAGCAAATGAAAAGCAGAGATTGTTTTCCCCTGGAAAACTCCCTGAAGGAAAACACTGTAGCTGGGTGAGCTTGGCCTTTGGAACAACAGAAATGGTGCGCTTGGGTGGGTTCAGCCTTTGCAGGCTTGGGCTGTAGATGAAGCAGCTCATTTGCATTTCAAAGCTGGCCTATATTCTGCTGATTGAGAGTAAATAATGCACTATAAATATGTATTCCCTGCTCCGAGGTAACAGCACATCTCAGCAAGAGAGGTTTTCGGTGATGGCTTCAACTGCTCCGGGTGGTTTTCCCCTGGTTTGTCAGGAGCCATCCCAGTGTCCAGCCAAGTGTGAGAGCACCTGCCCGGAGTAGCCAGAGGTGTCAGGTGGCACCAGGGACGGCTGCTGGGCACCACCAGTTTCTGCACATAGGAAGAATGTAGAATTAGTAAGGTTGAAAAGACCTCCAAAGTAACCAAATCCAGCCTCCAACAAATCCCACCATGGCCACTAAGCTTCATCAGGAAGTTGTGCCACATGAAATGTCCACTCGTTTTTTGAGTGCTTCCAGGGGTGGGGACTCCACCACTGCCCTGCACAGCCCCTTCCAATGCCTGACCATTCTTTCAGTGAAGAAACTCTTCCTAATATCCGACCTGAACCTGCCCTGGCTGTTTTCCCTTGTCCTGTCCCTTGTTCCCTGGAAGCAGAGCCTGACCCCCACCTGGCTGCCCCCTCCTGTCAGG
>VYXC01005337.1:152220-205889 GCA_013397175.1 Platysteira castanea | reverse complement strand
GCTCCCCCGCTCAGTGTATATATTTAAATATATAAATATATATATGTATATATGAAATATCCAGAAGAAAAATTCGGAAAACCCATCATGATAAAATGAGGAAATTGAAGGCAAATAAAATAATACCTATGAAATATTANCGCTTGGGTGGGTTCAGCCTTTGCAGGCTTGGGCTGTAGATGAAGCAGCTCATTTGCATTTCAAAGCTGGCCTATATTCTGCTGATTGAGAGTAAATAATGCACTATAAATATGTATTCCCTGCTCCGAGGTAACAGCACATCTCAGCAAGAGAGGTTTTCGGTGATGGCTTCAACTGCTCCGGGTGGTTTTCCCCTGGTTTGTCAGGAGCCATCCCAGTGTCCAGCCAAGTGTGAGAGCACCTGCCCGGAGTAGCCAGAGGTGTCAGGTGGCACCAGGGACGGCTGCTGGGCACCACCAGCTTCTGCACGCAGGAAGAATGTAGAATTAGTAAGGTTGAAAAGACCTCCAAAGTAACCAAATCCAGCCTCCAACAAATCCCACCATGGCCACTAAGCTTCATCAGGAAGTTGTGCCACATGAAATGTCCACTCGTTTTTTGAGTGCTTCCAGGGGTGGGGACTCCACCACTGCCCTGCACAGCCCCTTCCAATGCCTGACCATTCTTTCAGTGAAGAAACTCTTCCTAATATCCGACCTGAACCTACCCTGGCTGTTTTCCCTTGTCCTGTCCCTTGTTCCCTGGAAGCAGAGCCTGACCCCCACCTGGCTGCCCCCTCCTGTCAGGAGCCGTGGAGAGCCAGAAGGGTCCCCCTGAGCCTCCTTTCCTCCAGAGCAAACACTCCCAGCTCCCTCAGCTGCTCCTCATAGGACTGATGTTCCCAACCCTTTGCCAGCTCCATTCCCCTCTCTGGACAGAAGATTCCTAATTCCTCAAAGCCCAACTTAGGACTGTTCTCTAAACAATGGCATAGATGGATGATTATTTATCCAGAACAATTTATCACTTGCATTCTGATGAAAATTAATGAATTTGATGATAAACTCTGCTATGAAATTAATTATGCTAAATCTCAGATATTAAATATAGACCTTGAGAATCCATGATTAAAAAGCTGTGAGATTTCTTTATTTTTGGGGCCTAACAAAGACACACAGTTATCTATATTTCTCCCAGCTTCAGTTAGCTCTCCTCCTACTCAAAATGTAAAATTGATTTGTTGCGTTGGGAAATAAACAACAAAAAATGATGCTTATCTTAGTTCGGTTATATGACCATGATAAAAATTAATTGGTCACCAAAAATTAGTATTCAAAGCACGGAACACTCAGAATGAAAAAGAGAAGACTGCTAAAACATCCATCAAAAATGTAGACTTGGAAATCTTCTAGAAATGCAGTTCAAGTTCTCCAAGGTATCACTGAGGTGATGAAAATGGATGGGAGCTCAGGAATCACAAACATTGGGCAGAGATTTGACAAAAGGACTTCAGGTGTGAACAGAACATGGTGGGGTTTTTTGCTTAACCCCTTTTTTTCTCATATCAGAAAGGGCTTTAGGTCATTAGGATGTTTCAGAACATGGCACAGGCTCCTCCTCCCTTCTGTTCCCAACCCTCAGAAGAAATTTGGTCCCTGCAGCTCCCCCGCTCAGTGTATATATTTAAATATATAAATATATATATGTATATATGAAATATCCAGAAGAAAAATTCGGAAAACCCATCATGATAAAATGAGGAAATTGAAGGCAAATAAAATAATACCTCTGAAATATTAATAAAGAATATTATTATACCCATGTAGATTTTTTTTCCCCAAAACTAAACCAATATTTAAATCTTATATGAAACATCCATATTTTTTGATTTATGAACTAAAAACCAGACATTTTTTGAGGGGTAAAAAAAAAAAAAAAGAGGTATCCAGAGACTGGTGTAGACTTTGACCAATACTGCAGCCCTTGAGGGAAATTATTACAATAGACATCAAAGATCTTTCCCTCCAATTACACTTAAAGTGTGTTACAATGTGTTCTGTAAACATGGGGGAACATCCTGTGTTCTTAAATAAGAAATAGACTTTTGAAGTCATGAAAATTTCAGATCTCCAGAGGAAGCTGTGGTGGCTCCAGAGGAGTTCATGCCTTGCAGAAGGACTCAAGGACATTCCATGGGGGAATACCACAAGAATAGCTCAGTTTTGGAAGAGGGAAGGGACTGACTAAAAACCATCTCTGTGGAAAACGATGGACAATTGTGTATTAACCTGAAGTAGGTTTTATAATCCAGCATCACTTGTTATGGAATGTGAACAAAAACAAAGGCACTGAAAATAAGGACAGGATAATCCCAGCTGGGTCTCTTGAAAGGGCAAGAAAAAGAAATGCTAGATCCTGGGGAAAAAAAAATAAATTCTGTGAAATGTTCAGGCACACGAATAATTGCAATTAAAGCCAGAAAAGACATCAATCACACTGAATCTTTGAGACCCAGCTCCACCGGGACAGACTGGTGTGGACTCAGCAGCCACCATGGGAATTACTTCCCTATCCATAGATTCTGTGGGGTTTTATTCCTAAAAGTCAGAGGAAGTTAGAAATAACAGATTTCAGGGGAAAACCCCCTATACATCAAGAACCTCCTCTCTGTAGTTTCTCTCTCTTAAACTGAGAAATTATTCTTCCTTATGCCTATGGCTCACTCATCCACACTGCACCCACCTCATCCATCCCACCACCAGGAGCATTCCCACAGGGAGACACCAGGGCTTCATTTCAGGGGAGGAAGGATCTTACCCACAAGAAAAGAAGCACATAAGGAGTTAAAGCCGTGGAAAGCAGTGGAAGACCTGCCTGTGTCAGCTGGGAAGGCTGGAGGAGCTGGAAGCTGCTCCCCAGTGGGAATAGTTGAAGGAGCTGATGCATCTGAATAGATTTGCCTGCAGGAGCAGCCATGAATAAACCGGGGTGAGTTCAGAGGTCTGCCAGTGCCTGTGAGCCTGACGAGGTGACTGTGGCCAATAGTCACCCCTTGCCACCAGCCCAGGGCCCTTGGGTTGAATTTCGGTCCTTTGCAATGAATTCAGTGCTGGACTTTAAATGGACTTTAGAAAGTTGAAGTACAGTATCTGAGTCCAACATTGCTGCCCTCCAACAGCAGCTCAGCAACACCCGTTCTATTGATTAACCTTTTCCAGTTTCTAATTTTGCAAGCTTGTGGCAACATAGGTTGTAATTACTTTTCTAGGGTACTAAGGAAAGATTATCCAAAATTTGGTCTCATTCTTAAATATGTCCATTAAAAATTACCATAACAGATCATTAATTAACACATATTACTAATACAAAGCAAACAAGTTAATCCTTCCACCTTGAATCTGACTTTCATCCACGTATACATTCCAAAATAACTATTTTTTCATTTGAATCTTGTCATTTAAACCTTTAAACCCTCTTGCTGATCCACAAACCACACAGCAAAGCATTGCTGAGAATTGCAATGGCCCAGCGTGAGGGACAGCAGATTCTTGATCCAAGAACACTGTAAAAAACATGCAAACATATATAGATACACACACACGCAAAAATAGGAAAATTGAAGGAAAAACACAGATGAAAGAAGAAAAATTATGGATGAAAACAAAGCCATCAGTGCTAGGACCCATCAGAATTCACTGCCTCTGCCTTGATCCATTCCTCAGTGTCCCTGCTCTCCTCCTGCCGTACAGTTGGGAATAAAAATTTTGATCGAGAGATACTTTTTAAATGCTGAGAAAGGTCATCCTGAGAATGGAATTCAGAAATCTGTAAGTGTGGAGGATATCGAGTTTTTCATATATTTCTGTTTCCCCCACCCCTTTCCTCTCCATACAGGAGATTTAATTGGGTGAGAAGATTCATGATTGCAAAGATAGACACACACAATGTATAACATATTATAGTTTTACAGATGTGATCCTTTGGCACTTATTTTACTAAGAATTTCCAAATCCACTTTAACCCAAATTAAGAATTCCTTAATCCAGATTAGTGCTGAAAAGCAAACGTAACCTCGAGCTGTAATTTGAGAGGTAATTTGCCAAAGTAAAGGCCCCATTGCACTGAGAGAGCAAAGTAAAGGGCTTCCCTGTGAATGAGAAAGGATTAGGCCCACTGAAAAGTATTGCTATAGCAACAAAATAATTCATGGGAATATGGATAACAAAGCCCGAGCCCTGCAGATGGGAGGGAAGAGGCTTTAATCACATCCCGCTCCCCTTGGCCGTAACCAACACACGGCAAGAAACGAGTGCGCGTTCGGTTTGGGGCTTTGGTTTTATCGACACCAGTGGCAGCTCTCAGCCTCTGACAGAACATCCTGGCTGAAGGGAAGGTGAAGTGACAGAACATCCTGGCTGAAGGGAAGGTGAGCAGCCACAGCATCCCCGCTCCGATGGGAACCATGGCTGGGCCAAGTTCGTGTGGACATCTCACAGCCAGCCCTTCTCATTCCCCTTGCAGGATTGTGAGTGTGGGGTGCCCAACCCTCCATCCCATCCAGCAGAAACCCTTCCATCCCAGCAGGCAGCTCTTTCCCAGTATGTTTTGCTAGTTGGGAATTCCAGGAGGGGTCTGCAGTCCCAGCTGAACAGCTCTTCCCGCTCCACAACTGTGCAGGAAAAGCTTTCTGCATCTTCCCCTGGAAGAAGGCTTTGAAAGTTAGCAAAATTTATTATCATCACCATTTATCCTTTCAGGCTGTAAAAAGCTGCCAGTGAAACCCCCCGAAAAAGGCTTAATGCATTACCAAAGCACTAATTTTATTCTTCATTATTCCCTCAAACCTACATTTGGAGCTGGAGCTCCTGCTCTGCGGAGAGCTCCTGGTTAATGTATTTCTGTGTGTAGATCCTTGACAGAGATCATTTTTCTTGCCTCTCAGGTGGCTCGTAGAGCGAGATTTATGTCCATTATGCATAAATTCCTTGCAATATTGCTCCAGCATAATCAGCAGAAAATCTGAGCCAGCACCCACAGCAGCCACAAAACACCGCCAGAGACAGCTGAACTCAGGCCACCTTCCTCAAGTCCCAGGGACTCTGTTCCCGTTGAAATCAGAGGCTGATTTTGTCCCTGATGGATCCAAGGGACCACAAGGGTCCCTTTGCCATGCTGAGACCCAGCGTTGTCCTTGTGTGGCCTCAAGGCAAATGTCACCATCAGGTGGGACAGCCCAGAGTAGATACAAGACCAAGTTTAGATACCAAACCTTTCATTAGCTCTGACCCTGAATTTCTGTAACTAAACGTAAGAATTTAAAACCATTTAAAATCACTTTCCATCCCTAAAGCAATGTCAGCATCCTTCTCTCTGGCTTATACTTATTTTCTCTTTTTGCGCATCCCCAAATCTGACCACGTGAATATCCTCAAGCCCCCAAATCACCCAAATCCCTCAGTTTCATTTTAAGTTTGGGTAGGGAAGGACCTTAAAGATCATCTAGTTCCTACCCCTAATTAGGGTTAATACAAACAAACAACTACTAATTATATATGTCTATCTGACATATCCCGGGTTTATCAGTGATTTCATCCTGCAAGAGCCAAAGACTCGCCAGTGTTACACAAACTCCAGCCAAGCTTTGGTACCCAAGCTGGGGGTTCAGGAGCTATTCCTGATTTACACTGCAGTGGAACAAAGAAGAATTGTATTCAAATTGTTTTGGGCTCTTTGAGAAATTTTTTAGATTGTATCTCAGCAACACTGCCACGACATCTTTACAGAGATCCTCGGTTTTGCTGAGTGAAAAGCCATAATTCAAAAGAGATGAATTAGTTTTGGGCAATGGGAAATCATCACAATGTAAATAATCCTGGGGTAAAGAGGATTCTTCATTACCCCTCAGGGAGAGGCTGCAACGGCCCATGAAGGAATTGTTGAGAGGGATGAGATAAACTGCACCAACTTGGGGCAGCTAAAAATTGGGCACTGACGTCCCATGCGATGATGCAGTGCCGCTGATGAACACCCTCCCCCAGAACATGACTCATCCCAGCTCTCAGCTGACTGTGAGGAAGCCTCAGCCTAAATTTTGGATTATTAAAATTGGTGAAATGAATCTCTGTGTCCCCGAAGCAAAACGAGATCTTTGAGAGCTGTACTTGACTTCTCACAGAAAACCAGCCCAGTCATTCAAATCACATGGGCTGCCTTTCAATTCCTGCAATTCCCACTCGTGCCTCTTGGAAGACCATTCTTTATATTTTGATTGAATTTATTGATTTGTATTTATTTATTAGACTTCTTTTCTTCCCAGACCCTCAGATCAATATCAGGTCAACAGTGGCACAGGATGATTATCATGGCTGCCTGGCCACTAAACGGGGGGAAATTCCCACTGCTCTTGTTACTGGAAAAACAGAAAACACAAACCGCCCTCAAAGTCCACAAAGGCATCAAATTAAACTGGAAACTCAAAATTCATCTCAATGAGTTATGTTTAAATGCTGTATCATAGCAATTAAATGCTTCTGGTTTCCCATTTCAGCAAACATTGAAATAAAAGCCTGATGTTCCACCTGATTTTCTTCTCTGCTCTCAGCTCTGGGGACCATGTCCATGTCCCCTTGCTCTAAGGCTGCATCAGTGACCAGCAGAGCACCCAGCAGCACCTCTGGAAGAGCATCTCTGCTCAGCAGGCAGCAGCAGCCGCCTCCAAAACGCCTGCGGATGCTGCAGAGGAGGGGGATGGACACCCGGTGAGGGTCTGGGGGTGCAGGAGCAGATTCGCCACTGCCAGGCTGGGGACAAAGACAAAACCACCTTCATACTTCATCCACACGGCAAAACCACACTGACTTAGAGTTCAGCCTCCTCCCAGCCCAGAGAGGAGGCAGGAAGTTAATTTCTTCCAGAAAATGTTATTAAAATATAACTTTTAAGCTGCATTTTCCACGGGCGCAGGGTCTGTGTCACGTTCCAGCCCCTACAAGCTGGAACACCTTTATTCAGCACATCGGAAGGCTCCTCTGGCAGGTGAAGGGGGGGGTTTCATCCTCGTCGCGAGCCCCTAGAGGGAGACATGACCCCGATTTTGGGAGGAGGCTCGCTCGGGATGCAGGCAGCGGCTCCCACATCCCGGCTGCCAGGGGCGAGCGGCTGGGCGAGCCATGGGAAAGGGATGCTCCGGGTCTCAGCCCCGCCGCCAGCGCTCCCTTAAATGCGAGGGGTGCGGGATGCGGGGTGAGCTCCTGCAGAAACCCCGGGAAGCGCTGCCGGACCCAGGGCAGGAGCAGCCCCGGGACAGCGCATCCCACTCGGTGCTGGAGGGGATGGATGCCGGGCAGAGCAGCTCCCAGCCGAGCTGGGGACGTGGCAGCTCCAGCCTCTCCCTCCGGGAAGCCCGTGGCTGTAGCCGCCTTCAGGGTGCCTCTGTCTCAGCTCCGAGAACGACGGGCCTCTTCATCTCCTTGTTCATGGCCACAGTCATGCCCCAATTCCAATAAAGAAAAATGGTTTTCAAACGCCACCAGAGCAGGACTGGATTATCAGCACATTTGCATGGACGATAAAATATCACCAATTCGCCAAGATAAACTACGTGGAAGATTAGTCTGAACTGCCAATTTCTTAAAATGTTTCTCATTTCTTGGTTATGGCTATTTTTTGCAAATTTCCCCTTCAGAAATCACATTTCTTTCAAATCAGCTCGTTGCCCTAGGGTTGTTGACCTTTATTTTGCCCATCTGGAAAACAAATGAAGCAGGAAGGATAACAATATGAGATCCTAATCACAAGTGCTGCGGTTTTTTTTTTTTTTGGAAGCTTGATTTCAAACTTATATATTTCCCCCTAAAGGCACTGCCAGCAGTTTAACCCTGCTGCAAGGAAAACCAGCAGCTTGGCCAAAAGTTTTTGTGGCCATCTTATCAGTGGTGAAATGAAGACAAAAAGAAGCCAAATTATCAGTAAAAGCAAACACAGATGCAGCAGCAACGGCAGCGCTCAAGGGCCAGGTGAGGAGCCCTGATGTTGTATCTAAAGCCTTGCCAGCCCAGATTTTTTAAAAGTTTAACCTGAGGTTAACTAGAGTGACAAGGCAAGGATAAAACAAACTATTATTGCTAATTGTGGTAAAAAAATATTTATAAATTGAGTTATGAAAAATAAGTATGCATAGGGAGGGGTTCATTGAGGTGGCTGAGCCAGAGGAAAAGCAGCCGAACACCAACCAAGACAAACCAGTTTTGGGTTTTCTCATCAAGCAATGCCAGCTCCCAGGATGAGGATGCAGATGAACACAACAATTTTTTAGACTGCAAGAGGAACCTGTTAATTTGGAGGATCCAATTCCCACAGTTCTAACTGGAGAATTTCTGAGTTCACTCATGCTGGAAATAAACCTGATTTGGGGGAATGATAGCAAGGCTTTAAATTTTTTATTATTAGAAATCTGTGGGCAGCAAAATCAATAGTTTTTAGGCAGCTCTGTTAAAAAGGGAATAATACATTTCAGTGCTCATTAAATGCTATTCTTTTCTCAACAATCTCATTGTTTTTCTCACCACTACCTGTCACCCAGGTATTGAATTAGCCCTAAAATCAGCCAGGTGTTGGACTCCTTGGTCCCTCAGGGTCTCAGCTCAGGATAGTCTCCGATTCTGTGATTCTAAAACTCTGCAAGGTTTTGTAGAAAAACATCACAAAACCCCAGTTGATCTGTAAGGTGCCTTCTAACCCAAACCTGCCTGTGATTCCAGGAAAACCCCTTGCTGCAGACCCACGGAAGAGCCGTGGTTGAGCGAGTGCTGCCTGACCATGGATGGAGAAAGGTGGGAAGTTTAAAGAGAATAATATTGAACCAAGGAAAGGAATCCAGGGACAGCAGCACCAGCTGCCAGCTGGGGCAGAGCCAGTTTGGTGGCACCGAGGGAGACCCGCCCTGAGTCCAACCCCTGCAGCTCCCGGGCTGCAGCTCCAGGAGCGGAGCCATTGCAGGTGCAGCTCCTGTGCCTGCTCCCAGCCTTGAACAGAGAACCTTCGTGGATGATAAATTGTATAAATGGTGGCTGTGACCCCCAAATTCCAGGGGATCATCAGTGTCCCCTCTACACGCCACCGGCAACGAGCACAAGGGCTGTTGGAGCAGAGTCTCCTCTGAAGGACAGACTCCTGGTATCCCATAATAGCAGATTCCATTTAAAAATAGCAAATGATAGTCAGAGGAATAATAAAAACTAGAAAATCATCCAAAACCCCAGCAATACATCAAAGCCAGTTTAATAGCCCTTAATACTGTCACTGACACAGCTCCTGCACTTGCAGGGCTGGATGATGGAACGGGCAGAGGTTCCCGGGTTTGGAGCCATTTCACCCTAAAACTTTGTTGCTTCCTGCATGTAAATTATAGATAATGTTTCTGGTGACAAGAGGTTGCACTTAGCTGACTCTGCTGCGAGGTAAAATCGGAAGAAAATACCTGGTTAAAGAACTACTCTCATTCTTTCCCCTTGGAGAAAAGAAAAAAAAAATACAAGTTGCAAAGAGTTAATTGCACAGGGCTTCTTCTATCTCCTGGCTGGCTACCGAGCCAGAGCCATAACTCAGGGCTCCGGGATACTCAGAGAGGAAACGTGATTTGATGTAGTAGGGGCAATCCCATGCTTATCAAATCATCTTGCTTGGCTGTAAAGCTAAGCTCCAATTTATGATGTTTTATGAAGCCCCAGATCGAGCTAAGGCTATAAAAATTGGGACTTAATATTCAGGAATAAAAATGCAGAGAGTACCACTGAAGTGACTTTTTTTTTTTTTTAAAGTGCTTGTATCCTCCTCACATTAAACATAACCAGGGAGTGTGACAATAATGGGATGCTGTCCACCAGAGAGAACAAGACAAACAGCCCACGCCTGTGATTCCTGAGCCACAGGAACTCGCTGCCGTGCATGGATTAAGGCAGAACGTTGGCTCATACACCAGAACAATGGCTAATAAACCACCACACATCATATAGCCCTTAGCAAGCTTATTCTCATTTTTAAACTTTTTCCCTCTGAGAAAGCTTAGAAAAGTCTCTCAAACATCTGCCCACCAGATAAGTTTTTCATCAAGTGACCAAATGCCCAGAAAGAAGCTGAACATTTGTGTGCAGCTGTTTGGAGAGCAGCCCTTTCATTCACTCACCTGAGGAAAAGGATGAGATTTCTTTTTTATGTGCTTGAAAAAGGAAAATAAGAGAGATGTGAATTTTTCTAATCCATCCCTGCACTCTGCAGACCCACCACTGCATCTGACACACTTTCCCACCACCTTCCCCCACTGATCTTATCGCAGTCATTAGGGGGAACACCCATCCACTTAAACTACATTTTAAGGCTTATGATACCTATTTAATGTTAGATCTCTACTGAGCAAACCTTTAAACACTCACCTCACTTCCAAAGGTGTTCCTATGACTTAACAGCTGCCTAAATTATTGCTGTGCAGAGATAAGGTTATTTATACATTTATTTAAATGCACAACTGATTTAATCTCCTAAATCCAGGTTGAAAATCTTCTGGAAAAAAAAAAAAATAACCAAGGCAGCAATTATACAAGAATTGGTTAAAGCACCACTTGATTTTTACTTGGAGATTTTGGGATCTAATTAAGCAGCAGGACTGATGTGTTCAGCTCTGTCCTGCTGGCTTCCCAAAGGGATCCAAACGCTCCCTCGTTGGAGCGGTCCAGCCTTGATCATGAAAGGATGTGCTAATGACGGGCGTGGGCACCAGGCAGGCTGAAGGAACCGAGTGAATTCAAGCACCGCAACACCTGAAGTCACTTTTCCTGTGATTTAAAGATAGAAAAATGCACAGTCTCTTCAAATGTCTTAAGGATATGCATGGATAGGCTTTTTAGGAGCAGCCTGTGCCGGGAAGAAGTCGCTCCCCCAGCTGCTCATTAAAAGCCGCTTGCTGCAGGTTTTGAACAGATCTGTTGGCAAAGCAGTTCAAATGAGCACTTTAATTCTCTCCAGGCAGGAAAAAAAAATAATAATAAAAAAAATCAGCTGGGGTATCTGGGACCAGTAATTCAAACAGTTTAAACCAACCTGGCTGAGAGGAATCAGGAGCGTGAGCACACAGCCCTGGATCAGCAGGCTGGCAGAGGGGGGATGCCAGCAGCTCATCCCACTGCATTTTCCCTCAGCTGGCACACAAGCCGTGTTCCCATTCCTGCCCCACATGAATTAATCGTTTGTGTACTTAAAAATACTTGCTACAACAGAGGTCCAGAAACAGTCACTGCATTAGTTTAATTTTTTTCCCTCATTAATATGGATTTCTGAAAAACTTTTTCTGATTTTTTTTTCCTGAACGATGGATTTCTGCAATTTCTGCGTTGCACCTGCCTCACAGGACATGGCACAGGCTCAGGAGACAGGATGCTTTAGATCCAGCCTCTCTGCCCATGACTATTTATGTGATCCCAGCAAAACGGAACAGATTCCTTGAATTCATCATTATGAATCTGCAACCAAATTCCCAGGTAACACTCTAGGGTACAAAAACTGTCTGGCACTGCCATTGCCTGGATGAATCCCTGCCTCTGCCCAGGAGTTCCTTTGCACCAGGTTGGAATTCCACCTGTGGGTGCAGGATCTGGGCATGGCAAGAGGTGTTTGGGGCCCAAGGTTATTCCTGACCACAGACAGAGGGCACTAAGCAGATATCACAGGTGCATTTTAGGTAATATTTTTGTTTCCTACAGTTTAAAATTCATGATACAGCTGCCTAGTCAGCATTTACAATCTGGGATTTTCTTCTCACTGTCTCCATGTGCTGGGGGGGAAAAAATCTAATCCATGCTGAGGCAGAAAAACAACTCACTAAAACACCATCTAAAACAGGAGGTTTGAACTCATTGAAACTCTATTATATGCTTGAGTAACTCCTGGAACAATAGAAAGCTGTGCATGATTATGCAGGCAGGCAGAAATACTCCAGGCAGATGTTGTCCTTACTGCCATTCCTGGAGTCTCATCCCTGCCCTGGACATCATTATCCCTACAATTGTCCCTTTGAGGTGGTCACACCACGAGAAGATGGTAATGATGGTGCATCTCTAAGCCAGGTGCTGCTGCTTCTTTATGTTATCTATATGATCTCAATTCATCTCAGCTCTCTTTTAAAAAATAATAAATGTGTGGCTGTCAGGTTTTCAGGGAAAAGGTTTAAAATAAGGACCTTTAAGGATGTGCCATAAAAGACAATTAATTGGCTTTTTGTTTTTATCAGGGGACATCTGACTAATAATTTCTAAGGTTTTGGTGATGGGGAATCCTTACAAGTGCAGCATTGGAAACACAAACGGGCAAAGGGAAAACCGTCAGTAATAATGTCCCTAAATTCCCAAGGAAATTTACATGGGTATTGTTGGAGAGGTCACAACTCTGTCATAATTCAGTTTGTATTTAGTTCACACATTTGCACCCACAGACCACAAAAATCCCTGCCTAACCTCTCCACCTGGACATGGAAGTGCCAAGGGCACAAGCACCCAAACTCTGTAAGGAATCAGAGTTTCCAACTCTCTCTGCTCTCCTGTCACCCCATAAAGAGGGTGAGTGATGGTCACACCAGCAGCGTCACCCCTGGAGCGATGGCTGTGGGTGCATTGCTCTGCCTGGGAGCTTTCATCCTATGGAAAAAGCCCTATGGAAACCCTGAGCATGGCACAGTGCCTGGGACACCTTGCTGTGGCTGCACCCTCCAAGAGAAAAAGCAGGACCTGCAAATAGCAGCGCTGAGCACAGATCATGCATTCCCTCACCTCGTTCAGATTTAGTTGTCATGGTTTGACGCTGGTTAAGCGCCAGGCACCCACGAAAAGCTATTCACCCAACAACTCAGGGTGTTCTTGCCTTGGGCAGAAAACTCTGAGCAGGAGGAAGGCCCTGGTGTTGTTTTGGTTCTATTCTCATGTTTTATTTCAACAAAGGGATGAAGTGCAAGGCATGAGGTTCATAACCACCCCTGGTTCCACAAACGCCCGCCCGCAGCCGCTCACTAAACCAGGCAAGCACCACCTCCATTCAGGTAGTCCATTATGTGAGAAACCCAAAGAGTTTATAGAAATGATTGTCAAAGACCCCATCATTTTGCAGTTAGGATAATTAATAAGGTGTGCACAAAATCCAGGAGTGTTTTACCACACGTTTGCAGCTGAATTGCGTTATTGTTATATTATAATAAAAGAGAGCCACATGGTAACAGAGCACCAGGGACCCAGCCTGACGCAACTGTTAAACGTCAATAGGAAAATCAGAGGGGAAACATCAAATTTTCCTTTAAAATCAGTTTGGTTTTCAAGAGCTGTGACTTTTATTTAGCAGATTTTTTGAAAGAGCTTCTGTTTATAAAAATTATCGGGTAGTGTTGGCTGTCAGAAAACATAAACAGGCAATTAGTGCAATAAGTAGAATGATGGAATGAACTCCTCTGGCAGCCTCCTATCTGGAGCCAAGCAAGGCCCCAGTTCCATGAAAAATTAGGCACGTGTTTAAGTCCACAAGATCATCTGAAGAGTCTACAGGGACATGTTAAAGTGTGTATGAGGGGCTTGTAAAAGCTCAGAGACACCTTGGGGAAACTGGATTGCAGGGACAGCCAGTGATTCTGCTGGGACGTGGCACTACCTAAAAGTCACTTCAAAAGGTCTCCTGGAAGTGTTAAACATCCTGAGCACAGTCTGGGTTACCTTTAATGGATATGACCTGTCTGGTGGCCATGGAAGGACTGTTTAATTCTCTGTCTCTCTATTCCACACCCAAACCCTACACTGTGCTCTCCTGCTGAGTCTTGGTGGTGGAAATAGCTGGATCTGCCATGAAATAATGATGAGTTTTGGCTTTTATAGTGACTATGAGCTTATGGACTGTAGAAGTGAAGGACAGAACAGCCCTGACATGAGAAATGGGATTAACTGCACAATGTCACCCAATTATTCTTGTTTCTTCCACTCTATAAAAATCCATGGACCCAATTTCCTGCATGAAAACCTGACCATTGGTGTGCGTGAAAATGCTCTCAATAGCTTTGCTCCAGACCTGCACATCGTCTCCTGCACGTGTTCAATCCTTAAAGCTATTCTGATGGACCCAAAGGAAGCAAAAAACCTGCTAAAATGAGCTTCTGTGATGCTTTAACATGTTTTTGGAATAATTTTGGGGATGACTGGGCAGGACCAACACATGTGGCACTCTGGATGCCTTCCCCAAGATTGTTTCCAAGGGATGCTTCTCCTGAGCTTGTTCTCAGACACAGGGGTTGTTGCAGGGATGCTGAACAGGGGGAGCTGAGCCAGATTTCGGGATGGATTATTCTGAAACAGCTGCTCCTGAGGAGTTCTCACAATGGGGAAATGTTCTGGAGGAAACTTCTCATCAATTGCTGAAAAAGTGGGCAAAACTGATCAACAGAGGAATAAATGCTGTCAAGAAGGATGTCCTTTCTTCCTCCCTCTCCAAACAGAGCACAAAGCCAGACCAGATCTTCTCCTAACAGAATTCCACCAGAGCCAGGGCAGTTACTCCAACTGGCACCTTGTGTCATGGGTTTTGTCTGAGTGAAGGGCAGCACCGACACTGAGGTTTGACAACAACAGCCACTCTTTGCTTCAGTGACTTCTTAGTAACTCAAAGCCCTGAAGGAAGAATCATCTTCTACTGAGACACCTGGACCTCCTAGGGAAGTAAATTCACAGGGAAGGTCTCTGGATGACCTTTGCCAGCCAGGAGGCAGAAGTGGGCTGACTCCTGCCACCCTGCTCCTTCCCATCCCTCTGTTTTGTTTTGTTTTGCTCATACCCAAAGCTGACCTGAACTGGTTCATCCCGATTCTAATCGGAGGCTTTCTGTTAAACTCAGCAGTGCTTACAACCCACACGTAGGAAGGGTGCAAGGCAGGCAGTGAGGCACAACACTCAAACTCTGCTCATCCCTCACCTCCCTTCCCAGCAGAGAGCACGGACAGTGTCAGCTGGAACACGCAATTAGTCCCCCTCTAGCACGAGCAGCTCAAACTGTAACATCATGCCAGCCGTGATTAAGAGTGATACAGCACATCATCATTGTCAACACTATTCAACCAATGTAAACCTTAGTTAGAAATGTACTTGTCAGAGAAAAATGCGCCTTTGATTTCTATTACACTTTCCCCAGTAATTGCTGTCATCAGTGGCAGGTTATTATTACAGTTGAATAGAGTTTCAGTAATTACTTTTGCACAGATTCTAACAGCTTTTAGATTGAATGATATTCTGACAGTTTGAATACTCTTGACAACAATTACCTTTTTCCTGGTTAACACTGATTCAGGAAAATTAAAAATTAAATCTGTTCAGAGGAAACACTTATGTATGGCACTAGTAAGTGGGCTGATACAAAAATGTGTAAATTACAGAATGACTTAGAATAAAAAGTTCTTTTGCTCTTCCTCTTATGCTTTTTTAAAAATCAGCACTTAGGGTACGTGCAGTTCATGCTGGTTAGATTACCACTAAATGATGTGAAATGATTTAAAGCACTTCTAAATCCACTTCCTACTGATCAGCTTGAAACGAAGAAAACACTATTATGGAGGAGGCCTTGTTGCTCCCACCCTAATTTTTGTCTTTGGTAACAGTCAGATAATGGCTTTTGGCTTTCAGACCATTATTGTTAATCTCACATCACCAGATTATTTAAAAAAACAAAAACAAGCAAACTGCTTTACTGTGGTAGCCTAGAAAAAACCCCAGCATGTTTGTTATTCCTGAAAAATTTATCTAATATTGCAGGGGTCATAACTCAAATGGCTTGATTAAAAAAAGTCTCCTGCACAGAGCCCTCCAATTTAATTTTGACAGGATAACTGGCCTTGTGGATAAGGGAGACAGAGTTGATGTGATACATCTTCTTATTAGTAAGCTTTCTGATACTGTTGCACATGACATTCTTATAATAAAACTAAGAAAATATGGTCTAGAACTAGATAAAATTACCATGAGGTGGAGGGAACAATTGGCTGAAAAACTGCTTTCAAGGAGTAGCTATCAATGGTTCACTGTCAAAGCGGGAGGAAGTTTCAGATGAGATTCCTCAGGGATCTGTCCTTGCTCCAGCTCTGTTCAATATTTTCATAATGACTCAGTTAAAGGGAAAAGAGATTACATTTATAAAATTTGCAATGTTGAGGAGCTGGGATGGTGGGAACCCTTGGGAGGTCTGGATCAAAATCTGAAAAGATATTAACAGTTTGGAGTGATGGCCTGAAATTAAGATGAAATTCAATAAAGCCGAGTGTAAGATGTTACATTTAGAGAGGAGAAATCAGATGCAAATGGGAAATTGCCAGTAAGGGAACTCCATTACACATTCAAATGTGTAGTGTCCTATGAGCTCCATATCAAACAAAGGAGTAAAACTGCTCCACAAAAGGTAATTTCAGGGATTTGTTAACAAGAGCATCCTACATGAGACCACTGTGATAATTCTCCCACCCTTATTGAGCTGGGATGTTGTGTCCTGTCCTGAAGTCATAATTTTACAAAAAGGTGCAAAGAAATTGGAAAGAAGTAAACAAAGTCCAGCTGGGAGCAGCAGAAATGGTCAGGGCTGAAGTGAGACTCACGGAAATACGGAATCATGGAATGGTTTGGGTTGGGAGGGATGATAAAGCTCATCCAGTGCCACCCCTGCCATGGGCAGGGACACCTTCCACTGCCCCAGGCTGCTCCAAGCCCCGTCCAACCTGGCCTTGGACACTTCCAGGGATCCAGGGGCAGCCACAGCTGCTCTGGGCACCCTGTGCCAGGGCCTCCTCACCCTCACAGGGAAGAATTCTTCCCCAATATCCCATCTAACCCTCCCCTCCTTCAGCTTAAAGCCTTTCCCTCCGTTACCCTGCCCTGCCTATGGACTCCGTTGCAAAGCTGTGATTGAGCCTTTAGTTTTTGACACCACTTCCCACCTCTGATCTACTTGTGTATTAAAATATCATCGTCTTTTTTTTCCCCTGCACATTAGAATTATAGATATAGTTTATTGTTATACTTTCCATAGAGCCTTCTCTTTTTATTAGCATTGTACAGTCTGTACAAAAGCAAAATTTAGTCCTTTCAGGGAGCTGAAAGGAAGCAATCGTTTACATGACAAATCCAACATTATCATATGTAAACCTCATTTACTATGTAATGTCTTCCTGTTTCCAGTTCATTAATTGAATGAAACCTATTTTCACATTCTGGTAGGCAGCAGAATTCTCCAACTAACAGAAATAGTGCTTTTAGGGAAAAAAAATAAATGTAATGCTAGAAAATATTTTGCTTGCTGGCTGGTCCAGAGCTCTATGGATTTCTGAAAAATGAAATTATTTTCTATATATTTCTCAAAAATAAAAATAATGGGGTTTACCCAAGCCAGGTTTGTACAGCAAATTTGGATGGAAATTTGCCTGGTAAAGTACCACTCTTTAACCTTCATTGTGTATTAAAATGACACTTGTGACACCCAACCACACTCCCATAAACACAATCAGATAAACACAACCAAACTAAAGCCTAATTTATGATACACAGCACTTTGGAGATTCAAGACTGATGGTTGTAATGGAAAGATGCTGACAAACATTTTGCATTTCCTCTCAAGAAAATCTGTAGTCCTGACAGAGCAATGGTAATCAAGCTCCTCACAGGTTCCAGAGCTTTAAAAACATAATTAGTTTTGGAGTTCTACTTAGGACCAAATTGGAAAAACCCCCAAAAAATACCCAACTGGAAGGGGGCTTGCTAAAACCAACTCTTGCTCAGTATTTGCATTAATCTGGAAAGGAAACTGAGAAAACACTGATGATATTTTCTATGGCCCAAAATAAAGCAGCATCACCAGCACATCACGCTCAGGCAAACCAGAGAAACAGAAAAGGAATGAAATGATGAAGAACAAACTCCAAGGTCTTTTCCTCAGCCCACAAGGAAAAGGCCTGGGCTGGATCCTGGGATTTTGGACACCCCCAGGGTTTTGGGCTCTGGTACCACAGCTTCATCTGCATAACATGAGCAAGCCAAACAAATCTGATATTAAAATGAGAAAAATTGGCAATTTAAAATTGCCTACTCTATTTCTCTTTTTTTTGACCTCAATCCAAAGCCTTTCTAAGCCAAAGAAAAGACAAGCTCACAATTAGTGACTATGACCAGTTAATGGGTCTGTTCTGAACAAGCTTTTCAATAAAACAATAAGCAAGCCTGGGAAAAAGCAACTCACTGGGCTATCTGAGGCCAATTTCTTTTAAGCACAGGTCACATTATTTTAAAATAAATTCCTTTTAGCAATTGTTCCATCAGGATTATGTCAGTCCAAAGGGAATGGACCCAAAATCTCTTGTTGCCAAATAACTTCATCTTGGTGCATCTGTAACTCTATTTTCTCCAAATAAAACTAGTTCATAATATGGGTGGATTTATTGTTTTTTCTGAACAAAATTGTTCCCTGGCAACTTCAAAAGCAAATTACATATAGGGAAAAAAAAAAGCCAACAAAAAAACCCCCAACGCTCAGTTACAAAGCTTGGTAAAAAATCCATGGAGCCACAACAGAACCGAATGACTCGGTAAGAAAACCAAAGTGCAGCTGGCTGGAAGGAAAAGAGAAGAGAAATAGACAACTCTAAAATGTTTCTGAATAGCCAGGTTGCCAAAGATTGGAAACTGGAAGAGACGGCAGCATAAAAAAGTAAAATATTCCCAAAAGAGTAGCTCCTGGTGCCCCTCTCACTGCCTCCTTGCCACAGCAGAATTCAAATCACAGCTGTACTAGAAATATTTTCAGTTCCATGACTACCAAGCAAAATTCCAAGCTGAGGAACAGGGATGATGGGAGCATCCTTAGCTCAGCCTTGCTCTCCTCCCAAAGCCCAGGTAAGGACCAGTAGAGCCCAGTAGCCCCACACTCACCTGGCTGTGCCCAGCAGAGCTCTCTGCATCCCCCACCTCCTGCTCCCATCCACAGGCACTTCCCTCTCCCCCTTCCCACAGCTGACCACAGCCAAAACAAGGATCCTCCCAGGCGTTTGCCACAGGATTGAATAAACAGGTTGCATTTGTTACCCTCTAACAGGCACTAGAAGCGAGTAGTGAGAACCCTAGCAACCACCAGTATCCTCCTGGATTCCTGAGTGGTAAAATCATCCCTTTGCCCATGGCAAGGTTGAAGAGAAGTGTGCTGATGGTTTTGTTTTACCATCCAGCGTGCCAGGAGTGTCTGATTAAGAGTTTTCCATCCCTATTCAGGCATCTTTGTTAGGAGTAAGTCTTTGCTCTTTTAGATCCTGGTCCAAAGCCTTTCAAGGCAATTGAAAAGTCTCCCATTGATGAGGAGGGGGTGCGCCCTTGCTAATTGTTTCTTTCACATCGGAGTGAAAACAAATTCTTCAGCTTCCATTTGAAACCCATGAAGTTCAGTCCTTTGATATACTGGACCCTTATTTTAAGGAGGCTGGTGAGAGGAGGGGAAGGCAGGACAAAGCCCAGGACTGAGGGCTGTGTGTAGGCTCCGAGGGCATGCGTTACACAGCCCACACGGTGACACATCCCAGGCCTTGGATTCTGCTTTCCAGAAAGGCTCCAAATGTTTCAGCTCACAAATCCATAAAATGCTGCATTTAAAGTACTCACTGCTCACCAGCAAATTTGAACTCAGAAGCTCCAATGCTCCCCAGCTGCTGCTCACTGGGAATAATTTCTCGCCAGGGAGAAATTTTCAGTTTGCTCTTCTCCCAGAGTGAGGTGTCATCTCTGTTTAAGGTACAGGTGTGGATGGAGAAAACTGGGATGTCTACAGAGCATGGGAAATTTGGTTTGGGCCATCTCACAGCCAACAAGATACTGAGAAATCAAAGATGCTTATTCTGGACCAATAAATGTGGCTAGTGAATGGAAATGAAAATTCTGAGGGAAATGAAAAGTTAAGCAAGCACGTGTTAGTGATAATGGCATGTTACAAACACCTTAAACATAAACCAACAAACCATAATTAATGTAATTATTTAGAAAGCTGAGTTTAATTGGGTGACGTCATCTCCCAGGATGGGAAAACTAGAAGAGCTTTGTGACCGGATAACTAAAGGTTGCTTTTAAAACAACCCTTTGCCTTGTGAAGAAGATGAACTGGATGGAATTTTCCATCCATAGGTTAAAAAGACCTCTGTAAACACAATGACATAAATAAATACAGATCTATAAAAAGAGGGAAGCAGCAGTAGCACAAAGATGACGATTTGGGAATCCAGGAGAGAGCCTGGTCAGCCAAAGGAGCACCCAGCCTGTGTGTTGGAAGACAAGAGACTGGTCTGGGCAAACCACCCATCCCATCAATGCTGCTATTTCAGCAGAAGAAAGAGAATTTTTAAAGAGAGAAATGCATGAAGTGCAATATAACCTGGAAAAACACCTTTCAAAAACTCTCTTCTTACAATGAAATTATTTTTCTTCCCTCCACAAAGAGGGATTTCACCCTGGAGTTGTTTCTAAAAGACAGTAAAACATAACAGATGAGTGTTGCCTTGCATAAGGAACACACACATGCATTTAAATCACTTATATTTTACTTTTTTATGATGCAATTGCGAATTGTGTTATTTTGCATTTGTAATTAGAGGTTGAAACAGATGGCAGAGGCTTGGTTTCAAGGGATGTGCTGGATGGATCAAGTCTCCTGCTCCACCAAGGGCTGAGCATGGAAACTCTTCCACGAGCTGGTCAAACAGCAAAGTGCTTCCTGCACATCAAAGAACATTGGAAAGGACCAAACTGGAATTTCTAGATGGTGAATAAGCACTGGTGATTTTTTTTTTTTTTCTTTTTTCCCCAAAGAAGTGCTCTTAGAGCACTCTTGGTACCACGTGCTGATTTTGGCTGTTGGGGTAGGTGACATTCAACCCCTCAACCAAAGCAGCAGGATTTTGGTGCAGCCTCCAAGGGAGAAAAAGACTCAAAGGTCTTTTACAAAGCCCCTTTCTCTAAAGGAAAAAAGCTGGGCAAGGGCCTCTTCAAGAAAACCCCCAGAGGAACAGTGACCCCAGGAACATCGGAACATGTGAGTACGCAACACCAACCATGCAAGAATGGCAGGTGGCTTTTCCAGCTCTCTCTCCTCAAGGAACAAAGCTGTGGGTACAAGGAAGCTCATCATTCCTTTCCTGTCACACACAATTTGAGAGACAACCACTTATTCCATAAATATTCCAGCCTGGGTGAACCCTGGAGCTGCGACTCAAGGTTGCTCGTCAAAGCAGAGACCTTTTACCAACAACGCATCTTTGGATGAGTCCAACTCCTTAAATTACTGCTGGACTGCACACCAGTGACTCTCCCCTTGAGCAGGGTTTCCCAAGGTTTGACGTTCCTTGCGTGAGGTTAGGACAATCTCCCCTGCCCAAGGAAGAGAAACCCTTTCCCCACAACATATCCTCAGTGACTGAAACCTGCTAAATTAACATCAATATTCAATATTCATTTATAAATTTGTGTAGATGCTTTTACTAGACATAAACCATTGTGCAACTCTGAGACTAAGGTTAGGCCTAGCTGCACCTAAGTCTCATCAACTTACTGATTGGTTATTTTTTATCAAAAATGGAGCAAACCCTTTAGGTGCGCGTATACCCTACCAAAAATAAATACCATGGAGTTTTAAGCATCAGGGTATTCATAAAGCAGCCCCAAAATGGTACCTAGAGCTACGACCCTCAGGGATCCAGCCAAGGACCCATTCACCCACAAAAATCCAAATCTATACGCTCCAAATCAGCATTTACAACCTCTGCAGAGCCTGGATCACTATGGGAATACAGAAAAGAGTCATGCTGGTATTATATGGTTTATATATGTTCTTAAAAACACTCATTGAAACAGGTTTTACAATAACTACCAATATTATCTACCCTGACAGGCTGTTACCAGAATGATTTTTAATATTTTAATGATTTAAAAATATTTTTAATTTGACATTTTTTTCCTTACTAGTGGGGCAATATTTACTGAATGCCCAGAATGAAAAAGGCACCTCTAGCTGCTGTTTTATCACTTAGTTTGGTTTCTCTGTGTTTTTTATAAATACAAAAAGGATCTGAAGTAAACAGATCGTAAAATCTCCCTATAAATATTATCTGTTTACTATCTTTGGGGATGGGCATGGACAAAGCAATTGAACCAGAACGCCATAAGAACAAATTTTCATTGGGGAATTCATTCACATCTGTTCCTGTACGACAACAGGAGGAACAGAAATTATTAAGAAAAAAAAGACAGAAAAGAAAGGAAATGTAACTTTCAAAAGAAAAAATGGCTTCCTCTGATCTTTAGCTGATGGTTCTGATGGGTTTTTATTCTGCCTGACCTGATTAGCCCAATGCTAATAAAGTGCTAATGAAGAAGAAAAGACTCATCCTGAAAGTTAACTCCTTTCTGGAAGGGAGCTGGATGGGTTTCTGAAAACAGGGATAGCTGGAAACTACACTTGTGTGATCCTTTGTTTCCAAATTCTAATGCACCCCTTTCAAAAGGGTTCCAGTCATGAAATGTAGTAAACCTTTAATTTACTTGATTTAAATTTTAACAAATTAGCCTACTGTTGATGTGCTATCATCATTAATCAGCAAATTAAGTATCAAATAGAAGAAATACCCTTTTCCCGCTGCTGTGGGAGAAAGGGGCACTGGAGCCCTCTGGGAGCCCATCCCAGCACTTCCTCCCCATCCCTCCTGGGAACTGGGCCTGGAGAAGAATGAGATGGGCTGGATTATTCTGTTTGCAGACCCTCTTTGCACCCCAAGTACCCCTTCAACTCTCCCTTTTGAATTTCCATCAATGTTGCCAACATCGGATCCATCCTCCCAAGCCATGGACAAAGATTGGACTCTGCAGCTGTGCCTTCAACACAATACACTGTAAATACAGTATAAATACAGTATATTAGTTGTGAAAAATCAAGGAGACTCCTTGGGTTGATAAGCAAATGCACCAAACTATGAAATGCAAATTAATACTATCATGCCTTTTATAATATATAATTAATCTATTCTGCATCGACCTAAATATTTTTCCTGCTTGTGCAAGAGCAGGCCTGACCCAGAACCAAAGGAAATGACTGGGGACTGGTTTTGACCAATATTTAACTCCAATCATAGTATTTAGTAAATAAACGTATCTACGTGTATATATATATATGGATAAAGGCACTCAGAAATTATATAAGGATTTTTATAATAAAACGGTTGTATTAATTTGAGTAATCTGATTTTTTTTATTTCTGATCTTTCCACAGTGGAAAATGGTGATGTAATTCTGTGATGAAGGAAAAACGACCTTTATTAAATAGACAAAGACCATAAAGTCTATTTTGCTTGAATTTCAACGGCTTCAGTGCACACAACTGAAGGCCCGGCAAGTACTGAATTCTTTCAAGAACTATTTATTTCAAAGTTACAAGGCTGATGAAGGTTTTAGAGTTACAAATTCCTGTTTTTCTTGGAGCAACATCTTTAAAGATATGCAAAGAGGGATTTCTCAGCACTATTCAGAAACGAGTCTCAAGTGATTTGCCACTTTGGAGTACAGAGATTGTTTTCTAATTCAAGCAAACATTTTGAAAAAAAAAAGCAGAAAAGGATGTGAGAAAATGCTCATTAGGAAAACAACACTGAGATTCTCAGTAGAAATATTCAACCAGCTTACCTGATTTCACAGTTGTGGTTTTAGGTCCTGGAGCAGGAGCAATGCACAGCTTTTTTATACAAGGAGAAATGCAAAAGTCATCAATGAAAAAATGAGGTTTTCAAGGGTTTGTGACCGGTTTGGAAGAAAACCCCAACCAAAGGTCCACCAAGACCATAGTCCCAAGCTGAATTTACTGGTGGTTCTAAAATTGTTATGTGTTTTCTTTTTGAGGTGCTGTCTTGGGTGCAGCAGGCTATGAAAATATCTAGGTTATCCTCACAAAAACAGATATTTAGAACAGAACTATTTACATAATAGATGGACATTTTCACGGGAAACATTTGATAGATGGATGAAGAGATCAGATTTCTCTGGTTTGATGATAGAAGAGCTCTGTGCTATGCACAGAAAATTCCCTCTGTGTGGATAATGTATATTTGACTTCACCTTTTGCATATTGATCACTCCCTGACTTGCAAATCCTGAACCATGTGCAAGTGTGCGTAATATGAATAACTTTATTCCAAACTTGCATGTCTTAAGCCATATGTTCACCAAAATCTGAGCATAAATCTACTAAAATTTACTGTCCTATACTGCAGATCAATAAACCCTACAGTATTTTAGGAGTGCTGGATATATATTATGTTTGATGTCTTTGAAGATGCATATTTCCAGCTATAATTATTTACATATAGGGTCCAGGACCAGGAGATAACCTTCAGCTTTGGTAACATTAACACTTGCAAATAATCATCACTGCTCTATCACTCTCACACCCCATAATCTGCTAACATATGTCTACATTTTCTATGTGTTTATGTAGTACTTTATATGGAAATGTTTCATTACTGCCCGCAGCAACATGTGGCATTTCTTCAAGAACATTTCAGCACCTTTTAACATGGTTTCTTCAAACGTCTTCCTAATTGTGAGGATTTCATTCTGCAAATGTTATCACTGCTCAAGCAGATCAATTTTCTTAACTGCTTAATATGCATGCTCTAGGCATTTCCACAAAAATGCAAAATATACAGTACAGAATTAATATAAATAAACTACTACCAGGCTATTATGGAGCAGATTTAAGGCAGCAGGGTTGGAGATAACTCCATTTCCAGACTTCCAAGTCTTCTTATTGTGGCAACATGTCATCTAAAATTTGAAATATAAAACAATTTTTTCCAGTTAATTATTATTGTACCATTTTCTCTAAACCAAATTATGATATTCTTACTTACCAACACAGCGACTGCTGGTGCAGGGAGGGTTTAGAGTGGAAATTTCTGTCACAATTCCAAATTTTCTGAACTTTGGTTGACTGTGCTCATGTTTCTGGCTGACCAAGCATCTTCTAAAGCTGCACAAAACGCACTTGGGTGGAGAGACCTCCAGGCAGGTACAGATGTGGAGAAGAAAGGGGCATCTCACTAATACGAAGGCTGGTGGCTGCCACTGATGCTTTTATGTTGCATTCAGACAACATTTCAGCCTTCTGAAAGTAAGGGACCTGAAGCTGTCCAGGATGAAGGGCTCCCAGGCCAAGCCTCTCTGTCAAGAGCAGGCCTAGACTAAATTTGAAGGAATTAAAAGCAGGTGAGACCAATCCAAGCCCCATTATTTGATGGGAGACACCGTGAATCTCGGGAAATCATTGCTGGAATGTCTGCTTCCAGCATCCTGTTCACATTCCATCCAGGCCTGAACAGTCCGGCTTGATACTGGGGAGTGCTGGCAAGAGAGGATTTATGGTTTACTCCTGATTTTTACTTCACTGCCCTCACCCTGGCTGCACAGAGGTTCATCATTTGCTGATGTTCCTGCACGTGATGTAACAATTAATCTATTACATAAAGAACTTTGAGAGGAAAAGCCTGGCAGAGGAGCACAGCAGAGTTCTCCAGACCCGAGCTGTCCATCCCAGCCCTTCCCCCTGCACTGCCTCCCCTTGCCCCGGGTACTTTCATCCAGCCCTTGGCAAACTCCACAGAAATTTCCTCTTTCAATACAGAAATAGAACACAGCAATCCCTCGGAGAGGAACAAGCTGATTTCTTCAGGAAGGTCCATGGAATTTCTTTTTTGAAGCTGGAAGAAATGCAGTTTCCCTGCTGTGAGGTTTGGTACAGATGCTGCTGGAGGGATGAGTCATTGTTTCTTTCATATATATCAGCCGAGTACCTATAACTGTCTCTCATCTAAATGTTAATTGTATCCAACAGAATGACTTTAAATGAATACTCTGTCAATAACACTGTTATTAATGTTCCTTGATAGGCATGGTTGGAATATTTTGTAAGATTAGTCTAATATTTCCTACAGAATCTGCTTCATGTGTTGTGTTATTGCGTCTACTTTGGATCAAAACCTTCTTGTAAAGCCTTGGGTGGCTTTTTTTACTCTCCTCTCAAGAATTCCCGTATCACTAAGTTTTGATAGGAACTATTTTATTACAGGCATAGCAGTGATCCTCATTTCTTTGGACCACAAGCGTAAGTTTAGCTGTTAAATTGATATTTTCTGATTGCTCAGCAGGGCGTTTTATTGCCTCCCCCCGGTGCAGCTGGTACTTAGGAGCTGATGGCATTAGAGGGGACAGAGTTAAGCTTGGTTTAACCATGTGAATGTTTTGATTTATGCCAGCTCCACCTCTGCCTCTCCAAGCGACCATGACAGGAATCACTTGGCAGCAATTCCTCACTGCTGGCCGCTCACCTGCCTGAGACACAGCGAGGCAGAGAGGAGAGCCCAGGTGTTTGACTGGAAAAGGAGACAGAACAGCTTTTCCATGGTGCCCCGGGTGTATCCCTGGCTGGGTCCAGAGGAGCAGCAGCAGTGCCAGGAGCACCTGAGCAACAGGTGGGAGCCTTTGATGGAGCTGCTTCGCCGGCAAACCCTCGGCAAGTTTAAAGCACTCACAGCCCACTTTGTTTGCAAAGAGCAAATAACTGTTCCAAAGGCTGAAAGCCTCTGGTTTTTCTTTTTCTTCTTCCCCGCCTCATCTCCTTTTTCTCTTCTCCTGCTGTTCCTTCAGATCTAGGCCTTTTGTTTCTTCTCCTCCAGACATCTGTCCTCTGCCTGGGCTGCTGTTCCAAGAACAGATATCCCACCTCAGGTCCAGCCCACTTTGACAGTTCACAATGAGACACCAAAGCTGGAATAAACACATAGCTGGGGGGGAAAAAAAAGGAAAAAGTTAAATCCCTACTTGAAAACCTGTTTTGTGTTTTCTTATTTCTTAAAGTTATTTTTAAGTGTTTAAACCAGACCAATTATAGTCAGAAACTACTTCACTTAATCCATTCCTTTATCTCCTGGGAAAAATCACCAAAGCAATTCTCAAAATGTTTAAATCCCACAGTGTGCATAAAAGCAGCAAGTAAATCTGCTCCTTCCCAGGCAAACCTTAAGGATTTCACTGACATCTTTAATTAAACCAGCAAATAGGTCGGTTTCTCTTGTATTCTGACCAACACACTGTCAACAAGGAGGGGAAAAAAACTGAAAAGGAGGATTTGTACTGAAAAATAGCACCAGAAACATTTGTATAATCATGATCATGGACTGGAACAGGAATGTAATCAGGAATTATTAAACATTATCAACCACTTCCTGGCAACATATTGCTTGGATAACACTCCTGCAACTACAGGAGAGTTAGGTATGAAATAATTAAACTCCAAAATTGGAAATGGAACAAAAAAAAGCAAACTCGAAATGCATGAAGCTGTGCAGAAGAAAAGTAAGTTTATGTCTGTGAATTTATAAGGATGGATTTAATTCCAAAAGGGAGAATTGTGCAGTTGCTATTAGCTCAGTAATAAGCACAGATGGCTGCAAAGGAACCATTCCCCAACCCATCCTGCCATCTCTACCCTGCAGCACTCGTGGAGGAGACAGAAATACAAGAGTAGGGAGCAGCAGAACTGGGAATTTAATGCTTTTAAATTTCGAAGACTGAGTCTACATCCTCGTGTGTTATTCATTATCAGTAACATTCCTGGCAAATTCACCCAACACAGATTTTCAGACATGATTGTCTAAGCTCCTTTCAGAAGTTAGACCTGATGCCACCGGGCAGCTCGTCACAATCCTCTGTCAATATCAGCCGCTTACAAATTTTTTTCTTTTCCTGCAGGAGGAAACTGATGTTCCCGGGATGAAAAGGTTGCACGCAAAAGCAGGATCCAAAAATCCTGCTCTCAGCTCTGTAGAAGAAGGATTTATGATGCTCAACTAGCAAAGATAGCAATTAGCTGGAATACTCAAGAGCAGAGAGCTTGACAATCTGATGAGTTATTCTTTTGAACTGGGGCAGCAACTCATGCATAAATTTCCTTGTAAACAATTATTACAGAAATGCACTGTAAACACAATTAATCATCTCAAGGTGTTATCTCTAGGTATTTTCCCCACAGATTATGTGCCACTTGCTCAATAAATCAAATTTTAACATAAAGACATCAATAGCTGGTATTATTAATATTCCCATTCAGCCAAACATGGTTGGGTAGAAGCTAACAAGCTTTGATTATATTTTGAAAACACAGAAAGTAATACAGAAAATGGGAAAAAGATGTGAATTGTGAAACTTTGAATGAAAACAGGATTAAAGAGGAGACATATGAATCAGAACATTGGCTCAGATAAAATACGAGTACTTTGTAATTTAAAATGCATTTTCACTGATATGAATTGGAAATAGTACAGTACGTCTTGTTAATAGGAATATTAAGTTTTACATCATCTCAGATAGGTTCTTCTTAGGAAACAGTATTTACAAGAGCCTTACAATAATAGGCTGCCTAATGTTTCCATAAGATTTCTTCTTATGATATATCCCAAGCACATTTTCATCCATTGTTCATAATTATCAGCTGGGGATTGGAGTAGCCAGCAAAGGGAACGAACACATCTTGCTCCATTTCATCTCCCACAGCCCACAAAGCATTAAACAACCTCCACTCCAGATTTATTTGAAACCCACCCTTTCAGAAGCCAAGCTCCCTTTGGAGATCATCCTATGGACTTTGGCAGGAGTCGAGAGGAAAGAGTGGTTCAGAAGAGTGGGGCAACCAGGGCTGGGGGAGAGTCTGATGGGGTGGTGGGGAAAGGAAGGAGGGAGTTGTTGGAGCAGGGAAGAGGGAAGAAGGAACACAAGAGGAGGAGGAGGATGCTGGGGAGGACCAAGAAGCATCTCTCCAGCCTGTCAGCTCTGAATAGTTTGCAGCATGGGGAAGATATAAGAGATGCAGAAATAGAAGAGGCACAGAAAATAGGCACTGGAGGGGCTCACAAAAGTGCCCACAGGAATTTGCCATCAGGAACGGGGACAAGAGCAGTGCAGAGGAGTTACCAAAGGGTTTTGAAAGACAGAGGGAAGAGAAAGCTTCAAAATCTGCAGTTTCTTCTCAGTTATTCCTACTTATCTTCCAGTCAACATAATTATTCCTGTTTACAAAAGAATGACATGTTTGCTTAGGCTTCTGCTGCTCTGCCCAATGGCTCGTGCAGCTGGTGACACAAACACGTCAGCCCAGTCAAACAGGTGACACTGGGAGAAGGGCACTTGTGCTCTGTGGTTTCCAAGGATGGGAATGAGCTCTGAACTCTCCCCTGGGGAAGGCCACAGGTGATACCTGAGAGCAGAGCCCCTGGGAGAGGAGACCAGAGATCACGGCCTTGACCTTGTCTTCACATGTGAAACCAAAGACACTGAGGGAAGAGGGAAAGCAGAATTTGCATCTCCTCAGGTTCCTCTGCTGAAGATCCTTTGTTGGTCCCCAATTATCTGTGGTTCTGCAACGATCAGATTCACCAAAAGTGGCGAATCAGGACAGTAGGGACCTGGGGGAGCAATTCTCTTTTTCCACTTCTCCGCAATTAATCCAGCGTAATCTTTCCTCAGATCTCCCTACATTTGGAATCAAGACCACAGGAGATGGATACAGAAGTTTCAAAGCCTTTTCATACTAGTCCACCTTATTTCTTTAAGTTCATTCCTCTAATTTGGCAGCATCCTGCCTGTCTGGGGTGACGATCTTCAAGATTTTAAGAAGTTTGGTCACCTCCTCTCTTCAGGAAGCCGCCTGTTTTACGATCATGATGCAAGGTATTCATTTTCTATTCACTTCCTGAGCAGGATGATGGAAAGTGGCCAACAGACAAATCACACTAAAATATTGACCTAATGGTCCCCGAGATTTTTAAACTGACACTATTCAATGAGGGTAGAAATAATGAATGTATTGCATGTAGAGAGATTTATCGATTGATATGGACAGCAAAATAGCACTGCTCGATAATTATTTCAAAGATCAGGAAGTCACCTTGGTATATTATTTCTGGGTTGTTGCCAATTTTTGTTACTGTCCACTTCTGGTGTCCTGTACAGCCCTGAAGATAATTTGGTGTCTGCAAAGCCCTGGCTTGCAAATGCAAGTGAAAATCAATTAAAAGCACAAGCACATCTGTGCGCGTGCAGAAAAGGGCCATGTTTGGAGACATTTGTCCCTTTATGTGAGGGATAGTCCTTACACAGCAAACTTTATCTCACCCAGCACTGGAGAGTGGAAGGGAGGCAGCTGAGAGCCCATAAAACACGAACAAAAGGGAGCAAAATCTACTTGATGAGCCACCTCAATTCACCTTAATAAGTTCTCATCGTGGCACTCTCTGGCATGGCTGATGTGCTGCACACCATCAGCACCGAGTGGCTCAGATGAGTTTTCTGCTTATCAATGGCTTCTTTTTCTTTCCGTGTCTGGCAAATTTCTAATAGTGGCTGATTTCCTGTATGCAGATCCCATTTATGGTTTGTAGCACTGTATTATGATGAATTTACACTATCAATGAACATTGCTGAAGGGCCTCATTAACTTGTGCAGGCGGTGAATTTGTATTTTTCAAAATGCCACTCTTTCTCTAAAGAAATCTCGCTGACAGTGGCAGTCAAGTACTTGACTGGTTAATAAGGCAGCTCAAAGGAAACAGCTTCACTTCACTGTGAGTTTTTGTCCTTGTTTAATTTCTCCTCCTTTCTCGACAGGTTTGGAGGATGTGCGAAGATAATATATTTCAGCTTTTAATCTCGCAGTCCTGCTGACTACGATGATATAAACAAAAGCAGAAACACAGAAAATTATAGAGATACACTTAAAACAGAACCGGTAATAAAAAACCTGGGGTTCTGGCTGAGATTTCGCTCAGGCACTTCTCTTCTTGGCATAATTAGGAAGTTTCTTCAAATCCTGCTAAATCCCAGCTCCGTTTTTCTATGCCTGCAAAGTGAACAAGATAATCATGCCCATAATGCGGGGCCTAAAAACCTGAAGGCATCAGCACCCAGCCCTCCAGACAGACTGCAACCTGCAAACAGTTCAAAAGCAAGCTTGTCAGACTGGCTGCGACATATGGAGCTCCAACGAGAGTATTTCCAGATATAGGAAATACCAAGCATTCTGTAAACAGAGTCGTTGGGAGTAGTTTTTTTGCAGGGATATTTTTACGACTGGTAAGTTGCAAGAATCTGTTCACAATATCTGTGCTCTCGGTTACCACCTGTGTTTTTCTCAGCAGAACGTGGGTAACATGCAGGCTTTATGATAACAATTTTTTTTTCTTTTTAATCCAGCACTGTGTCTTCCAATACAGCCTCAAAGCTTTGTGGAACCTTCAGGGAGTACTTGGAAATCTTGTTCTTTGAATATGACAATATTTAGCTCTCAGAGATCTTTAAATCTAACGTTCTACACGTTCACGAAGCTAAACGTTCACGAAGGCCGCTGAGGGACGGATGTCTCTGGGGCTGGGGTTTTAGGAGGAGTTTTGGGCACTAAGGTTGGCAGAGTTTGGCCAGGGCAGCCTGGGGGAAAGGGTTTTTACAACGAGGGTGGTTAAACATTGGCACAGATTGTCTGGAGAGGTGGTGGATGCTCCATCCCTGAGAACATCCAAGGTCAGGTTTGATGCAGCTCACAGCAACTCGATCTGGTCGGAGATGTCCCTGCTCGTGGCAGGGGGTTGCATCAGATGACCTTTAAAGCTCCCTTTAAAGGTCCCTCCAAACTCAAACTATTTGATTCTGTGATCTCTCCTGCAGGACCCCAGTGGCTCAAGAACCACTCCTGCATCATCCTGTTCATCTGACTCACTGTGGTCTGTGCTGCAGGAGGGTGGAAATGGGATATCCCAAATATTTTAGGTATGGCTAGAAGGGCTGGGCCAGGTCAAAAAGACGTGCAGGAACCAGGGCTGACCCTGCAGAAGAGACGTGCTCAGTGTTGCCTGTGCCATATGGGCAGCAGGAACCACAAACTGTGAGGTCAAGCCTGGGAAAAGGCAGCAACAGGCGAGACAAAAACGCATTTTCATTCAGTCTTAGGATCCGAATCTTAACACAGAGTGACTATTTTCACTCTTTCTTTTAAACATACATGAACACATATATAACAAATATGTCTCTCTCCATACACACATTCCCATATAGATGGAGGTGAAATAAATCTGTAAAACATGAGAAATGACATCCACAAAGGTACATTTTTAGTAACATAGAAGAGAAGTGATTGACAGAACAAAGCATATGGAAACGAAGAAGAATCTAACCCACATTTAGATCTAAGAAAAAAATATTTGCCTGAAGGGAAAATATTAATTAGTTTGTCTACATGCAAGATAAAAGTCTGGAAGACATATCCATCAAAAGGCAGCAGAATAAACAGCAAAATGGAAATTATTTGTAAATTGACAGTAAACTTGGCAAACATTGAGGGGGTAAACAAGTTATTTGGCATGCAAAGCACTCAGAAATCACAGCCTCTGTCAGGAGGCATCTGTGCATATATTCACTTATTTGACAGAAATTAACATTTTGCAGAAATCTTTGTTGCATGCTAAAGATTTCTTCACCCTCCTTAATTATTTTAATTGCTGCTTCAAAAATGTTCCATATAAACATGAAAAAAGACATTAAAATCCACCAAGTCCAGTCCCACGTTATCAATAACACACAGTCCCTCTGTACAGGAGTTTAACACAAAACCCACGGAGACAGAAAATATTGACAGAAAAGAGCCACATTTGTTTTTTCTCGACTGAAATTTAAGAATCACGTGAAGACTTTCTCGGTGTCCTTTCAGCGTTGTGAAAGGCTTCAAAAACAAAACATTGTCTCACAAACAAATTAATTCAACTGCTGAGAGGCCCAGGGTTATGGAGATCCTTGTTTTCCCATTATTTGGGGGAAAATGCGCCTTTGTGCACCCATAATTCAGGTGGAAATTGGAAGTGATTGTGCCATAACAAACTCTAATGGTGGTCACTTTTGTTCAAGAATAATCCAAATTAATCTACACTTCAGATATTCCCTTTCTCCCCCGCATGGTGGGTGATGTTGAAGTCAGCAGCAGCCCAGCCAACAGCTGGATTCTGGCTGTTAGGGAAAAGATGGATGGAAAAGATGGATCCTCTGAAGGTGTCAGGCTCAGAGGAGTCCTGGCACTACCCCTGAGGTCAACAGAGCCACAGGAGACCAATAGCTGCACCAAGAAAGCATCAAAAAAAGGACAATATCTCTGAATTTGGGTTGTCCTACAGGAATGGGGACTTGAGCCAAGTTCCATCAGCCTCCTGCAGCAAAACCAGGCTCTGCTGTGGATACACAGACTTTGCCACAGGTGTTTTGGTGGCAGGACAAGGAGTTTTAGCTTGTTTTGTACTGAAAAAAGAGCTGATTCCCCAAATTACACCAGATTTCCTCAGTATGGTAGTGGTACTACATTGCTAATTATAGCCATGGATTAATGCAGGAAGCTACATTACAACTTCAATGTAAAAATAGATTTTTCAAATAGGATCTGAATAATGTTTTCTGCAAAATGTAAACCCACATATTGCACTTGACCGTCCCCAAGGGTAAATTCACACAGTTCCAGCAGCAGTTTGATACCAGGTGAAGATGTAACCCTTAAAACACACAATAATTCCCTTTATCACACTGGAGCCAAAGCAGAATCCACCAACAGTTTGCAAAGCTGAACAGGTCCAAAGAAAAGTCACAACTTGATAACAAGAGCTGGCCCTTGATGCACTGGCTCCTTCTCCCAGTGTCGCTGATTTTTTGCTGTGCCATCCCAGTTTGATTAAAACAGCAAAATCAGGAAGAGTTCATTCAAACACATCCAAGCACTGAAGGAAATCTCATGTGGGCCCAGATCAAAACCCAACAAAAAAAGAAAGTGCCCAACTTTGCCAAATCTGAAATTGTTTGTTCCCTCTCATTAAAATGAAAAGAAAGTCAAATACTCCACTTTCTCCAGGAATCCATTTCCAGGTCAGTTTCCAAAGCCAAAATGTCTTGTTTCCTGCATTATTTTTCCATTGTATTGTAACATCAGAGCAATTGGAGCAGTTGTCAGGCTGGATGCTGGTGATTCCAGACATTCACAGCTACGCCAGGGCTGCAGTTGCTGCAAGTGGAACAACAGCAAATCCTTGGAAAGCTCTCAAAAATGCCTATGCGACTTTTGATATCTGTTTGTGATATTTGGAAACACAAAATTTGTGGGAAGAAGCCCAGAAATACAACACGACAGAATGAGATCAATGGGAAATAAATAATAAGCCAAAAATTATTTGTATTTCCATGACAACTCTGTAAACACTGACTTGTAACAAGTTTCCACAGAGGCTTTGGGTTTTGAACAGAAAATTTCTGGGGGTTTGGTGACTTTAACAGGAGGGAATTTATAATGGCACTTTGTGAAGGAGCTTAGAAGGCTTTGGGGGGCAGCTCCAAACAGGGATCTGAACATGGAGACAGCTGTAGGACACCCAATGTAGCTCCTGGGAAGTGCTGTGACAGCAAACACTTGCCCCAGATATTCTTTGCCCAAAAAAAACCTGTCCAGTGTTAATCCATAGATCACAAAGGCTGGAAAAGCCCTTTAGGATCATGGAGTGCAGGCACTGACCTGCACTGCCAGATCCACCACTAACCCATGTCCCTGAACACGGCATCACCGTGGGTGTTGAACACTTCCAGGCATGGGGACCCCACCACTGCCCTGGGCAGCTGTGCCAGGGTTTCACAAACCTTTCAGTGAAAAAATTTTCCCTCATATCCAACCTAAACCTCTCCTGCCACAGCCTGAGGCCGTTCCCTCTCCTCCTGTCCCTGTTCCCTGGGAGCAGAGCCCGACCCCCCCTGAGCCCCTTCCTGTCAGGGACTTGTGCAGAGCCACCAGGGCCCCCTGAGCCTCCTTTTCTCCAGGCTGAGCCCCTTTCCCAGCTCCCTCAGCCACTCCTGGGGCTCCAGCCCCTGCCCCAGCAATGCTGACTTTCTCTGGGCATGCTCCAGCAAAATCATCCTCTCTGTCCAAGAAGATCCTTTCTCCAGTGCCAGGCCATGAGCCATTGCTGCTTTCATAGCAAAACAGCACAATTTTCTCACCTTCAGAGACTCAAACTGTAGCTCAGAGACATGTCCACGGAGCTCATGGGAAATCCAACCTTATGTCCCTGCTGGGGGAGGAGCAAAACAGGAGCAATTCTCTATGTGGATCTCCTGAAAACAGCAGTAGGCAAGGCAAGCTCAGTCCTCCAGGCACAATGTCCATCACGCACAGCTCCCAAAATTGAGGATATCCCTCAGTTGTTCCAAGTTCCCAGCAGCAGGAAAACTCCTGCTCACCTGAAGCAACACCCATCCTTACCCTGGCAGGTCCAGGTCTCCTTCTAACCTGCTGTAAACAACCATTTCATCTTCCCAGGGATGGATTAGGACCTTCTGCCCTCACTTGGGACTGGTTGTCTTCTGCTGTTGCTGCTGAGGTTCCGCAGCACCACCACAAAGCAAAGCCCAGGGATGTCACCAGGCTTAGGAATTGTTTAGGATCCTTTTTACTACTGAGTTTTATTGTCTAATGAAAGTTCAGCGTGATTTTGCTGCATTTAGAAGAGAAAGGATTTATACTGTTCTCCAGATTTTACTTTTGTTGCAGGAAAGAAATCTGAATAATTAATTAATTAATTAGTTAATTAATTAGATAGCCATGAGAATGTATTTTACCTTACAAGTTTTGCCCTAGGTGTTATCTTGGCTCTCTGCTGCTCCGTGAGGCTGCTGCTTCTCCCCCAGCACTGTGTGGCTGTAACTCCACGTTCACAATTCCAACCATTTCAGAGGAAAGGAGGAAATTTAATTATCTCATGCAGCACCCGCAGTTACCACCTTTTTGGAAAATTCTGAGCTGACAGCTCTTTGCCTGAGATGTTTAACTCTAGGAAGTGTAAAACACCGCTGGTAATCCCAGCTCCTGCCTAAGTTGAAAGTCTAGGCATAAAAAAATAATTAAATCCGCTCTTTCCAAAGGTTTATTTAACGTAAGTTATAGTGGTGCTCTCCTTTCTGTGATGGTCTAAGGGCAGAGAGGTGAGGTTTGCAGGGAGTGTTATGACTTGTATAAGCTCAAGCAGCCTGGCTGGAAGGAGAGGGACGAGCTCCCAGGCACACAAGGACACACATGCTCTAAATAATTTATAAGTCTGTTGACAACTCCAAGTCGTGCCATGTATTATTTTGATACCTTACTCTTCAAATGTGTAATGCCTCTCTCTGTGAACTCTCAAGTTCTCCTGTGCCCCAAAGCTTGTTCATTTTTTCCATCTCTAGCAGCCAGTCTAAGAAAAGATCTTCCCTCGCCCTGCAGATTTGGCCTCTTGAGAACAACGTGAGCTTCCAAATGTCACCTGCCCCTGGTCACGTTTAGACCTTGGCTGCTTTACAAGGCCAGCCCGAGTTGTAAAGAGTATCCACTGCTGAGGGGCTGCTGTAACTGCTCTGTGCATAAAATAAATGCATAAAATACAGGAATACTATCAAATATATAATGGCTTATAACAGATTATGGTTTTCTTTTCCGTAGCAAAAATATCTTCAATTCATAAGGGAAATATTTCTATTAGTGTTTATCCTTTAAACACAGCAAAGGAAAATATTTGGAGAGAAAAATCTCTTGAAGATGCTACAGTTCTTTTGTATCTTTAGTTTTCAGCCCGTCACTCACATTGTTTCTCCTCAGTCAGCTCAACAGACTAATTCTATTTAATCCTTTTCTTTTTATATGTAAAATGATACAGTTTAATGCTCCACAGTTTAATATCTGTGAAGTTTTATCTTTATTTGTTTGGGAAATTTGAGTCAGATACTCACCTACTGTAATTTCCCAAGAACAAACAAATGAAAAAGGGCAGTCCATTTTCATGCAAATCCTGCCAGCTGTTTAGCTCGGCCTGCCCTTGCCTTCTGATGTGAGGATCTGCATAAAAACCAAAGTGGAGATATGATAAAATATAAAAGGCTGACAATAACATGCAAATCGAAATCAGTCATTGGAAAACTGTGGACTCATTGTCATCAAAAGAATTAGGTGGCAGAACAAAACAAAAGAGCCCGGCTGATAAAAGTAACTATGGCACGATGGCTTTAAAATCTACAGATTTCTTATACCACAAAGAAAATTGAAATTAAACACCTCTCTAGACTGCCTGCTTTTAATCTTTTCCTTCTGAGCTGCTTCCTGACATATTCTCTGTTAACTTTTTATCAAAGGTCATTTATAATCATATTTCAGAGATAAAATAAAAATAAAATTGCATTTATTTCCAAAGTTTTAATCAAGTGCCCAGCAAAAAATATGAGCAACAAACCTCAACTAAAATAAGCATCTGAACTCTAAGAATTGTAGTCCAGACACACTAAAATATTTACAGAAAATATTAGTTGCCCCATATGTTTCAAATCTAGAATTTTTGGGCATAATTTTGCTGTTGTTCAGACTCAGACTTAAATCTGATGATGAGTTTTGGGTGTTTTTGAGGCCACACAAAACAACAGCTAATCCCTGAATTCTGAGATCCCATAAGGCAAAGATGGTGCCAGAGGGTCTCCTGCAAGGATTATATGTGAGAATATCCTCATGTTTAGGAAGTTGAGGGAATATTTTAGTGATCTTTTAGAAGAATTTTCTGACAATCTTCAACAAAGTATTCAACTTGGTTTAAAGTTTTCTTACTAAATAACTTCCTCAAAAAACCCCATGGATTTCCAACAGAACGTATTTTTCATTCCACAGGAAGAAAAACAGTTCCTCAAAAATTCCAAAATTTTTTCAGAACTTGGCCACCCAAAGTGCAGAAAATTAAGAATTTCACTCCAAAGTGGAACAGGAAATAAATTTAGTTTTTGTTTTTCTTTGTATGGATATTTAATTTATATTGATGGGGTTGGGGTTTTCTTTTAGACAGAACATCAAGAATTTGGTTTTAAAAAGAGAACTAAAAATAAGAAATATTAAAAAGTGTTCAAAGGCAGTTTTTTGGTTCATGTGGACACATTCTTAGCTTAAAAACTGGGCTAAAAATTGCTAATTCCACATACTGAAGTGTTCCATGGCTGGGAAATGCTGGAACTAAAGGTCCCTCTGCAACTCTAATTTGGCCCTTGCCTGCCTTCACCATGATGTGATTGTTAATTACTTGCTCACACACAGCTTTTGTAATTTTTTTTCCAGAGAAACCCAGGCTCATAAGTGCCCAGGAATGACTGTGCATGGAAATAACTCAGGATTTTTATTTTGCTGCCATCTGTAGTTGGTGGATACACAGTAAATCATGGAATTGTAGAATGGGTTGGGTTGGAAGATACCTTAAAGCCCATCCAGTGCCACCCCCTGCCATGGGCAGGGACACCTTCCACTATCCCAGGTTCCTCCAAGCCCCATCCAGCCTGGCCTTGGACACTTCCAGGGACCAGTGACCTCAGAGTCAAGATTTCCTTTCTATGAATTACCGAGGTGAATGAAGCCAGAAAGATAAAAACCAATTTATTGATGCTTTGGAAATATCTTTTATCTCAGTGTCTGATTATGGACTTGTAAAATGGAGCCAACCCTCTCTGAAAGAGGGAGATTCCTCTCTACTCATACACAATTAGCAAAGATTAGTTCATTGGAAAAAGCCCTGGTGAGAGGGTCAGAGGAAAATCCATGAGGAAAAGTCCAAAATTTGGACAGTGTTTGGCAAACAAGAGATGATGAGCAAGAGAAAACCACACTTGCTGAAAGAGGAGGAGAGGCCATTCCATAGGATCATGGAATCAAAAAAGGTTGGAAAAGACCTTCGAGATCATCAAATCCAACCATGAGCTCAGCAGCACCACCGTGCTCACCGCTAACCCATGTCCTCAAGGGCCACAGCCACAGTTTTTGAACACTTCCATGGAATGGTGACTCCCTCTCTTCTCTGGTTCCCTGTTCTAATGCTTTTCAACAAATAAACTTTTCCTAAAATCCAATCTAAACTTCTCCTGGTGACATCTGAGGCCGTTTCCTCTCATCCTGTCAGTTGTCACCTGGGAGCAGAGCCCGACCCTCCCTGGTTCCACCCTCCTGTCAGGAGTTACAGATCAGTAAGATCTCCCTTGAACCTTCTTTTCTCCTGGCTGAACAACCCCACAGCACATTTTAGTGCACAGCACAGAATGAAAGTCATATAAATATATAAAAATATATATGTGTGTAATAGCATTTTCTGACTTCTCAGCCCTTAACTTGCCAACCTTTGCATTCCACTGCTCTCTTTCAAATGCAATTCCCCAAACAACAAACAAGGCAAGCCTGAAAAGTGTTCAGCCTGCAGGACCAGATGACCTTCCTTCACTTCATCAGCAAAACTGGGACCTCTAGACTTGTTCTGCCACCTCCTGTGCCCGAGCTCCCCAGGCACTCTGTGACAGCAAACAGCTTCTTGTCCGTCCCCATCGCTCCAGACATGGGAAACACACAATTTGCTGGCGTTTGCACAAGCATTCAGCACCGAGAAAATAATGCTCGGTTGGGTGGGGTTTGTGCTGTTCCTGAATCAGCAGGAGGCGACCCCAGAGCAGAAGGAGAAGTGTTCTCTCCTCGGCTCCTCCGGTGTGGCCGCACCAGGGATGCTCCGTATGGGCGTCGCATCCGCACTCGGAACTGCGAGGAGACGGATCAGCCTCGGTGCAGATGGACTCAGCAAGTGCAAACAGATTTTTAACATGCCTATAAACTGGGGCACAGGAGGGTTTTTTGACAAGAACAAAAAAAAAAAAGCGTCAAGTAATGAAGTACCTGCTCCAAGCCTGGAGGAACTGGAGCTGCTCGGGAAAATTATTATAATTTTGAAGACTGTGAAAGAACATGCATTCTCACAATCTCTTAAAAAAAAAAAAAAAAGGAGGAAAAAATTTTACTCGTTTTAGCAAAAGATTCTGAAAAACTGTTTAACTCACAGCTGGCACAGAAAATATCACCTCCAACATTTGAAGTCTGCCAAAACTCCAGGCGGATTCCAGCGGGGAGTTAAACATGGAGCTCTGGGCAGCTGACCCGGCGCTGCTGCAGAGGAGATGCTTTGGGGGCAGGGAGATAAGAGGGACTGGGAGTTTATGAAGGTGAATTGTTCCCAGCCCTGGTGTGATATCTCTGGCCAACTAATTCTGATCAGAACTGTGAACGCCTTGATCCTCATCCCTCAGGGAGGAAAATCCCCCTGCTGAGAGCTATCCTAGGAGGTGATGGAGAAGGGTGATTATGGTGCCCATGGAAGTGAAGCCCTCAGGCAGGGTGGAAATCAGCTCAGAGGACAAGGAAGGGGCTGTGAGGTCTCCCTGGACCCTTCTCTTCTCCAGATGAACACCCCCAGCTCTCCCAGCCTGGCTCTGGAGGGGCTCCAGCCCTTGGAGCATCTCTGTGGCCTCCTCTGGACTCTCTCCAGCAGCTCCAGGTCCTTCTGCTGTTGGGGCCAGGGCTGGAAGCAGCTCTGCAGGTGGGGTCTCACCTAAGCAGGGCTGGGGAAGCAGAATCCCCCCCTTCCTGCTGCCCATGCTGAGGAGGAACCCAGGACAGAGAGGTTTTCTGGGATCTGGTGCCCATGGCTGGGACTTGTCGAGCTTCACATCCACCAACACCCCCAAGTCCTTCTCCTTGGGGCTGCTCTCCATCCATTCCCCATCCAGCCTGGATTTGTGCTTGGGACTGCCCTGGCCCAGGGCAGCACCTTGCACTGGTTGAGCTCCACGAGGTCTGCATGGCTTTGGAGATGCCAGTCATGGTGGAGGGAAGGATGTCCTCCCTTCCTGAGGATCCTAGAGAATCGTCTCAGACCTGAGCAACCCCCATCTCCTCTTCTCTGACTGGTTTATCTTTGCCAGCTTTGTGGAAGATTCCCTGTTCTTTCAGCCAGCCTTTAATTTTGCTGCAGTAAAAGCAAACAGCACTTTAATTGAGCACAATTACCATTGAAATCTGTTGCCTAAACCAGGATTTCAGGAATCATGACTCAAGCTTCAGGAAATAATGAAATTAGTTTCAAACTCAGAGATTTTAACAAAAAAAAGTGATCAAATGATTTTTTTTTTTACTCTTAGTTTGTAAAACACAAGCTAATTTGAAACCAGTGGACTAGCAACTCACTTTTCCCTTTTTTTAATGGAAAACAGGAATTCCCAGCCCACTGCTGCAGCTCAGGAGAGGGAGTTTTAAACTACCAGTGGCTGTGGGCGTTGTGATGTCCCCAAATCTGAACCCTGAACTTGGTGCAAACCAGTTCTCATGTCCTCGTGCACTTATCCAAACCAAGCCAGGCACCCAAACCCTCTCCCACTGTCCCCAATACCTTTGGTGACACTCAGAGGTGCATCGGTGTCACAGGAGCGTCGCGAGGGCTCGAGCAGACCAAAACATTGCAAAAGCAGCACGAGATGACACAAATGCTCAGCCCTGAAAAAAAGTCATTTAGCAATAAGTGCATTTTTCTTGTCGTTGAAGCACAACATGAAAGTTTTGTGTCAGTTTTTATCCTCCAGATGTGTTCCTAATGTTGTCATCGATAGCAGCACTTAGTATTATACCATTTTAATAGAAAAAAATATTCAACTCCCATTTTGAACTTTTTAATCTTTTCCTATGTGCCAGAAAGTAGAATAACTAAAGCTTATCTATTTATGCCTGTGCCTAAATCTTCAATGCATATATAAATTTAAATCTCATTACACTATAACACACTGCTTTAAAAATACGGATACATTTTAAGAGTCTGCTACACATTTTTATCAAACAGAGGGACTTAATTTTTATTTTTCTTCCACATAAAGCCAGCGAAATCCTGCATGTTAATACTTCAAGAAAATAAACTTGTGTAAAGATTTGCCTATCCAAAGTACAGTATAATTTAAATTTAAATCCCTCAGAAACCCAAAGCACTGTGTTTATAATATGAGAACAGCGGGCAGTCATGCCCTTGACTGGAGGGCATGTCAGCCAGTCCTCTCCTTCCCTGCAAAACCATCAGGCTGGCAGTAGTGACAGATGAACAGCTTACCATTAATTTCTCCTCTTTCATGCCTTCAATCCAAATGGTGCATATTCTCCACAGGGAGGCATCAAGGTCTTTGCCTTTATTTCTCTTGCATACTCGCACTGACTTATAAATCAAGTGCAGATAAGAAGAGAGGGCAAATATCAATCTTTTTTTTTTTTTTCCTGGCCAGTGCCCACTGGCACAAAACTGAGCTTTGACTGAAAGGTTCTTCAAATCTTTCTGTGATTCATAGGCAAGGGAGTGCTCGGCGAGGACAAAACAACAAAGGAAATTTGAGAGAGAGGATTTGTATATCTTGGCTTATAAATTAGAAGGCTCCTCTCCGTGATGCTTAAATATGGGTTCCCCCCCACCAAAAAAAAAAAAAAAAAAAAAAAAAAAAAAACAAAATNAATCTAAGTTGTTATTACTTTATTGAAAAAAACCTTTGTGGAATATAAAGCAGGCAGTCGCTGGAGCAGCTCTAATCAGCATGTGGTGTTTTCCCCAAACAGGCTGACTTTTGGGGGGGCATTTCTTTGCCACTGAAGCAATTCAATCCTTCAAAACAGAGTGCCTTGCTGTTACTTTGCAGCATTAATGATTAGGTTTTGTCTCTCTGAAAAAAAAAGTAAGAAATCTTATTTAAATTTAAAATACAAAGAGCCAGATCTACATCCTGTGCAAACCAGTGGAGCTCCACGGGCTCTTGTGCAGCTCTGCTAATTGACAGTCAGCGGAAAACTGTCCCCCAGTGTTTTTTAAGTTCAGTGGTTTATTAACTATATTTTCTTTGAAGCTGCTGCTGCATCTTTCAAAGTTCAAAGAAAAAAATATTTTTATATATGTTTAAAACCAGGTTTCACAAACTATCTTAGTTCACTGTGATTTAGGGGGTTTAATATAAACTTAGATGTTCATTCTGGAACCAACCTGCCAATGCAATGAGGGATGTGGATCTTCCTCCTCTGGCTCTCTTATTTTCTTTTGGTGCCTTCCTAGAAGAATTTGCTATTCAGTTGCAATAAATTGATCTTGCATTTAAAACATATATTAAATCATTGGTGTGAGTGATGCAACATTATTATATGTCAGGAAAAAAATCTATATTATGATAGTTGTTGACAAATGATAATATTATTTTCCAGCTAAGCATGAGGTGTTAATGCTGCTAAATGGCTGAAAATGTTGACGTTAAAGGCTGCCTGCTGGCCATTTCCAGGTGACATATCTGGGGATTTGGGGCTATTTCATTTTCCAGCCTTTTTTAAGGCTCCAGGCCCCATCCATAAATTACAGCTGATGACAAAAGTGGAAGCTAACAGTGGCAAAATTAGGCCCACAGGCAAAATAATTATATATACAGCCTTTAGCAGTGAGGGAGAAAGCCATCAATCAGCCCCCAATTATTCACTAGTTAATCAGCTCTGCCCTTCCTTTATTGAAGGGTTACAGTGTAATTAAGTTGGCAGCATCCTTTTAATTCATCAAACATACAACACATGGCGGTGTTTGCTGCAATCAGGGGACAGCACCTTTGTGTGCCTGACCTCGCACTGCTGTAGGAGAGGGGGAAAACTTCAGAGGGAAGAGAGACTATTTCTGGGAGAGCAGAGCAGCCCCCGGCAGGGCAGGGCTCCAGCAGCACCCAGGGGCAAAGCCAGGGGTGCCACCACCGCAGGAACCTTGTGGGTTGTTCACTCATCACCCAGGGCAGGTGGCTCTAGACCACGGCTCTTACAGATATAACACCCTTGCTCCTCTTCCCAGCAATCCTGCTCTGATAATGAGAGCCAAGCAGCCCTCTGGATTCCCCAGATCCATGGTGAACTGACCACCAGAGAGAAGTTGGCCCCTTCCAGGCCAGCAGAGCAAAGAGCCAGTGGATGCCTTTCCCCGTGAAATATTTTTGTGGCAGCTATGTTTCAGGGAACAACAAAAGCGGTTGTTTGAAGGCAGCATGGAGTTTGTATCCTCTCTCAAATTAGTGGCACCGGATTTTTGTAATATACAGCAGATTGGTATTTTCAGTGGCTTTTTGCCAGTAAGGAAGTATTTGGACATTGATTTTTATCTCACCAGTAATGGAAATTACTCAAGATCCTGCACTTTTCTATCTGTACTAAATTTTAACCTGTGGATGCCCTCAATGGCTCTAACTTCTGCCTTTGTATGTAAACCCCAGGAATGCCATTTGTTGTGCGTGTCATTTTCTTCCTATATTTACCTGACCATAAATCTGTTTTCCTGCCACATATACTTCCTGCTCACGGCATCCTTGGAGAGGTTGAATGCCCTAAGTGTCCTTCCTACCTTGCAGAACAGACACAGAATTATTTATTCATAAACAAGCTCCGTGTTTCTAACCTGCTTGTAATAATGAAGTTTTATACAATCATCGGCTCTACTGATGATTCAGGCAAATAAACTCAACCCCCTCAACATCTGCACATGCTGGGAGTCTCAATGTTCAGAAGCTTTGGCTTTTGGACAAAAATCTTTCTTGTTCTCACATGAAAAGTAAAAGACCATTGTCCTTCTGGACATTTTTGAATGGGTGTTTTACCTTGCTCAATCGGATTGAAGACATTGGGATTTTCTCACTATTTGGCAAAGTAGCTTTCCTGAAGACAGGAATTATAATGATATTTCATTCTGGTTTTGTGGGTTTGGGGTGTTTTTCTTTGGAGGAGAAACACACACACTGAGGAATTATACATCTACCCACAATTCTCCAAGATACCAAGAGCAAAGTCATGGCCGGGTCTGGCCAATGACCTCCAGCAGCTCCAGCAGTGATCCCGCCTGGACCTTGCCCTATCCATTTGCCCATTATGGAGTCTCACCAAAGGCTCACCAGGAATGTTTGACATCATCTGTGCTATTCTGGCTTTCAGCACTTTTGCCCCGCCAGACACCCCAGAGTTCAGCAACTTCACAGTGTTCCACGTTCTCTGGAACTGGGAGCTTGGGCCAAGCGAGGAAGGACAGAAGGTGTAAACACTTCTCCTGGCCAGGAGCTGTTGTCATCTTGTCAGCAACACACGTTCCCCAGCACCTCAGGGAACCTGATGTTCTGAAGTCACTTTGGCTTTTCCAACCACTGAATATCCATTTGGAGAACTGTCCTCGTCTAGGAATGAGCTTGGTTTGCCAGATCCCATGAGAGGGGACCTCTCGCTGAGAGCTACAAGCAGAGATTCCCGATGCCAATCTCCAGTGCCGCGGCCCCTTTCCCCCCCAGTACTGAACTGAACCACCCAACATCAACATCAGCTACCAAAGAACCTGCCCCAGCAGAGAAATTTGTGTTAAATAACAGTTCTGTTCTTGCTAAACTCACCAGTATTTGACTATTTATTTGTCTCTTGGTTGTACTCACACATCTCTTTACTCTTGGGGGATTTTTTTTCATGACAGAAGCTCGGGCTGCACAATTTAGATCCTGCATTATCTCAATGTCAATAAGTATCATCTTCTCCTAAAGAAAACACGTGCCATATTGCAAGTCAACCTCAGTCATAACTCAACACAATCATGTCATAATATAATTTTATACAATGAGATTGTATCTGTTGTTATTGAGGGTCATTGAATTCCGTCTGTCAGGGTGATGTTATTGAATAGGTTCAAGTAATAGTTTGTGCTGATTATCAGAAAATATGTTTAAAAACTGTCACTCTGTTTATATCTTTCAGGGTTGCATTTGAATTATGCAGATAAACGGGATCAAGAGGTGTAATGCAGCAAAGAACAGTTCTTGATAGGAGCTGCAGAATTAAGTTTATATCAAATTTTCTGAGAAAAAAGGAGCTTCGTACATGCTGGTTCTGTTTAAAATGTAAAAGACTGAATATACAAATAGCACATTTAGATTTCTTGGTGTTAAGCCTAAAGTACATTCCCAGATGACAAACAGTAACCAAAAAAAAAAGTTCAGTATCACTGTGGAAAGTTGCACATGAGCAAAAATAGTATTTTACAGATGTATTAATTTGATTTTTAAAAAATTATCCCAACATATCAGATCAAGACGGTCAGGGAAAACACTGTGTGTGAACAAGATTCATATTAAAATCTGCCAGCTGCAATTTTAAGTTCTGCAATAAAAAAAAATCCTAGCAGTAAGTATGTAAACCACATCATATTTTTTTCCTAACTACCTAATTTTGCCATTTTAATATACAATTTAAAATTCATTGAATCTTGGTTAATTACATAAATTACCCACTTGAAAAAAAAAAAGACAATCCAGTGTGTCTACTGGAGCTGAACACGACAGCCTTGGTTGCAATTGTATATTTTTGAAATTTGAATAATTTGAATAATGTTTTGTTCTCACATATTTTCCATTGCAAATATTTTAGTCATGTTCCTATGAATGTGTTCATTTTTTTCACGGACAATTTTTGACTAAGAAGATAACAAACACTAAGAAAACACAGATTATGTGGGAATTTATTCTCTTAATGGTTTGTCTTACAGTGAGGTATAACCAGAAGAAGCACCAGTACTGCCACTGGGGTTTTAGTAAAGACTGAACTTTGGGTAAATTTACAATTTTTTCTGTAGCTGGTAAGAATAACACCCTCTTGCCCAGCAGAATTTGGAAGAGTCCTCTCTAACTGCTATTTTTTAGCAATAACTCTTCCTAAAAATAAAACAAAGTTATGTATTACACTGCTTAGAGAAATTAAAAATAAAATATGAAAGTCCAGTCATCTTCAGGTTTTATATAATTAAGAATAGATCTTGTTTAAGGTCTCTGACTGGATATTCATATTTCCTTCAACTGCATTTACTCATAGTTCCCAAGATAACTTTGGAACTAAATTCACTTTCTGTGGTAGACATATTGGGGGGTACAGTGGAATTAGAGGACAAGATTCCTTGGAACCAAACTCACGACTCCTTTTTCCTCCTCACAAAAGCACATTTCATCCACCTATCAATAGCTTAGAGATTTTTTGGAATAGTTGTGAAAACAAAACCTTTGATCAATCTGAAAATTGAGTACTTGGAATAATCTCTGAGCAGGAACAAGCACCAAAATTTATGCTTTTGCATAGACGAGAAAATCTACTTTAAACCTGACTTTCTAAGCAACACAACTTGAAATAATTGAAGAAAAATCAACTTCCTTGTACATAAATGAGAAAGGGAAAAACCAGACTTAGATGCGGAAGGGGATTCTCTGCTTTGATTAGCACATGATGTGGAAGGTGATCCGCAAGGCATGAAGGGTTTTTTACACAGCAAAGTTTCCTACTTGCTGATCCCATTGAAAAAATACCCCCTTTCTGTGACCTGTATCAAAAATCAGACTCCAGGAAATGCAGTTGTAAAAGGTTAAGAGCTACAAAAACTGTGTGGAGTGGGCACCTCAGTTGCCCAGAGTTACACCACACCATCCCAACGTGGCATGATCCATACCTGGGAATAACAGACATCAGCAGAACAAGAGGAGACAATGAAAGGAAGCAGAAAACTTTGCGTTCTTACCACATAAACTCCAAGGGGAATATAAAGCTGAAAAACGACAATTTATATAAAATGTTTGCATGGCTCTTGAGCGAGGATTTTTCTTTGCATTCACCCTGCAAGAGCATGGCTCAGCCTAATGCATTAGATTCATTTATTTTGTTGTGGAGCTAATGGGATGAAGATAAAGTGACTTCCAGGCAGAAAACCTTGTTAATCAAAACCAATTTGGGCCACTTGTACATGTTGTTCTGACTTCCTGAGTTGGAACATCCATTTTTTACCAGAAATGCACATGCCTGCAATGAAAAAATGACTGGAGTTTGTGTTTCATTTCTGGACAGATACTGAGACTGTGCCAATGTTTTTATCTGAGATATCACCTATAGACAGATTTTTCCTCCCTCAGACAAAAGCCGTTATGTTTGGGAAAGGCCTCTTTCTATTTGAAAGGCTGTTTCCAAGGTGTATTTATGAATGGATTCACTCCTTGATATATTTTGCAGAAATTTGAGTAACTTGATGGCCTACTGGAAGCCAGATTCACATCCTGGAAAGAAGAAAATTGAGAAAAATCTCTTAAAAACGTGTTGAAAACAGAATATGGATATTTGTGAGTCCTTAATGATCGGTAGCTTGGTGGTTTTAATGTGTTATTTGAAGAATAAGGTGCCCCCATGGAAGCAGGCACCAGAACGGAGTAAGTGGCCAATAAACATTTTGACCTCTTGCCATGTTTTCCACAAATTACTAAGAATGTGTGCCAAAGTAAAAGGCACTGGAAGAGAGACAGTTAATATTAAAAGACAAAGCAACAATCACTAATGAAGCATTTGAATGTTTGTGAGTGAGAAGGAAATGTAAATTTACCAGGCACATTTATTAGCAGTAGGAGCAGAAAGGTGTTGAAATCTTGCATTTGTGTAAAAAATGCTTGACAGTAGCTCCCAGCACTAAATCTCTCCCCCCTTCTACACACCAGGGCCTGGATTTGCCTGAATTTCCCTTTATCCTGTTTCTTGGGAAGTAGAGGGGCTGTACTAAGCAGACCAGTGTAGAGCAACAGCAAATTTAACTCCTTTAAGCCTCCCTGTGCCCATTTTTCTTTGTAAATTCAGACAAACCACTGGTCAGATTGCCCAGGTTCAGCTAGACATGAGTGAAGCTCTTTAGACCCAGGGTTTAGGCCTCCACTTATTCATAGTTCCTCAATATTGGGTTAAAATCTCTGAGAACAACTAAAAATCTGCTTGAAGAGGGAGTAAATTAAGTCAACAGAAAGTTTTGCAGAGTTTCAGATGAATTATTAAATCACCTTCTGCAGTGCACAGCAAGAAACCCAAAACTGCCCTTGGGATTTCAGACTCCAGTGAACTTGTTCAGTGCTCTGCATCCCTAACAAGCCTTGCAGTCAGACCAAGGGGCTTCTTTGTGGACCTTTTTTTGCCATGCACCATCTGGTAAACACATCCCTTTTTATCCCACTTACTTTTGTTTGCATGGTCCATGTATTTCTTTATCTGTATTTTCAGATGCTGTTAAACTCCCCTCAGTATTTCTGAAGAAAGTCTGAAGCTGAGTAACTCGGTATTCCCGAGGCAACCTGCAATAACAACCAGCTCAGGACTGCAAAGGATGCTTGGTCAGGAAAGGGATTTCGTTTCTAGTGGGCAACTGCAAACAACAAGGGAAATATTATTTTTTAAAATTAAGATAAATACCTTAATGGTGTACTATTAAAATAATGTGCCCAGTTTACACAGACCTGAAAAAAGAGGCTCCTATCAAGTTTTCCCTCTTCAGGGATACATTCTCGTTACCAGCACGGGAGCATTAATCACACTGAGGCTGCCTGGTGGAGCCACACTGGAAGAACGGCCCCTTTGTCCCCATCTTTTCCTCACACCCAGCAGCTTCCCTCTCTGCCTCCCCCCAGCTCCTCCCCTACAGCCACTTCATTGTGGGGATGCAAGGAATGGGGGGCAACTCCTCCTCCTCCCCTGAACTGCAGTAATTTACTCTTACATCGTCTCCAAACCTCTGCACACATCTGTAAACGCCATGAAAATGCTGCTCATGGGCCCACCTCTGCCAGCCCAGCACAGTGCAAGAACTTCTCTAGAGCAGGGACTCCAAGGCTGATAATCACAGAATCGTGGAATTGCTGAGGTTGGAAAAGACCTTTGAGATCATCAAGTCCAACCTGTGACCCAACACCTCCTTGTCACCCAGACCGTGGCACTGAGTGCCACATCCAGCCTTTTCTTAAACACCTCCAGGGCTGGGGATTCCACCGCCTCCCTGGACAGCCCCTTCCAGTGCCCAGTCACCCTTCCTGTGAAGAAATTCTTCTTTTTTTCCAACCTAAACCTCCTCTGGGACCAGGTTAGACCAGATAGAGAAAAGATCAAGAGGGAGACCCAAGAACTGCATCTCTGTGAGGAGCTGAGTGTTGACCTCAGGCACGGAGCAATGTAGTGCTGGTGTCGTGGGTGATGTGACACCACCAGGAGCCAACCCAGGTTTGTGGGTCAACATCTTGACACAAAACTACTGTGGTAAAGCCTGTCACACACTTGTACAGCTCTCATTTAGCAGGTGGGATAGCAAAGAATATAAATAACCAGCACTGAAAGCAACAGTCCTGTCCTCTATTCTGCAGGTCACGTTACTTCTCTGCCCTAAGCAAGGCAATGAGAAAATAATGACACACGATATAGTTAAAAGTGAATGCCTTCATCCTTTTGTTGTTTATCAGTTAACAAAATGACATTATAGAGATGCTTTATGTATTTATTGAAGGGCTGGGTACATCTATCAAAGCTCATTTTAGCTATTGTTAGCGCCATCAGACTTGTTCTCTTCTGCCACGAGCTGGAGCGGGATTGTCAGCGAGAGATGACTGATATAGGCAAATGATTTTGCATCATTTGAGATACATAGAGAAATATAATCATACCCAAGGTCAAACATTAGAGAAAGGTTGGGCATTTGGGGCAATGAAAGCAATGCTGTCAGATATTGAAATCTCAGCAGGAGATTCAGCTCCATTAAAACTGAATACACAATTACTTTCAGCTTGCTACTTTCCATGCATGTATAACTAGTTTGTTCATCTTGGTGCCCCCTGCGTTAGGCAGAAAAGGTAAGATTTGAATATTTGGGGGAATGGCGATGGTACTCCTTTCACAGGAGTGATAAAACGACTTTATAATACCTGTGCAACTGGTGCATCACTTCAACAATTAATCTGCCTTGAAGAACAGACCTCAGCGATAGAAGGAACTGGCTCTGCCCAGGTATCTTGGAATTCTCCACAAGTGCTCAGCCGAATTTACGTGAGTGGCCTTCCAGAGGATGCTCCTTCAGAGGCCAGGAAAGGAGCAGAGGTGCCTGCCAAGCACTGCTGATGGAATAGCACGAGGAAGAAAGAACCACAGGAAAGGAACGAGGGGAGGAACGAATGAAGGATCTTTTGGAAAATGAATTGTGAGTAGATATTAAATTGGCAAAAAAGAAAGATGGTGGGAAGCACTTCACTCAGACTGGGAACTGAACAGGGAGAGCAGGGAGAAGCTGCTGGAGTTATTGGTGTTTTGAAGTTCAGCTGTTTCCAAAAGCTTCACAGTTATCCATAAATTGTGCAGGAATGAGAGAGACTCCACGTGCACTTGGCGACTTGTGCTACTCTCTGCCACTTAATGCAGCCCTGAGGAGACACTTCCAACCTCAGAGATGTCCCACCAGCTTCAAACAACAAATATTTACTATTAAAAATCATCTTTTTAAGGGATGTTCCCTCCAAATCTGGATTTTTTTATCCAAGACAGCACTACCTCAAGGATCATTCAGGCATTTCAGGATCTGAGAAGTTGACAGACTGGAATTTTGAGATCTCAGGGTCAGGCTAAAGTGATAAATCCTCTGATCTGGCCCCAGAAATTAAATACTTCTTGTAATATTGGGGAGATTTTGCATTTGTGTGTGCTTTTTTTATTTCTGAGAGGTCTGCACTGAACCTCAAAATATCAAAGTTTCAAATTTTCCAGAAAACCCAAAGCCCTGATAATTTCCAACTTACATTTCCACATTATTAATGTTATGGAATTTCATCTAAGACTGAATTATATGGTTATAAACTTCCTTGTGTTAACGACAGCCACCAAAAATCTTCAGTTTATCTTATCTGTGTCCTCTAGACCATCATTTCCTGATCTTTTTAGAGTTATGAGTACCCATGTGATGTGTAATGCCAGGAACATATAAATAATTGCATTTTCTCTCTGATTTTGACACAGTATCATGCAGAGTTCATGCCAATTAATTTCTGATATTACACTCAAAATATTTAATTCACACAGAATTTTTAAGGAATAAACACTACTAGTAAATAATATGGATTGGTATTGAATAGTTTTGCTATTTATTGAAGTTGCAATAAATAAAAAATATCCATTTTGTGCCCTTCTACTCTTTAAGTATTTTACTTTTTTATTTTTATTTTATTATTTATATTTTATTACAAGGAACCTTGTAATAACCATCCTGTACAATTCTGCCTTTTAAAGGCAAAAATACATTGTTGAGCACCATCTCCTGGAAGAACAAACCCTCTTGGCCATGTCTTTCAGAAGCAGCACAAGAGGAACCACTCATCTCTCTTGATTCCAGGCAGTGTCTCCAGCCATGGCTCCTCCAGCTCATCCCCTTCTTTCTTTGGAAAGCCTCTTGAGGTAAAATGAAACAACACTGAAAATATTTAATTCTTTAAGGTGTCCTCTTCTCTGGGGACCTGAGTCACGTGTGTAAATGTGTGCATGTGTGTGCACACACGTGTGCAGGAGAGGGATCACCCAAAGAATTGGTGGAGCAGCCTCTTGCTATTTTTAATTTTATTTTTTCCTGCTCCACATGTCCATGGTGTCTAACACATCTCAACGGTCTTTGAAGTTCCCGTGCTTTCAAGGTCTCACATCTGTCATGCTATCAGTATCCTGCCACAGATGAAAAGAATATAATTATGGATTTAGTGTAATCATTGATTTCTGGGCTCCAAACCATTCAAAGAAAGGTCACGAGTCCACATGGCTGCCCCTTAGGAAAAGGATTTGCATACGACTATTTTATTTAGCTGAAGACACCCTCAATTAAATGTAGACTCTTCTCTTCGGGCTCTGCACCTGAGGCAAGAGGAAGAGGAGGGATCAATCTCTGCCTGTGCCAACTGTGCCTGGTTTGCGCGGAGCCGCCGCCGCTCCCACCTGGCAGAGGCGGCAGCGGTGACTTTTCCCTCCCCAGCCCCTTTCATTCAGGAGGCAGCAGCATCTCCCTTTGGAGAAGTGCCACGGCAAGACGTGGAGGACGTGCATTCAAGGAGCTGCACTTTTGGGAAGGTGGCAGGGTGCCAGAAGATTGTGCCTGAAGCAGGGGAGCTGCTGTCAACCCTTCAAGCGTTTAAGTTACTGCAGCTCTGAGAGAGCCGCAGTGCAGATGTAAAGACATAATTTTGCCCACAGTGTTTGGATTAGCAGTAAATCTACTAATCCAACACAATATCCAAGGGGGCATGGCTGGATCTATGGGTTCATAAATTCACACCACTCCTTTTATTATTCCGGGCCCCAGATGGTTTCAAATGGGCACGGGCATAATGAGATCTTGGAAGACATTATTATATTCTTAGGTCAAAATTCTCAGTCCAATCTCTTTTATCAGGCTCAGAGCCTTTGTGTCCCTGAAGTGCTAATACTTTATGCTGATAGACTATGCAGGCGTCGGTGGGAGTTCACATTATTTTTGATACAATTATTATTGACAGCAAAAACTCCACCAGAAAGAGAAAAATCCCATTTTTATTACTTATGGTATCACATTGCCTGGAATATACAATGCCTGAGACCTTCATTATGGTTATGTTTTCATAACAAAACAGACGAGAAGGGAAAAAGAGGGCAGGATAAAAGTATTATTTTAGTAACGGGAAGACAAAGTATGAGCTTGATCATAAAGACCAGTGAGCTTTATAAATGCATCTTTGAACTGAGAGAGGCTTTTTTTTTTTTTTTTTTTTTTTTTTTTTATAAATGTTTTTTTAAAA